>OZ023267.1:16277470-16877470 GCA_964006375.1 Tillus elongatus | reverse complement strand
TCAAGGACCCTTGATTGCTTCTAGACCCTTCGAAGTTATACACCTTGACGTATTCAGCTTTGATAACTGCAAATTCTTAACCATTGTCGATCTGTTCAGTAAATATGCCCAAGCATATTACATTATCGATACTACGGCCCTGACCATCGTTAACAAACTACGTCACTTCTTCTCTCATCATAACTACCCTTCTAAGATTGTCTCCAATTCTGACCGAGAACTCAAAAATGTTGTACTCAAAGAGTTCTGTTCCATGTTTAAAATTGATTTGCACATTACTACCCCTCAGAATCCTAATTCAAATTCTCCTGTAGAACTTTTACAGTCGACACTACTAGAAAAAATACGTGTCCTGAAAAATCAAAATCCAAACGAAAGCCCTCAGTCTTTCATGATCACAGCTGTATTGATCTACAACCAATCTATACATTCTTCGACAGGTCACTCTCCTTTCAAACTGCTCTATGGCCCATATGATGACATACCACCTATTGATCCCCATCAAACAGTTCTCGAAGAATATAACAATAGACGCTTAAAAGAAATACTTCCATTTTACCAGTCTATTTATGAAAAACAAAAGCAAAAAGCAACACAGCGTCTCGAGAAAATCAACGAAACTCGAGAACAAAATATCCAAATTAATGAAGAAAATGTTGCAGTTAGAGTACCACCAGTCAGAAAGGCTGATCCCCTTTACAAAATTCATTCCGACCCTATACAATTACCTCGCAATAAAATACTTCTTCCCCATTCGAGAAAGCAAACCGCTCATATTAATAAGACTAAAAGAGCAAGAAAGAAATTTCCTTCTTTAGACCCTGCTGTGCCTATGTCTGAGGACAGCCCTACTCCTTCAACTTCAACCCATCCAAACTAATGGCTAATTCAAGAGTATGTCAAAATCGCCAAAATCCTAAATCATTATCTTAGTTTTTACTTTTACTTCAATCCCACACTTATAGAAGAAAACTATAATTAAATATTACTGTTTTTATAATACTATTATTATTAATTAATACCCAATACTTATCAGAATATCAAATTATGTTAAATTCAAGTAATAAATAGCATAACAGCCACATAAAAGCCACATACATTAAATTACAAAAGCTCATACATATTAGAGACAAAATAAACCTCATAGATGGTGCAAGATCAATTATAAGAATAACCACTGGCAAATTTAGAAGAAGAAGATCTAAAAGAAATAAACAAAAAAAAAACATAGATTTATTTTATGCAAATGAGAATGAGATGATGGTTCCGTTCAATAACTTAAAATCATTCAGTAATATCATGACTCACAGATTAGAAAAAGATTAAGTTTCAATTAACAAAAATTTAGAGTAATTAAAAAACCACCTTAGATGCAATGCAAAATAAAACGGAATATAAGGCTGTCATAGAATTTCAAATAATACTAAGTTAGGAATTATCAGAAAGTATAAAAGTATTACAAGGAACAACTTTACTTAATTTTAATCAGTTAACCAATATAGGAAATATTTAAGCTTAATCATAATGACGATGAATTATTTTCCACTAAAATCACATTTAAAAAATTTTTTGATTTCACCAAATTTAATGTTTCTCTTTAAAAGACACAACTATTATCTCCTAAACTTCCTATTCCAATATCTTAATTCCTAAGTGTTCCAATAACCCAAACCAATAAAGTCCTTGTATCACCTGCTTTGGTTTACCTAAGAACATTACCATCAGAAAATCAGTATCACTAAAGAATGCCATTAAGATCAGATAGATGGACCACCACAATAACACCCTCATAGCCAACCAGAAAAATGTCAAATATCCATGAACAGCAACTTATGGAAAAACCAATCCAAACATTACATGGGTACCTGAGTTGATACAACCCTTACAGTCACAGCCGCAACATCTCATCAGATTCAACCCTATACATCTCAAAGAAGCTAGCAAATTGAAAAGTCAGATGGAGAAAAGGAAGCATCATAATGTACTGCATCCCTTGGTACATTCAACACACCTGGGAATGACTACCATAACCACAGTCATTCTAGTGGTCATCCTATGCTACATCTTCAGCAGATAATTATGAAGAGAGCCATGCAGCCCAAGTCCAAGAACCAACTTACACCAGAAGAGCCCACCGGAAAGAACGAGGACGTTCTTTACACTAAGGGTGGAGGAATTATGTCACCCTGTATAATTACGTCGCCCTGTATGTGGCAACCATAAAAGAACAATACCACGACATCCGTTTCGATATAGTCCACTCAGCAATGACATCGACCTCAGGCGGTCACAGAGTTCAATCAGAAACCGCATCATAATCAATCCTAGTTTATAAGTATGAGTTATGTAGATTTAGAATTCATTCTTTACTTGTCCACGATTAACAACATTCATAGTTCGTTAGTTGTAACTTGTAATTAATCACTTTGTTAATTAATAGTACTTTTTGGGTTTAAATAAATTATTTTTTATCATAAAGCCAAAAGGGCCTTATTTAACTATATATACATAAACACAGATCTCCGCATTAGTGAATTTCTGTAAGAAAATTCAGTACAAGGAAGTAATATATTTGAAGTCAAATTTACCTTACAAATGTTGACTGGTGGTTTTTTGAGCGTATCATGTGTACAAAGCGCCTACACAATTATTTAATTGAAGTCTTACGCCTTGTTAAGTTAGTGATTGTAAACTATTTTATTATTGTAGTTTATAGCAACACGAGTTAAGAAACCTTTCAAAATAAAATAAAATAGCGTGGTTGTAATATAACATAGAATTCATTTTGCGATGAAAGAATTTAAAAGATTACCGATCTTTTTGCCGTCGACTTCAACGTAAAGTAGAATTTAATAAAACAGAGCTTTGACTCGGTGCAGAATCAGCAAGAAATAGCTAGACACAAACAGAGCAGTCATAATTTTGTAAGGATATAAATTAGCTCGAGGGTCTATGGTCTGATTATGTATATATAACTAGATTGAAAACAAAGTCTGGAATGTACAGATAGCTAGTTTTAGTATCTCGAGATGCTTATTATAAAGTTTTGAGAGCTAAGTCTATTTTACAACCACAATAAATGCTTCCACTTTCCGCACTCTGCTGTGGCAATCGTTAAATTAATGGCCCTTTGCAAACAAATTACAGCTATCACTGTTTCTGTCTGTAGAACTTATACCTAAAGTAAAATGTTAGCTCTTCATTTGGGATGGAAATATTAGTTAAGGAAGTTGTTCTGTGGGTCACTCGCCATTAATTGTTATACGCTTTTTTTATATTTAATTAGCCTAAAGTTTGTAGATGTGAGAAGAAAACATGCAACCTAGATTTTTATTACAGAATTCTGGCTCCTTTAATTATATTTAAAAAGTCTGGACGCAGAAAGTGTGTTCTGACAATGAATTCTGATAGAAATGATCAGGCACCAAATATTTTATATAACTGTTTTTCTTTTACATAGAAATATAAATTTTGGTACAGAGTTTCCTTTTAATGCTGTTAACTTACGTACCAAATTTGGTTACCATAACTTTTCTATTTTTGAGATAAAAAAAATTTCCGAACGAAAACTCAAGATTTTCCCGGAAAACCTGGTTCGATTTTCCTGGCTAACGAACTTGTCCAAGCCATTTACAAAAGGAAGGTACGCACCAAATTTTATCTAAATCAGACCATTATTTTTGAGTCATCGGTGTGATATATATATATATATATATATATATATATATATATATATATATATATATATATATATATATATATATATATATATATATATATATATATATATATATATATATATATATATATATATATATATATACATATATATATATATATATATATATATATATATATATATATATATATATATATATATATATATATATATATATATATATATATATCACACCGATGACTCAAAAATAATGGTCTGATTTAGATAAAATTTGGTGCGTACCCAAGCAAGTAGACACCAGAGTCAGCAGCTCAGCAGGCACTCTGGAAACTACGCTGTGAAGTCTGAGAAGTTGAGTTAGCAGAGTGTAAGTCACCTCTAAAGACAATAGAGCCACTCCCGAGGTGAAACATTATAGACAACTCGTCTTCAACGGAGTGTTCATTCTTGTTTCTATCTTAGTACTTTGTACATAGTGTGCTTCAGTATTGCATTTTATTAGTACCACACTAATGTTGATATCTTATTATTTTATTATTGTATTTTATATCTATTAATTGTGTAATAGTTTAATAAATATTGTTTAAAAAAGATTAACGTTTTAACCGCAAAATTAAGTGGCGCAGTCGTTTGTATCAGTTAAAAATTAAACGAATATTGATTTTTAAGCATATCGACGCCTAATAACCGGTCAATCTATCTTTGTGGAAAGACTTCGTGTAAATACTCCCGTACTTGAAGAGCAAAGTGGGGCGGTGCATCGTCTTGCTGAAATCTTATCCTTTCTTTTGGAATATTAGGTTTCATTAGCTTTGGATACAATTATGATAACATTAGGACAACCTGTTCTCTTAGCATTTCCAATTATCTTGGACCGTTTAGATTTTCTATAAAAACAGATCCAACTACGTAATCACCAATGAAACCAGCCCGAACGTTTAACTTCTGAGGAGGCTGAGTGTGTGTTTGTCGCATCGAGTGGGGGTTTTTGGCAGCCCAGTATCTGCAATTTTGCCTGCTTAGATCGCCATTCAAAAGACATGTTGCTTCATCGGAAAACAGAACGTCAGCAGAAGAAATAACATTTCTATGTAACATGTCCAGCAGTTTTTCACAAAATTGCAGTCTTCTATCAGATCACCATTAGACAACTCGTGTTGTAGTTTATAGGGATGCATTTTTTCGTTTTTGAGACACCTTAAAACTGTTGATTGACTAACATGATTTTCATGTGCAATTTGACGGGATGAAGTTGTTGGTTCTTGTTGAAAAGCCAATAAAATATTGAGCTTTACATCTTCTTCGACAAACTCGGGCCTCCTAGACAGGAGTTTAACGTGTCCATAATCACGAAACTGTGAATATATCTTAGACACAGTTACCTGAGTTAGAGGGGGTAAATCTGGATGTTTTTTATTAAATAGGTTAACAACTTATGCCTGTGTTCTACACATCTCACCATACCCACAGGTTAAAGCTTAAGAGGAGGCATTGCTTTTTACAACATAAAATACAGAGTGTTCCATTTGACAAAAATGAATTTTCGGACTTAGAATATGCCCAACTTTAATCGCTATTTATGATCACATTTATAAGTAAACACATCGTTTATACTACAACAATGTGAGGTTCTCTATGGATAAATAACATACGAAATTTGAGTCTTCAAATTAATTAATTGTCGGTAAAATAAGTACATTTACAAGCTGCCGGTGAATTTATTTTTTTGTGCATAAAATTCAAAATATTTTTAAAACAAAGCACCGTAGCTAAAAATATACATCTACAAATTAGATTCAAAATTAAAAAAGAGGTCAAAAAATTGAGAAATATACAGAGTGTTCTATTTAAAAAAAGTATGTTTGCTTTGTAAATATGGCGCATCCTGTATGATCACAAATAATTTTATAACGTGCAGCCTGTGATTCTCTATAACTTTTGTAATTACATTTTTTTTGCATTCTGAATAATAACGGAAAAAATGAGCTTCATTTCCGAAATGCGCCACCCTCTATATATAAAGATAATATTGCTTTGGTATTGTATTATTGACTTTTTGGTTACTGCCGCAGCTTACCTATTAAAGATGGCATTAAAATGATACAACTCAAGCTATAAAAAGTTCTGAACGCAGCAAGTGCGTTATGGTAGCGAATTTTTATCAAATGCTTAAATTTTCTGTAAACTTACAAAGTTGAATTTTGGAACGTAGTAAGGTCTTTTCTAAGGCAATATACCCACCAAACTTCATTCAAATAGCTTTGTAGTTTTTGGAGAAAAACATTTTTTTCGAAAGAAAATTGAAAATTTGAATAACTTAATTCTTTATAAACTTAGAAATTTGATTTTGGTACGTAGTAAGGTCTCTCACAAGACAACGTCCATCAAATTTCATTAAAATAGCTTTGTAACTTTTGGAGAAAAATTTTTCTTCTAAAGAAAACCCAAAATATTCCCGGAAAACCTTGTCCGTTTTTACTGGATAACGAACTCATTCAAGCCATTAATATAAGAAAGGCACTTGCCGAGTTTCATTAAAATCGGTTAATTATTTTTTGAGATATCGGTTGGATACATACATACATACATATATATATATATATATATATATATATATATATATATATATATATATATATATATATATATATATAAACATATAAAAATTGAAACTGACCCCAGATATGGGTTCTAGGGGTCCTAGTTCGGGCACATTTAAAAAGATTTTTGGAAAGTCTCACAATCGATACCTATCTTTAGTGATTAAAAAATAAAAAATAAAATTCACTAAAAGCAGACAGATAATGTGTCTGCGCAATGTGAGTCCAATGAGCTGAGTTGAAAATCTAGATAGCAACGAATGAACATAGTTATAATAATTACAAGCAAAATTCCTTCATTTTCTCCTTAATTAGCTTCCCAGTCCTCCAAGAAATACACTATGTAACGCCTTTACGGATATTATGTCATATTCGCACAATAATTTTGGTAGCAGGCGTTGAAACTTGATAGTCATTAACATAGCGAAATGAATTTAATTCAAATCTTAAAGCAGGCAGACAGGACTGAAAGGGAATAAATCAGAAGTACCATGCAAAACTGAGGTAGTGAAACGCCTTATGCCTATCCAATTAAGTCTATCTTGACGTTAAATCGCAGCACCAAACTATAGTTAAGACGGGGTATAATAGGTGCAAATTAGGATAATTGTCGTCTTAGAATGCCAGGCATATTGCTGTAATTAGATTTTGGTAATAGTTTCGGTAATGTAGGTAATTAACGGGATGACACGCGACAAGCCCGACGAATGCGATGGATTTAATAATCCATTACTGGCTTCTCTTGCCGAACAATACCCTCTCAGTTCTTCTTATAACACATTTAGTCGTCCCTATCTTAATAATACTATCATAAGGCATATGCATAATTTGCTAAGAGAATCCCGGTTATACTTTATATACTTATACTTTATTGGCTGAAATTACACAATACGTCTATACAGTAAGTCCATTTTAACTTGTGTTGTATATACTAACATAATTTAAACACTTTATTCTAAAAATACTTGACACCGCATTATCAAAATTTCAGCTGGTGTCCATATTTTTAATGAATTTTCTTTAAAAAAAAATCGCTCAAAAATCACAATTCGAAGGATCAAATTCTTCCTAGGGCGGAGATACCCCATATGTACGGTCTAATGTTACAGTTACCAATACAAGGTGGCAATTCAATACCGGAATATTAAAACTAAACAGTTTACCCTGAAATTTAAATTTCGAAAATAAACTTAATAAAAACGTCCCCTTCTTATAATAAATGATCATAACGTTCTTCATTCACTTGCATACACGAAATAATCTGCTCTGGAATTCTTTACTGACGCTTATCTAAAATGTCTTACCATGTATTTTATCTAAAACGTACTTGGTATCATTAATCGCTTCTTATTAACTACCAATTTTTTCAGAGTGAAAGCCGAAATTTAACAGTTGTTTTATTTTGTGGTGTATTGTGTGGAATGCACGGTCACCTAATAAGTTGTTAGTAATTTTGTTCCGATAATTTCGATTAATTTTTTATATAATAATGCGATACTTAACTGAAACACTTTCCAATACGGACTCGGGGGACGACGGTTCGAGACTCACCGGCGGCGGATGATTTTTCAAATCACTGTCGTCGTTGAGATCGAGCTCAAGGTGGAGGGTAGGTTAGTTTAGATGAGCAAAAAGGGTCTGCAATGGCCTAATTGCCAGTAAGCATCTTACCTTTTACCTTTTTAACTGAAACTGCGAACATAAATATTAATGGTGATTGAGTATGGTGATATGTGTAGAACAGAGGTACAAGTTGTTAACCTATTTAGTGAAATACCTCCAGATTTACCCCCATTAGCCCAAGGAACTGTGTCTAAGATACATTCACAGTTTCCTGATTATGGGCACGTTAAACAACTAGGAGACCCAAGTTTGTTGAACAAGATGTAAAACTCAATATTTTATTGGCTTTTCAAGAAGAACCAACAACTTCTACCCCTCAAGTTGCACGTGAAAATGATGTTAGCCAATCAACAGTTTTATGATGTCTCAACACTTTCAAGAGTTGATTGACGGTGATTCTGATAGAATGCAATTTTGTGAATAACTACTGGACATGTTACATTGAAATGTTATTTCTTCTGCTGACGTACTATTTTCCGATAAAGCACCATTTCTTTTGACTGGCTATGTAAACAGCAAAATTTCAGATGCTGGGCTGCCGAAAACCCCCACTGGATGCGATAAACACACACTCAGCGTCCTCAGAAGTGGAACGTTTGTGCGGATATCATTGGTGATAACGTAGTTGGACCTGTTTTATAGAAAATCTAAGGGGTCCATGATATTTTAAAAATGTTAAGAGAACAGGTTGTCCTAATGTTAGCAGAATTCTATCCGAATGAAATGGAACGTAGTATTCCCCATGAAAGGATATGGTTTCAACAAGACGATGCACCGCCCCACTTTTCTCTTCAAGTACGGGAGTATGTACACGAAGTCTTTCAACACAGACGGATTGGACGAAGGGGTTTCGTAGAATGGCCCGCTAGATCACCAGATCTTACACCTCTTGATTTCTTTTTATAGGAAGACCTTAGAAACAGAGTGTATAAAACGCAACCTGCTGATTTAGATGATTTGAAAATGAAAATAACAGCAGAAATTAGGAACGTAACGCCTGACGTGTGGAACAGAGTTGAGGAAGAATTCCATAGCAGATTATTTCGTTCTGTGCAAGTGAATGGATAACATTTTGAACATTTATTATAAGAAAAGGACGTTTTTATTAAGTTTATTTTCGAAATTTGAATTTCAGGGTAAACTGTTTAGTTTTAATATTCCGGTATTAAATTTCCAGCCTGTATTGAAAACTGTAATATTAGACCATACATATGGGGTATCTCCGCATTCAGAAAAACGTGATCCATCGCATTCTGATAAAAAACTGTAGGGTTGCTATTTAAAAAAAATGGATAAAGTGGTGGGAGTTTATTTTTTTAAACTATGATTATATGAATTAAACTTCACGTGTCTCAGCGATTTCCACAAAAACTATTTTTTGCTGAATAATGAATTTTATTCCAGAAGTGTGTTTCAGACTATATATATATATATATATATATATATATATATATATATATATATATATATATATATATATATATATATATATGTATATATATATATATATATATATATATATATATATATATATATATATATATATATATATATATATATATATATATATTATTTCAGATACAAAAAAATCTACAAAAGAGAACATAATAGTGGCCGCACAATACACTCAATAGATAACCCAAACTTAGAACCACTGAAAAACCAACTATCAACAGAAATAAACAGAATTATTGACAAGACTAAATCAAAAAACCATACACATGAAAAAATGACCAAACAAATAAGAAACAAAGGCACATATAACAACATAACAATAGAAAAAATAGATAAAAGCAACGCACTAATAGCAATAAAAACACAGGACTATATAAAAAAATAATAAACACAATCATCTCAACAAACAAATACAAGAAACTGAACGAAAACCCAACGAAAAAATTCCAAAATCAAATATTAAACATCACAAAAAACACAAGACAATATTCAACCAAAAAACCACACATTTTTATAAGAAAAACTTTAAAGCACCACAAATGACAGGAATAATCAAAATATACAAAAAGGGATACCCAATAAGACCACTCATCAACTTCAAAGATGCACCTTCATATAAAATTAATTTCACAATGGTGTATTCTGTAGAAGAAATAGTTGAAATAATTACTCTTTTTTTCAAAAACGATGACTGTGCTAAACGTACCGCAAATTTGTTTAATGAACGACATCCGAACAGACATGTTAACAGAAAATACATTTTGGAGTTAGTTGCAAAGTTTCGACAAAGTGGTTCAGTAGTCAACAAAAAACGGGATCCTGAACGTGAATTTCCGGTTAGAAATGAGACTACTGAGATTGAAGTTTTAGGTCAAATTGCTGCAGACCCAACTTTGAGCCCGAGAAAATTGGTCACTGTTTCAAACATCAAAAGAAGAACTATTCAGCGAATATTTAAGCATAATAAATTTTACCCGTATAAAATTCATCTTGTACAACAACTGAACGAAGATTATTTCGATCGGCAGCTGGAGTTTTGTGAAGTTATGATTGCTCGAATAGCTAATAACGGGAACTTTCTGTTCAATATCTGTTTTTCAGACGAGTGTACGTTTTTATTAAACTGTACAGTCAATCGTCATAATTGTCATTATTGGGCAGATAATAATCCAATAAATTTTCACACTCAAACTCCACAGAAATTAAATGTCTGGACTGGTATTTTTGAAGACCGTTTAATCGGACCAATTTTTCTTGATGGAAATTTGAGTGGCGAAACGTATTTGGAGTTACTAGAAGATAACTTATTTACATTGTTGAAAATGTTGATCGCTGTCAAGAAAATCAATTTGTGTTTCAACAAGATGGAGCTCCTCCGCATTTTTCACAACGTGTTAGGGAGTTTTTGAACAGAGAGTTTCGAGAGAAATGGATTAGGCGTAGCGGTGCTATTGAGTGTCCCCCTAGATCACCGGATTTAACTCCTTTAGACTTCTTTCTATGGGGCCACTTAAAGAGTAAAATTTACGCCACAGAACTGGAGTCTCTGGAAGAATTACGATGACGCATTGTTGAAGAATGCCGTCTGATAACTCCATAAATGCTCCAGAATGTCAGAGCTCGTTTTGAACAAAATTTGTGCTTTTGTATGGAAGCTGGTGGTCAACAATTTGAACACTTACTTAACTGAATAAACATTTTTGAACGTTTGGCAACTGTGAATAATTTTTAAACGAGTTAATCAAACTTCAAAAAAAAAATAGTGTGCTGAATTCAGAAAAGAAAGAGCTCTCGACCCATGTTCCCTATTTAAAATACAAGGGTTGTTATCACCACCCTTAAGGGGTTGATGTGACAAAGTTGAGTTTTATGTCAAAACATGTCCCCCTCAATACTAAAATTGACGTGTTTCAGAGTTTCTTAAAAAAAAATGCTCTGGACGCAAATCGGTCTGTTTCGTTTTCAAACTTTTTCCAAAATTCAATTGTCGAGGTCTCCTCCTTAGTGATTTTTTTTAAGAAAATTTACTAAAAAAAGAACTATAATCTTATTTTCTTTGTGGAATCAAGGGTACACAGATTGTGTAAAATATAACAGGGATAACGGTATCCGCCTTTTGTGTTTGTTCTAATGCTGGATCGTTTGCTCTCTATATCGAATTACCAAGACGAGTGAGAGATTTTTCTCATTCAAAGGAGGCAAATGGATTTATTGAATACTTCTGCCGTAGCGCGGTATCGTCTAACATTTAAATTCTATTATATCTGAAATGTAACAAAGGCATAACAGATCGTGACAAGGCATGCCTTAGGAAACTTGTTTGTAAAATAAAAATCATAAATAACCGTACTAAAATTTCTGCGCATGACTTGAGATTGGCAATTAATATAGTTAGGAGAAAGAAATAGAAAGAGTGTTTAAATTTATATGAAAGCGGTACTTTCTCTGGTCGAACATATTTGCATGTAGTAGAAATTAACAACAGTTTTTAACACTTCAGAACTACGGTCTGTTCTCTTTGAGAAACGACATATAAAATTGAAACTGACCCCGGATACGGGTTCTAGGGGTCCTAATTCGCGCTCATTTAAAAAAATGTTTGCAAAGTTTCTCCATCAATACCTCTTTATTAGTGAATCTTTTTAAATAAAAATTCACTAAAAATGAAGGGCACGCCTATTTTTTCCCCTAAAATGTATTATAAAGAAACCTACTTACTAAACTTAATAGTTATTAACTACTTATCAAGTTTTCCTCTAGTTAGTTATACGTTATAGTAGTTAAGAAGTCCCTTAGAAAGTGAACCTTTAAAATTAAAATATCCACTGAATTAATCACAATTATTTTGTCCACTTATTAAGCAACCCGAAGTAGTAACCATCATAATAATAATAATTGTCTTAGAACATGTAAACAACAACGAAATGATCTAATTAAAAATCAATCCGACGCGAAGAAGAAAATTACTAGGTAGTAGGTACACTCGCTGTGCCAAAAGTCCACTACAAACTGGAAGTGTGTAATTTTATAGCGCATAACAGATTGCTTATTCGGTCGTTTTCGGCGAAGATCATCAAGATTCGGCAATTAATTCGCACTGAAGTATCGCATTTCGTGAGAGCTCCTGAAAATACACACCGCGCCCGACTGCTTTATATGTATGTATATATATATATATATATATATATATATATATATATATATATATATATATATATATATATATATATATATATATAACATCTACAACGATTAACACTACAGTTATTCTGATTCTGTATTCTGTATTAATGGCTGCCGACTCTTTCCGATCCTCTATATACTAATTTTGTTTGTTAAATGCAGGAGGTAAAAAAGCAAATAAAAATTTATTAAAATATAGCATAGGAAAACTATTGTTTTTTTTCCACGACAGGCGGCAGTGCGTGCGCACGGGCTCACTTATTGGGGAGTCGCCCCTGGCGTGCAGAGTACGTTAATGATAATTTATATAGCTTGCAAGAATATTATGAAAAAACAAAGGGTGGATAAATGTTGGTTTCGGCAAGTGTTGCAGATGCTTGTGATTTTATACTAAATTATTTTCTGCTTTAAATGTTAAAAACGTATAACAACGGCGATCCTTGTATGCACGTGACACACATATTATAGCTGTATATAAATATTTATAATTTTACATTTGTATGCGCTAATACTTTTTGCGTATAAATATTGACGCTTTTATATGTTGCTATATTTATACTTTTAATTTGTGTAGTTCATTATTTGTATGTTTCTTATATTTTTACATTTGTGTAAATCTACATATTATAATTTTTCTATTTCGCATTTTTGTATGTTCACATCTTTAGTTTTTGTCACACTTCAAAATTCCTTGCATTTTTAGCGAATTTTTATTAAGAAAAAATTGCTATTAGAGAAGTCACGATAAGAAGCTTTTGAAGAAATTTCTTTAGATGAGCGTGAATTAGGGTCCCCAGAACCCAAAACCAAGGGTCGTGAATTTTTTTATGTTTACGACATTTTCTCAAGAGTTGTCCCATCTACAATTATTATGTATCAGGAGGATTAATGACGTACCACCACCAGTACTACCACTAATACTAGTACTAGTGCCGACGAACTGTCCTTGATCATATGTGGCAGCAGCACAGAAGATATAGAAGAGCAAGCAACATGACTCGTTGAGAAGGTTAGCATCTAGATGAAAAAGAAGGGTTTACAAGTAGCCCCCCACAAAACTGAAGCTTTGGTGCTGGCTGGCAAAAGAACTGTCAGATCTTTCATGGTGACAGTCGAAGACCTAAAGATAACCTCCAAGCCGAATCTAAGATACTTTGGCATCCAACTGGGACACAACATGAGCATGGGTTCGCATATTAAGAGCGTGGCAGAGAGAGCTGAGAAAATGGCGGCGGCACTGACAAGATTGATGCCTAACATGGCAGGACCAAAGTCTGAAGAAAGGAAAATTTTAAGTGGGGTAATCAATTCTATTATACTCCATGGGGTGCCTGCGTGGAAAGAATGGATACAAATGTCCAAATACAAAAAAAGTCCTGGAAAGTGTCCAAAGGAAAGTAGCTTTAAGAATTGCTAGCGCCTATAGAACGGTGTCGACACAGGCGATACAGGTTATCGCCGGAGTCTTACTCATACACCTAATGGCTGAAGAACGCACATACGAAATGGGAAAGAATAAGAAGACAGAAGGCGAAAAACAACAATCAATAGATGGCAGGAAGAGTGGGTTCGCGAAGCGGATGTTGTACAGTGGACAAAACATCTGATACCAGAACTGACACCATGGGTCTATCGCAAACACGGAGTGCTGAGTTACCACCTTACTCAATTTTTAACTGACAATGGGCGCTTTGGTGCATAATTTTTCAGGTTTGGGATAACCGAGACAAGCCGCTCCAAATATTGCGACGAAGTCAATACGCCAGAGCACACAGTGTTGGTGTGTAACCAATGGGACGCTATTAGACCCAAGGCAGAACAAGAATTCGGAGAAACCTTGACAACGGGAAGCATCATTGAACATATGTTGGAGAACGAAAGAAAATGGAAGTTGCGAAAAAGATGGTGACAGACATAATGAAACACAAAGAAGGAGCAGGCAGAAATTAGACAAAGTCGGGAGTGGGGTGCAGTGAAGCAATACCGAGAGGTGATTCCGCTGCACAGCCACGAAGAGGAAGGGGGTGTTTAGTGGGTAGTTCTGACCTGGAGGGAAAGGGAGTCCCACAGTGCCAGGTGGAATAGGTACCGCGAAATGCACCAGCCACCGGCGTGCGTAAATGCATTCACCTCCACCATAGAAGAAAAATACTAGTACTAATACCCTTCAGACGATCAGACTACTGGCAAACGAATGCAGTAGCGGAGATATAGGAGTTTACGGAAGAATTGACGGCAGCAGCTAGAAAAATGAGATAGGGCAAGGCTTCCGGCCCAGACGGGATACCATCATAGGCCATAAAAGAGCTGACCGAAATAGTTCTACAGGTGCTGCTAAAAGTAACGAATGAACTACTCTGGAAGCAAGAGGCGAAGAGGACACGGTAGAACACTGCATTTTGTTTGCCCAAAGTTCGACGAGATGAGAAGTACCACAGTCAACTCTGTAGGGATACATAATATCGACGACCTAGTATCAATATTGTTAAAAAATAAGAGCTCATGGAAAAAGGTCATGGAATTCGATTGACAAGCTATGATCATAAAAGGGAGACACAAGAACTGGCAAAGCGAAGAAAACAACCAACTAGACTGCCCGATCCCCTGATCGCTTAAAGAGGACGAGAAAGTAGGGAGAAGGTGGAAGGAGAGGAAGAAAATACAGCTCTAGACTCGTGAAGATATGTCGCGAAGATAGTACCGGTGTGGAATAGAGCGTTTCAGAGGAGCCACTAGCTTGGTCAGCAGATATGCCAACTACAAGCCACAATAAAAAAGTACTAATACTGGTACTACTGCTACTACTACCAGGTTAGCCGAAGGTTCTGCCTGCGGGGAAGAGAGAATACAATAAGAGTTGTGAAGAGAGAGGAACTAAAAGAAGTCTAAAATGGCAGGCTAGATGCGGCACCAAGATCTGAGAGCGATGGACGGCCTGACTAAAACGCGATGCAACGAACTGGGTGCAGTGGAAGCACGGTGAGGTAAGCTACTACTTGTCACAGTTTCTTATCAGATGCACGTACTTCCGGTTCTTCCTAGTAAAGACAGGAAGTTAACCGATTCCCGGTGTAGGTATTGCCAAACCGAAGAAGACAAAGCGTACCACAACATTTTGTGTGCTCTCGATGGTCACGTTTCCGACGTCACCTGGGTAGCGAAGTAGGAATTTCCACCCACGAAACGATCATAACCAAAATGATAAACAAGAAGGAGAACTGGGATGGCGTCATCAACTTGTCATCAACGTTCTAAAAGCAAAAGAGGCTAATCCAGACTGGAAAGGACTGTACTACGTAAAGATATACGCATTTAGTTTTATTTCTTTTTCCACCTGAAAACTGACAGAAAAGGAAATCACCTTTCGTTATGTTTTATAGGTTTTCTGTGTGCAACTGCAAATCCTCGTTTATGTTAGCGTCTCTACTCTCACTAGTGAACAAGAGTGACTCAGAAGTTATGGACTCTACATCGTCTTGCCTTCTTCGTTTTATTTTGCCGCATTGCCTTTTTTTTAAATCTCTGGTCTTCAATTGTTTGCTTTCTTTCTTGAGCTTCCTTCCGTTTTTGTGCCCTTTCCTCTTTCATCTTTGCTTTCTGCCGTTTGTCATCTTATTTTTTCTGTAATAACTTATCATTTGAGGTAATGTAAGAACAGCAGGAATTTTTTCTTTTCTCGTTCTTTTCGAACTCGACGGTTGGTTAACAGGCTAAAATAATGTCTTTTTAAATGGCGATGGAATAGAGGGATTGATATCGTTAGTAGAAGCCTATGCACAATACGTATTGGTCTGTTCGTTAGGCGTAGTTACTTCTACTTGTGTTGGAGTGAGAAACTCAGTTCCAGATTTTGTTGTGAAAAGATGAGGTCTTTGCTGCTCCGACAGTAGTGATTCTGCTTCTCCATATTCAGTTTCTGGAGTGTTTTCAAATTCTGGTACCAACATTTCTTGACGTTTTGGAAGGTTTTGTTGAAGTGGCTAAAAAATAAAGACAAGACGCCGACAGGCAAATAAGGGAATGTCCTGAAGTATTACTAGAAAGCTAGTTCCGGGACCGTCTACTATAGGAAGCGGGGAAGGGTGTCGGTATGGCCGAAAGGAAGATTCCGACACAAAGAATGAGGATACTCATTGTCAGTCCATAAAGGACCCCCCAAACTACTACTACTAAGGACATAAATAAATTTCATGAGAAAATCTCATCTCTCATAAATTTATGTTTTCAAAAAATCCCATAATATGATATATTACTCGCTTTTCAATGTTGAAGTGTAAATTTCAAATCAATCAAAATTTGAAGTCGACAGCTCAATCCCCTTGAATGCTACCGCGCGACATAACAAACAGACTGACCTACAGACCGACATGATTTTTTTCTATGCAAATTAGATTTTTTTATGGTTTGAAACATTTGTAACCTGTGAGCTGAATATTTTTCTCGATCTTCCGTTCCCATTCTTTCACACAGTTAGGGCGATGTAAAAGTAATCCACACTTCAAAAACGATATGGAAGTAATACAGTCGTATTGCTAGCTTCTAGTCTCCAGCATGATAATGAAATCGCCCTTGAAAGTTTTAAGCCTATAACAACACAAATGGTGGAGTCGACATGTTGATGAATATCAACGGTGTGCAATATTTCTTGTCAGAGTTAAAGATGGTCACCGACCATTTTCTCCTTGCTAAACGATGCCGGTATAACCAGTTTTGTTATTTATAACTACAACGATATTGCTCTACAAAGAAAAAGATATCTTTGAAAGAATTAGTTACGGCATTAACGTGACCACATAAAATGAAACTAAGTTACAACCCTTTGGTGTCAGTACAAATAAAGGGCAAGTAGAAAAGACGGCTTGATAACACAGCAAGTACCTAACAGCCACCTGTAAAATAACAAAAGATGACTTGTAGATAATATGAAATTTCATTAAGTACACAGAGAGACACAAAATATTTGTAACTTGATATTATATATAAATACAATTATTGTAAATTACGCTTGTGACAGAAAAAACCCATATAACCTTGTGAATGTGTTTCATTAAAATGGATAAATATTTTTTTACTTACAAAAATTGAGTGATTTTGACGCCATAACACATGTAATGTTTCGACAGTCTACCACAGTGATTTTTTAATTTTTTTTCTTTGGCTGCGGTTTACGTTAAAGCATTCGCTTATTTAGTAAATTTTTATTAAGAAAATTCACCAATAGAGAGGTATCGATGGTAAAACTTTTGGAAAAATTTTTCAAATGAGGGCGAATTGAGGCCTCTAGAACCCATATCCGGGGTCAGTTTCAATTTTTATATGTTAATATATATATATATATATATATATATATATATATATATATATATATATATATATATATATATATATATATATATATATATATATATATATATATATATATATATATATATATATATATATATATATCAAACCGCTAACTCAAAAAATACTTGACCGATTTCGACCAAATTTGGGAATTACCTTGATTTTGTTAATGGCTTGGACGAGTTCGTAGATGGGTGCCGTGTGTCTAATTTTTCTTAGAAGAAAATGTAAAGAAAATTTTTAAAAAGTGTTTCGAATGAAAATTTGCACATATATAGGAGACGTTACAATATAGCTGTTGACCAAATTTCAAATTAAATGGCATACGAGGACAGGAGTTATTAAAAAATCAGTATTATAAATGAATAAACGGTCTAAGATATCAGTTCAAATTTCATACAGCATTTCCCACGCTCAATGTTGATAAGGATGATTAGACTGTGAATGCGTCATTTTCAGTAGATAATTCAAATAGAAACAGTCACCTGACAAATTAAATATAAAGGAGCCAGGTTGTCAGATTTAATAAAATTTCATTTAAATCTTAAAATGTGAAATATATGGTAATATGTGTTATTACCATATGTTTTACATTTATCGGTATTTATTCATGATAAATAAAAGGCACTTGCAGTACTTACATATTATATCCAAGACCAAATTTTAATTTAGTAGCTCCATATAAAATATAAATCTTTTCAAATAATCGCTAACTGGGACTCTAAAACCGATCTCCAAGGTCCATTCAAATTTATAGAATTAGTTTTAATAATATATTTTACTAATATTGTACAATTCTTATGAAAATTCACTACCATTACGTACTTGCTGCGTCTAGAGTTTTTTTGGTTTGTAATTGAGATCCTTTCAGTTTTTTATGTTGCCAGTACTATTTATTTATTTTGAGACGATCGCCACTTTTACATTATTGATACATGTTTTTTTATTATTATATATATATATATATATATATATATATATATATATATATATATATATATATATATATATATACATACATATATATATATATATATATATATATATATATATATATATATATATATATATATATATATATATATATATATATATACATATATGTCAAATGAAAATGTCAAAATTGTTGTGTTGTAATTAATACCAGTATTTTGGAAGAATTTTCTGGTATAAGAGGCGGAGTTATTGTAAAATGAGAGATGAACATTTAGAGTGGTACTCCAATTGTTAGTGGAAGAAAGGAAGTTCAAAGAAGTTCAAAATTATTGAAAATTTAACAAAATTGTAAATGTGACAGTAGCAAGATTTGGCAGTTCCCTTTAGGCAAGTCAGAAATCAAAATTGTGTTTATTGCAAGCACAAGCATTAGGCTTATTTGTAAAACACATTGTAAAATTATGTACTAAAAAATATACTATACTACTATACTATATATATAGTGTATCCCACGGTTGATGGTACCTTAGATGTATATGGAAAACCAAACAGGGGATCGATCTGAAAATTTGGTTGCTACTATAATTAAGTATCCTCTATCTATCCAAAATATTTTCAATTAAGCAGTGTTGTCGCTTCTACTAAGAAGTCGTAGTATCTCTGTTATTTGAAATGGACCAGCCTGTATATTCCTTTTTTTCCCAAATTTCATGTTTAATGTAAATAATTTTTACCAATATATTCCTATACCTATTGGTGGTGGGTTTTTACTCCCTTAGGAGAAAGACGTCCGCGCCTTGGCCGCCCCGATAGCAGCGCAGCTTTTGGCTTATTGTGCATGCCCTTTGTATTTTCTACTCCACCCATTCCCAACTCACTGTGCCTTGAACTAGTCTGCACCGGAATTGGTAAAGTGAAGTTTTGTATTGATCTGCCTCCGTTCTAGGCGGTCCGCAGATCAGTTGTCTTTTGTGGTACAGAGCTTTACACTCGCACAAGATGTGCTGGGCTGATTCTTCCCCTTGCCGCAGAGTCTGCATGCCAGGTCGCCCTCGAATCGCCCCATTTTATACAGGCATTTCTTGACAGCCATGTGGCCCGTTAAGAGTCCTGTTATTAAGAGACCTCTTATGTTTCTGAGCTGTCCTATGCTAAGATTAAGCAGCTCCACAGCTCTCTTTAAACTGGGTTTCTCAATTACTGACTTCCCATGTCTGAGCCCTGGACAATCTGCCCAGTACATTTTGTGTTCGTTTCTAAGCCAGGACTTAATGGATCCACTGTCAGTGCTCTTCGTCACGCCCAAGACCGGTTCTGGTCCCTTAAATGGTTTTGCTTATCCTTTCTTCGCGAGATTGTCAGCTTCTTCATTGCTCTTGACCCCCGAGTGACCCTGTACCCAGATGAGGGTGACCTCATTCTGCCAAGCCATGTCGCTCGTCTTGTCTCACCATTTACCTACCAGTCTGTAATTTACATGTGGGCTACTTAGGGCCTTAAGGGCTGCCTGGCTATCTGTACCTACGAGGATCCGCTTGTTGGTGTAGCCCCTCCTACTGTCCTCTCGCACGCAGTGCAAGATACATTTCAGCCCGAAAGACCGTTGCATGAGCTCCGAGGGAAATACTGTGACTTACCCTCGGTCCTTCCGAGTAAACACCTGCCCCCGTCACACGCTCCCCGCCAGATCCGTCCGTGAACCAGACGAGCGCGTCCCGTGGTATGCCCGGCGTCTTCCCACGCCATGCCTCTGTGGTGGTTCCCCAGATAATAATTAATTTTCATATTTTTTGAAGCAAAACGCAGTCATGATTAAACCTTAATACTTTTGAACTCTTGCATCTTGTGAAGCTAAAATTGTGGTTGTAATTTAAGAATAGTACAGTTATTTCGTTACAATAGAGAAATCGATTCGGTATTATAGAGGGTGCTTTAAAAGTATCACCTTTTCTGCTACAGAGAAAAATGACAAAAAATGTGTTTTTCAATTATAACTTCCTGTATATTATAAAACTCTAGAAGCAGCAAGTGCGTTATGGAAGTGTATTTTCATAAAAATGTTTTTAATTACAAATATATTGCTCTAATGCGAGCAGGCATCAATTTGGTTACTGGTGTAACCTATATAGTAGAAACAATGTACCAGATTTTATCAAAATAATTATTTGAAAATAAACAAAAAATTTCCGAAAATAAACTTTAAATGCTACCGAGAAAACGGATCTCCTAGCCAATGAACTTTAGGTTAATAGCAAATTTAGTTATTGAAATTTGAAACATTTAATGAAAATTCGCAACCAAAACGCCCTTGCTGCGTTCATACAAAAATTTTCCAAGAATAAAGTTAAATGTTGGTTTCCTACCAACAAAACTTACATTAATAGCAAATTGAGTTATTGAAATTTGAAGGATTTAATGAAAATTTGCTACCAAAAGGCACTTACTGCGTCCAGATTTTTTTCTTACAAACATGTATCATATTTCGATAAAAAATGCTAAAATGGAGTAACGAATTTGTTCTACGAAAATTAACTAAAAATTATAGACTGCTAAACCATAAACTTCACTAAACCTACAGCGAACGAATCAACTAAACCGACAGCCAAAGCATCAGAGAATGGGTCTATTTGAAATGAATATTCTGTAAATATTTTAGTAAAATGAAAGGCAGTGACGGTTGAATCTGAAACCTAAGGGTTCTCAGAACACTCTTCTTGAAACATTTTCTTTTCACAATCCGTATTTGTTTTACGTTCATTGCCTAAACATTGCCAATTTTGACGTTTAAAATTGCGAGTTTGACGTTTTGAGGAAAACTCCAAAATTTGTTTCTTTAGCTGCCCGTAACATTTTTGTCTTTAAACTTAGACTCTTAAATTTCGTACATGATTCACTCTTTATAATACAAATACGCCTACCAAATTTGGTGCCCTCACTTTGTTATTTCCGGAGATATGAATTTTTTTAGAAAAAAAATCTTCCGGGAAAACCCTGTCGGATTTTCCTGGCTAACGAACATATCCAAGCCAGTTGCAAAAGGAATGTACTCACTAAATTTGATGAAAATCGGTCTATTATTTTTTGAGTTATCGGTACGATATATATATATATATATATACATATATATATATATATATATATATATATATATATATATATATATATATATATATATATATATATATATATATATATATATATATATATACACGGATCTCCCCATTAGTGGTTTTTTTAAGAAAATTCCCTAAAAAAGAAAATTTGAATCACCAACGACTTATGGGCCACCTTGTAATTATAGAAATATTTTTTTAAGATGTAGCTCAAGACACCCTATAATTAATGTATACAATTTTTTTTCGTATCTTGCATAATAACGGATATATTGGGCTTTAAAGATTTTTTACGAAAATTTGACAAAAATGATATACCATTAACCGATAAACTCTATAGCCAACACTACTGCCAAAGCATCAAAGAAGGGTCTATTTAAAATGAATTTTCTGGAAACATTTTAGTAAAATGAAGGACAATGATGATTGAAACTAAGACTTCAGGCTTTGTAAAACATTCTTCTAGAGATATTTTCCTTCCATAGCTCATATTATTTTCATGTTCATTGCCTACATATTACAAATTTTGACGTTTTAAATCGCGACTTTGACGTTTTGAGGAAAACCCAAATTTATTTTTCTTTAAATGCCTGCAACTTTTTTGTCATTTAACATAAAGAGCTAGGCTGTTAGGTAACTTACCTATAACGATGTAAACCCGCGTACCAAATTTGGTTGCCCTTACTTTCTTAATTCCGGAGATATAAATTTGTTTCGAAAGAAAACTCAAAATTTTCCGCGAAAACCTCGGCGGATTTTTCTGGCTAACCAACTTCTGAAACAGATATCGGATTTGCGTTCCAGGGGTCCTAAATAGCGCTCAATTGAAGAATTTTTTCAAAATTCAAAAGTCGGGATCTCCTCACTAGTGATTTTTTTTAAAGAAAATTCACTAAAAGGTGATTAAACTTTTGCATTTAATATTTTTGTCTCTCTGTCTCAGTTTTATCTTGAGCACTCTGTAACATGAACAACAGTTTAAAATATCTGAAACTTGTTTTAAGATAATTTTTCGATTGAATATTAAAATTTTCCGGTTAAATGAAATTCAAAGCAACTGTTTGAAGCTCGCTGGAGTTTCGGACAATGCAACAACTGTTTTTAGTAGCTTCAATTTATAATTTATACACCCATAAAAAATAAGTTTGTTTAAACTGCTTTAAAAACGTCAGGTATTGGAACGCAAAGTCTTCTACTGGAAGTGAAACTAAAGCTTTGGTAATTCCGGCAGTGGTCTTGTTGCCTATGTTTCTTATTTGTAAACGAACAGCTTGGATTTTCCGCTTTCGGTTATTAAAAAAGTTTGCAAAGGAGGCTTCGAAGTTTTTGAACAAAATAAAGCATTTTATGTGCCTTCAGAGTATAATTTACGATTTCTCAAATTTCAGTGACTTTGTTATGAATAGAATTTATTAGTTCTGGTAAATTTCTCAAGAGGCCTATATATTCTTGTTAAGGGCAAATGATTGTGACTGTCGACTCCGCGTCTGATCTTATTTGTTATTAATTTATTATTTTTATGAACCCCAGAAGACCTAAACTCTGTAAAGTTTTTCGTAGTTTTAAGTAGATGCAGGTAACATAATAAAAATTGTATGTTAAGCTAAATGGGTAATCAAAATAACCTCAATTAATATTTAAAAATTTTAGACAACATAAAAAAGGCTTACATAAAAAAAGCCTGAACGTAGCAAACGAGTTATTGCAGTAAATTTTCATAGAGACGGATTTTTTTCAAAGGCCAAATTTTTTCGAAAATCTGGTCCAATTTTCCTAGCAAGCGAATACATCCAAGCCACAACCCATTATAGAGAGCTGTAGAGATGGTAAATCTTAGCATAAGATAGATCAGGGACATAAGAAGACTCTTGACGGGACACATAGCTGTCAAGAAAGACCTGCATAAAATGGGGCGGTTCGAGGGGGACTTGGCATGCAGAATCTGCGACGGGGTGTAAGAATCAGCCCAGCACATCTTGTGCGAGTATAAATCATTGGACCGTAAAAAACAACTGATCTACGGACAGCCTAGACCGGAGACAGAGAAATTTAAAATTTACCTCTACCAGCTACTGTGCAGTCTAGTTCAAGGCACAGTAGGAAATAGGTAGAGTAGAACAGGTGTAGGGAGTGCACCATAAGCCAAAGGCTGCGGTGCTATCGGGGCAACAAACGTTGATGAACCTTACGCAGGAAAAAAGGTCAATCACAAAAGGCCTTCCCACTTGCCAGATTTCATCACAATCGACTCATTGTTTCCTTCTCTCTCTCTCTCTTTTTTTGTTGACTAACAGAACACAGCTTATCAAACTACTAATTTACTATAAACAGCTCTTTTTCAACACCATTATTAACTAAAATATTTCTCTCTATTACTAAATGTCCATAGAACTAAATTCCACTATACGTCTTCTATGATCGCTTACTATACACCAACATTAACTCACTATTGACTGACTCCCTCTATCTTCGGCTCGTCTATTTATATTGTCCATAGAGTAGTTCTAGACATTTTTACATTATTCTATATCTGTCATTTCTAGTCCATTCTCGAAATATAACTGTTACCAACACACTTGACAACCTGCCTGTGACCATATAAGTAACAAAGTGCCCCCTCCTTACATTCGGTAGTCCCGGTAGAATTCTGACATTTCTTGTAATGGCGTAAGCCTCTGAATAAAGACCACCTTCATCTTGCTCTTTGGGCTCCTTTGAATGCGACAGTCAACGTCACTTATCTGTTCGACCACATTATACGGACCTTCCCATAATTTTTGTAGTTTCGGTGACAGTCCCTTGCGTCGTACTGGAGGGGCAAGCCATATCCGATCTTCTTCTTTAAAACCAACCGACTTCGCTCGCACGTCGCAACGGGTACGCACAATTGCTCTTGTCCTGCTCTTTCAACTTGGACAAATCTTCCGGTCGACATCAGCGCTTTACCAAGAATTGTGTTCGTTGACTTTTTTCTGAGTTTGCCTCTCACCTACATGGTCTATACACGCTTCGTCTTGTATTTATATCATAATTACTTTTCCAGTGGCTTCTGGCTAAATAACTCAGTCGTCTATTCCTTTCTCAACTCTTCACTAGAATGACACTTTCGTTGCTGACGTTAATTTTACTATTTTCTTCCATTGTTCGCATTACCAGATTACTGCCAATAATACATTTTGTATTTGTTAATTGTCGTGTGTGGTTCGTGGATTGTAGTTACCGCTACTTACGTAATTCTGTGGACTGTATCGTGTTATGGAATAAAATCTCTTGGAAACACTTAATTATATATTTAAACACAATAAAAACTATATACTATTGATATACGTGTAATAAGCTCTTCGAAGCTGGTACTATTGATATACGTGTAATAAGCTCTTCGAAGCTGATGTGTTGAACGTGTAGGCCTTAAAGCCATAAAACCTATATACCAATGAAATGCATTGTATATAGGCTGAACGTGTCATAGCACAACGCGTGCTCGTGTACAAAGCAATGCACTCGCTGCATAAGCTCAGAAGCTGTTCGAAGCTGGGTTTGTGAATGAATAGGATCTCTTCATGTCTTGAATATTGCAGATACCCTCGTTTCGAGGGGTGGGACATGCGCACAATTCAGTGCAGTTATGCCAGCTTGCTATGACATATAACGCTGCAGTCTTACAACTTAAATTGGCGCGGTAAAACTAAACATACCGGCCGCCTTGAAGTAGTAACTTCAAAAAACTAACCTAAATATACAAACTTAAAAATATACACAAACTATACAAAAAGGCTAATAAAAAAAAAATGTCTATAAAATGTTTCTATCACTGCATGGCAATATTGCGAGACGGTTCATTGCACTGCGATGAAGTTCGATAACACGGCCAAGTGTCCACTCACATTGAGCTAAATGTTGTCGCGTATTAACACTAAATCCCCCGTACGAATGTCAAAGTCAGAACCGGTATGTCACTTTCCTCACTGCTGAAGACTGCTGATGTACTCGTAGCGCCATCGTCTTCACTTAGTGGGTGCCTTTAGTGAGCCACCTATGAGGAAGTGACGAGGAGTTAGGGGTGTTAGGCCACTGGGAACACTTGGTACTTGGGTAAGAGGACAGGAATTCATGCAAGTCTCCACCTGTACCAGGATGGTGTATAACTCCACGAATGTGAATTCAGTTTCCTTTACAATGTGATTGCCGCAAATTTTTTTGTCGCTTCTGATATTTTTTTTAATTTCTTGCAAATTTAATTTTTGTTCGCGTGATGCGTCTACGAAGTCTGTAGCATTGCATGAATAAAAAATTACTTGAAAGTTCGCGTCTAGAATAATATCAATTTGAAACTGACAAAAATATCCTTGGTTGTCAGATTACCAACCAGCTCAACATGTGCAACCCTCATTATAAGACACACAAAAACGCAGAGGTAACCCTTGCCAGTAGTAGACTTGCGCACTCCCTCCTTGATATAAAAAGGACCGGCGTACTTAAGTCCGCAAATCGTAAAGTCCTTTAAGCTTTCAGGGTTCACTCGCAAGAAAGGGAGATCGCCCATTGGTGGCTGAGCCATCACAGGTCTAGATTTGAAGCAACTGTTGCATGGACGAATAATGGATTTTACATTGCTTCGACCTGATATAGGCCAATGAATCGTGTCAAGAGCTAACCAGGATGGTCCACTCCACCACATATCGTTACCTAATAACATGTCGGTGCGTTGTCCTTGGGAGATAATGTCAGCTGTCTCTCCGGAGACGCGGCCCCAATTGTCAACGGATGTAAGTTCTTGTATTTTGGACACTCTGTGTCCAACGAATATGTTTAAACTTCTTGGGTCACAGCAAAGCCAAGCTAAAACTATGGTCGAGTCACACCAGTAAAATATTTTATCTACAGGGCACAATAAGGATGCCCTTACCTTAGTCACTAATTCTGATAACAATAATGCCCCAGGTAATTCCAGACGAGGTGTGGTTATTATTTTGAGTGGCGCGACTCTAGATTTTAAGCATAACAGTCTGACCGTGTGATTGCCTGAACTATCAGACGCACGTACGTAAATCGCACAGCCGTAAGCAGCTGTGGACGCGTCGCAAAACCCGTGTACGTGAATTACAACTGGGTTCGGACATGTCGCTTTTCTTGGCACGTATAGAGTTAATAAATGATATTTGCCTATAAAACCCAACCATTGCTTTTTTATTTGCTCTGGGACAGGTTGAGCCCATTCAATTTGTTGTCTCCACAAATTTTGCCTGATAATTTTTGCCATTACTATAATTTGACCAATGAGCCCAATGGGTTGGAACAGTTGCGCAATGGTAGACAAAATGTGTCGCTTGGTTGTGATTTTTGCATACAGAGTGCTTACGTTAAATTTTAAAACATCCTCAGATGCATTCCAATATAGACCTAAGGTCTTCGAATTCGATGAATCGCCTAATTCAAAGTAGTTTTTTACGCAATTTAATTGCCCGTTTAAACTTAGTATTCGTTGGTCACTCGCAACCAACTTGCGTAACTTGAAGCCCGCTGAGTTCAACAAAGAACTGATGTCCTGTTTTAAATTTATTGCCTCCGTTATTGACTCTGCTCCTGTAAGCAAGTCGTCTACGTAAAAGTCGCGTTTTATTGCTCCGGTCATCTGGGGAAATTTGCTTCGATTACCTATAGCTATTTGTTTTAGGCAACGACTTGCTAAAAACGAACTCGAACCCAACCCATACGTGACGGTATTTTGTTTGTTCCCGCATTTTTTGCAGCCCCCGTATCTACAATTTTCTGAGTTATGTTGTCCACGACGCAAGCAATCAAAACACAAATGCAACCCTTTGACTTCGTCAAGCCACGGTTGCAGTGTTAACCTTTTCAATTCTACCCACTGGTATAACTGGTGATTATAATCACATATAGCGCAGTTTGACTCATTGGCTGTGATATGCCACGTGACTTTCGATGGAACATTATGTTCCGGTTTTTGATATGAAAAATAATTGTTTGCAGGCTTATTGTTCAACGGTAGTTTTTCTAAAAATTGACGCCTACGTACGATCAAATTGGGCAAATTTTCAAGTTTGCATGTATTATTAGAAATTATGACGTTTTCCCATTCTCGTCGAATCGCGTTATTAAATTTAGTATACAATAAGTGAATAATCAAGGTATCCCAATGATGCGTGGGTTCACCCAGCACTGGAAGAGCTCTGGGGTGCATTTTCGTTTCGTTTGCTAAATTTTTCAAACCCACGTGAGATTCCTTTGTAACTGACGCTAAATTAAATAGGGCGCTTACCTGATTATGCGCAATTGCGTCTTTGTTTTCGAACTGTTCGGCGAGTAAATTCCAAGCGAGTTTATAATTTGCATTAGTAGGTTTAAGATTTGATATGACCCGCATCGCGGAACCGCTAAGGCACGATTTTAAATAAAGAAATTTTTGTACGTTATGCAATTGTTGATTAGACTCGATTAAGGCATGAAAATTGTCCTTAAAACTGAGCCAATCCTGTGTATTACCAGAAAACGGCTTTATTGAGATGACTGGCAATCTGACTTCGGGTAAGGAAGGTGTTGCGGCGGCGCTTGAATTAATTGAATTTGAAGACTGTGGTAATCCACAGTCTCCCGAATAGTTACCACTGTTAGTGGTAGTTAGATTTGAATTTAAAAGTAATCCTTCTGCACGTGCAAGAACCTCGTAGTACGCATTCTCAAAAATTTCAATTTCCGCGTTTTCAATATCTGAGTTCTCATCGTAATTATCATTTAAAATATCTATTTGAAATTGCACTTCTAGGAATTTATCTAGAAATGTTTCGCATTGAGATAACCGTTGCTTTAAAATTTCTTTATCCTGATTAGTATAATTGTCTAAAAATTTTACAAAACGTGTCAGAGAGGCTTTTAGAGAACATTTCTCTCTAATTAGCATACGTAACTTGTGTGTTTCTGACATGGTTTTTTTAAATTTATTACGAATTATATGAAAATAATTTAAAGGAAATGAATGATAAAAAAAATGTTACTCAAAAACGATTACACCACCCAGTACAAATAAATTCTTACAATAAAATAGCATGGATAACGAAATAAAAAACGTGATTTTGAGGATAAGAAAAATGTGACTCACCATGTGGTACCCACGTGCTGGATGTTCTGAATGTTGCGATCGGCTTTCCAATAGAATCTTCTGATGAACTGACTTCGTCTTCTGCTGAGATTTTCACTATTAGCGATAACTACAATTGTGTTAAATACTGCGCCTCGAATTAACCAATTGTTGTTGAAAATCCGGCTCGAATTGACCAAATGTTAATTGTCGTGTGTGGTTCGTGGATTGTAGTTACCGCTACTTACGTAATTCTGTGGACTGTATCGTGTTATGGAATAAAATCTCTTGGAAACACTTAATTATATATTTAAACACAATAAAAACTATATACTATTGATATACGTGTAATAAGCTCTTCGAAGCTGGTACTATTGATATACGTGTAATAAGCTCTTCGAAGCTGATGTGTTGAACGTGTAGGCCTTAAAGCCATAAAACCTATATACCAATGAAATGCATTGTATATAGGCTGAACGTGTCATAGCACAACGCGTGCTCGTGTACAAAGCAATGCACTCGCTGCATAAGCTCAGAAGCTGTTCGAAGCTGGGTTTGTGAATGAATAGGATCTCTTCATGTCTTGAATATTGCAGATACCCTCGTTTCGAGGGGTGGGACATGCGCACAATTCAGTGCAGTTATGCCAGCTTGCTATGACATATAACGCTGCAGTCTTACAACTTAAATTGGCGCGGTAAAACTAAACAGTATTGTAATTTTTTTAATCTTTGTAGTACGTTATTCTATTTAGAGAGGACATTTTGTATGATTAAATAATACAAAATGTCCTCTCTAAGAGACTTAAAGATTAAAAATTACAATAAACTATAGCAGCTAAGGTATATTTTCCGGCAATTACAATTGTGTGATGGTGTAACACACAGCTCTTAACCGTAAAAGTGAAATGTTAATAGATTAACATAAAATAAAATAAAGAAATAAAAAAAACCAGAAGAAGCCGCGCATGAGGCGGCGAAACATCCTTCAATCAAAACGACAAATATATGTTGTTTTAATTTTTGTGCAAAAATGAAGAAGTTTCCACGAATATTAACCCAATAAATTATATATATATATATATATATATATATATATATATATATATATATATATATATATATATATATATATATATATATATATATATATATATATAGCCAACGGGTAACACAAAAGTCATTACCCGATCTTAACAAAACTCAGCAGATACCTTTCTTTTATTAATAGCTTAGACGAATTCGTTAGCTAGCCCGATGAACCCATTCGTTCTAAAAAAATAATGATTTTTTAGAATAAAAATTTGTGCCTCAAAAAATAACGAAGCTATTTTGATAAAATTTGGTGCGTGCGTTGCGGTGGTAAATGCCTTACTACACAGCTAATAATAATTCAACTTTCTAAGTTTATAGAAGATTGAGTTAATGATATTTAAGCATTTCATGAGAATTTTGTACCATAATGCACTTGCTGCGCCTTGAAAATTTTTAAAATGTTTTACTTATTTATCAGTCAAATAGACCTGATTATTTTTTTTTTTACAGGAATCGAAACTTGTTATGTTATAGCGTGGAACACAGGGGCTACTCTGAAGTAGAAATATGAAAAAAATGGAACACACACTTTATTAAAGCAAATTGTTCAGGGAACAATAGCTCACCGAAAGGGCATCCATAGAATTAGATATATATCGTAATATTATTTCAATTATTATAATCATTGCAAATATTAATCCAAGATAAAATCTGGTAAACGGTTAAAGTAAATCAAGTTTAAGTTGTTTAGTATGTCAATTCAGTAATCGTTGACATTGAATTGGTATCATCACATTACATGTTTATATACACAATAAACAAGTTGGTTAATTGCAGATTGCAATACTGAGGGACGCTGATTAAGTATGTTTACGTAGTATTAGGAACTAGTTCAAGTAACTCTATATATATAGAAGTGTTTTTGTAAATATCAAGAGACTTTTTTCATTTGTTATTAAAACTTGTTAGATCGTTACTATGTCTGTCTAGTCCATAAATTATACAAGTGTCCCCCTATACCCCCAGAAATATCATCCGCTCCTAAACATGGTCTTTTGACGAAGTAACCAGTGCCGTTGGTGATACAGTGCTCACTAAAAATTCCTTACTTTTAAATCAACTATCCTTATTAAATCTTTTAATTCACCCAACTCTCCAAATACCCTTTTACATTTAAGGTTAAAAAAAAGGGACACAAGCGTCCAAATTCAAGGCAAATAAGGACACAAGCGTCCAGAAAAGCACCTATACAAGGTCAGTTCCAAAGCAAGCACCTATACAGGGTCAAATAAGGACACAACCGTCCAGGAAAGCACCTATACAAGGTCAGTTCCAAAAAAGCGCCTATACAGGGTCAAGTAAGGACACAAGCGTCCAAATTCAAGAAAAATAAGAACACAAGCATCCAGGAAAGGACCTATACAAGGTCAGTTCCAAAGCAAGCATCTATACAGGGTCAAATAAGGACACAAGTGTCCGAATTCATGGCGAATAAGGACACAAGCGTCCAGGAAAGCACCTATACAAGGGCATTTCCAAAGCAAGCACCTATACAAGGTTACTTTCAAAGCAAGCACCTATATAGGGTCAAATTCAAAGTAATCAAGGACACAAGCGTCCAACAAAAGCACCAATACAGGGTTAAGTGCAAAATATAGGTCACAAGCGAAAAAAAAAACAAATCAAAAAGAACTAGGAATCAGGCAAGGTAACAAAAACTAAAAATATTAAATCAAATAAAATTAAGGAAGAACAATAGAGGAACTAAAAGCTAGGGAAAAAACAGAAATCACAAGACTTTCGAAAAAACTAAAATTACCAGTAAACCGATTTATCCTAATAATAGAAGAAGCAGAAATGATGCACGATGACAATATACTTTACAGGTATGAAAGCATCACGAAAAGATTATATAAGCTATGAGAAAAAATAGAAGACAACATAATGGAGATAAATATAATAACAGAATCAGAAATTCAAGATGAAGCACATTTGACGCTAAGGCAATGGTATAATAACGCCAGTGACAAGCTGTTAAAATCAATTTATTTATTTATTTATTTATTTATTTATTTATTTACTACAAATACTCAACGGGAATTTTCCCAAATTAAGAGTATGAATACAATACATATCGTACACTATAAAAATTAACATAGTAAAGTTCTACTAATTACCAAGCAGCGATGCAACGTGTCTCATTTCAGACTCACCACAACACAATATGTCTATTGACTGATGCACGCTGTTATAAATGGAGCACGATCTGTAAATCGGTGAGTTAAGCCTAACATTGGTCCTAGGTGGCGGTAGATAAAAAAAGTCGTGTCTTCTATAAACCTAAAACTAACTATTAAATAATAATAATACAGCTATTCAAGAGAAAGACTTGTGCGCAATCAAAATTTTATGAAATACTAAAAAAAATATATCTTTCAACACATATATAGAGTCACACGAAGTATATTATAGATATTGACTTTAAATTTGGCAAAATGCATGTTCTCAGCTTGACACAATACAAATTTCGACCCCTCATGTTCTCTACCAAGGACTCAAGACACATATGAGGATTTTTAGATCACGCGCATTCTTATATTGAGCATCTTTGCATTTAGAAGTATGATTTATGATTGTCAAAGTGTATAAATATCATAGATAGAGAAATGTATAATATAATATATGTATGTATACAATCCCAGATTCAGACATGCATGAGTGACAAAATCAATTTGGAAGATGATAAAGAATATGGAGATTCTTTGTAAGAGATTTACAATAAATAGAGATACATGATTGTCTGCATCTGATAATATGAACCGTTCTCAGATCTCTAGAACACGAGAAACACATCCATATTAACAGGGTACAACTTCACCCTGTGATTACCCTAATCTAATCACTGGCTACACTACCGTCACCCAGCATCCAGTCCGCGACATTCTAACAATACTAGCCATTTAATACCAGAGGTAAGTCCATGTAATTCTAAGCACTCTCCAGCACTGCACATTACACATGACTTTAACCTGTACAATAACGTTTATAATATTTTAATTAATTAATTAAACAATTTTTGTTTATCTATAAACTTGCAAAAAATAATATCGCGGCATATTGATCCTTCCTTCTCATTATCTAGTCCCTACTGTTTGCTTACATATTAAAAGCCTCTCAATATTTTTGAATACTGAATAACGAATGCTTTATAATAAGGAAAAAACAAAAGAAAAGTATAAAACAAAGTACTGAGACAAACTGAACAGATCGAAATCATTTTGTCAAGAACATCATCTTAATAATAAAAAAAGAAATCATGTAACAATGCTAACTTAACCTAAACAAATACTATAACTAAACTGCCAACTATTCCTTAATTAACTTAAATAGCTTAAATTTAATTAAACTACCAGAAAACATCAAATAAATCTACTTATCAATTGACCACTTTACTTCTTCGTTGCGGCTCTTCTTGTCAGCCTTTTCTCACTAATATTGTTTTCTCTCGCAACATCTGTTGGCAGAGTTTGTGAATGCTCTGCCGGCTGGTATGCTTCAAGTAAAGGTGAGTCTGCCCGTGGGAGTGTACTACCTTCTGATAATGAACATCTGATGCTGTGTATCTGATCTCCGTCCTCCGGCTGCTCCTCTAACGTATCCTGAAGTTGTTCAGCGGTGTATACTTCATCATTTACATAGAGCTTATTTCCTCTAATTGATGCATTTTGTTTTCTGTTCTTAGCTATTTTTAAATGTTGAACCAGTATTTTCCTTCCCTGCTGTTCCTCTCTTGTCAGGTCGTGTGAAACAAATATTGAAGTGCCTTTAAATTTATGAGACTGTTTCAAAATCTCCACTTTTTTTAAAAACGTTGATAGTTCCACTTTTACGACCTTTTTAGTTTTGCCAAATATGTCCACACTATTCACATCATATCTTTCCAGGTTAACTTCCAATATTTCCTTAAACTTCTCTGCAATAATTTTCAAGACTGTGTCCCTATTATTACTATCAGTGGCCAGCCCATGCACAATAATGTTATTTCTTTTGCTTTTCTTCTCTAAGTATTTAACTTTGCTCTGTAGCTCTTTGTTTTCAGCTTCAAGGTACTCTATCTTTTTATTAGCTATTTCAACATCATGTCTAAACAATCTAAATTGATCCTCTATAAATGCCTTGATTTCCATTTTGTTAGAATTTATTGCCCTTAGCAAATCATCATTTGATATTCCAGTTGATGCACTCATATTATATAGCAATTAAATTTAACAAGACCCAATATAAACTATTTACAGTGAAAACCATGTGTATACCCACCTTTAGCTAAAACTTGTATTTGTTATCTCGCTAGTATTTTGCTAAAGATAACAACTTTTAAACGACATGGATTTTTAAACAGTCTTGTGATTTCTTGAAATTCGTTTTATTAATTTGTACCAAGTCAATTTATTGCATTCTTTCACACAATATATAGTCCAGGCACTATGACACTATGTAAAACACTTTTTCTAAATTATCTACACCTAATACCTGAAGAACAGACTCTAATTCTGTCACACACCCTTGGAAACTTCCATCATGCTAAAGCATCACACACACCTTTAAGAACTAAGAAACACACACCACAATTTAGGGCAAATTAGCAACAAACTGCCAATAATAAAAATACAAATCTTCACAGGCAAATACGAAGAACCGACAGCATTCCAAGAACTAGTCCAGAAGGTAATAGATTCAAAATTTGAGAATTTCTACAGAAAAACAGTATCAGAGACAAAGATGAAAAATACACATTCGAACACGAGGTACAAGAGGTAGGAGAAGCCAGAGACGAGCAGGACAAATTTCCAGTAGCAGCGAAAGTAGCAAAAGAATATGTTTTTATTGATGATCTTCTATCTGGAGCTGAATCAGAGCGAGAAGTATCATTAGTACAAACAGAACTCAATAAAATGTTCAGGTCAGGTGGGTTCAATTTGAGAAAATGGTCCAGCAACAAATCACAAATTGTTGCGCAGTTGCCACAAGATTTACAGAATAATAAAGCATTGCAGTTTCCAGAGAAGGGTATAGACAAATCTCTTAGAATTTATGGAGCACCAAGGGAAGATACATTAAAGTAGATTTTAAATATGCAGAGAAAATAACAAAAAGTGCAATATTCTCTGAGATAGCCAAGTTATTTGATCCAGTGGGGTGGCTATCTCTAGTTGGAATCAAATCCAAGCTGATAATTCCAGAACTATGGATGAAACAACCCGGGTGTTGTTTCATTTGTTATTAAAACTTGTTAGATCGTTACTATGTCTGTCTAGTCCATAAATTCTACAAGTGACCCCCTATACCCCCATAAATATCCTCCGCTCCTAAACACAAATTAAATTGTATTTTTATTCATAATCTAGATAGTAGATACAGAGGTAAAGACTATTTACCTGGCTTTACAAATACTTGTTTTAATCTCTGTAACAGCATCATCTCCTGTCTTATGCTTCCAAACATCGAAATCGGTTTTGCCTAGGGGCCTAGTATCCGTGCATTATCGCTATCTGCGTAGAAATCAGATTTTTTCGTGGAAAATTCGCTAAGAAGACAGTCTCACCTTCTAAGCTACTGAAACTGCTTTTAGAAATGTTGGATTCTGTATGTGATAGGGAAAATCTGAAGATAAGTGTATGTATGTGATTCCTGAAGAGATATTATCATCTGATTAATGATGTAACTGATTATGAAAAGACTCAGCTGTGGTAAAGTGGCTTTGCGATTTGTAAAGGGGCATTAAAGTGTATTGAGCAACGCAAAAGCTGTGAATGGGGCATAACGATATAGTGCGAGTGAAATCGTGGATCGGGGAATACGAGGTATTTGTGCTTTCGCTTAGTCCAACAGTTTAGGCTCGACATTATTAGTTTATAGAAATCAAATACTATTTGACAGGTTTTTACAATTTATTTCCTTTGAAACGTTTCTTACAGGTTTTTCTTAAAAAAGTTTAGCGTTGTCTCTGACCTAACCGTAGTTTAAAATTAGACTTTTGAGAATATTCCTTCGCAACATAATTTTTAGTAAATTTTCACTAGAAAATTCACTATAGAGAAGTGACATTGGTAAGTCTTTCGATTTTTTTTTCAAATGAGTGCGAATTAGGGCCCCCAGAACCCATATACAAGGTCCGTTTGAATATTTATATGTTTATATATATATATATATATATATATATATATATATATATATATATATATATATATATATATATATATATATATATATGTATATGTATATGTATATATATATTTTTTTTTGATTGGCTTGATTAATGTATAATTAATTTTTAATTATTTATATGTTTATTTTGTATAAAATGATTTTTATTTATATCTATCTATAGGAAAATAATCACCCTGCATAAATGTAAATCTCTTTTTTGTTGTTTTTGTATTTTAAATTGGTACAATTTTAGGGATATTACCTTTATTGATTGTAATTTCAAATGTAAATAGAAACCTTTTATATTAACAGTTTACACAATGTTTTATGGGTGACTGTGGATTTTATAATGTATTTATTTGCTGAATAAAATGTTGATGACTCTGGTGTTTGAATTTAGATCTGTATATATATTTATTATATTAAAAATAGCTTCAGGGTACTATGGGTTGCCTACCTCTCTTACTCGTCAGTCAATATTTTATGTATACTTATAATTTATTGAAATCAAATTATTAATTTACTTACTGCCTTTTCTTTCTCTCAGTCGTGGATTCTGCTAAATAGGGGAAAAGAAATAGCCTGCTAATATGCAATTAACTTATTTTTGGGTCTTATTAATTTTTCTCAAAGAATTATGTTTTTAGTAAAATTTTCATAACAACTTTTATTTGACACAATTTTTAAATTTAAACCTAAACGGATCCGTTATTATAAATCTCAATCTTACTCATAAATTAAATGATTAATATTATTCATAGAATTTTGGCTGATTTTCAAATGTTCATTACAATCTAAAATGGCTTTCCGAACTGCGATTCTGACTCCCTCTAAGTTCTTAACTTTGAACTTTGGTGAAATGTAAACTAAGATTTCTGTTTATGTATAAAAAATCTAATTTTTTTCATGAATGCTTTTGCTTGAAGGATGTTTGACAGAATAGACTGTCTTTTAAATGAAGTAATTTGCCTCCTTGTACTGATTTAGATAAAAATAAAATAGATTTCAAACCTTGGTTCCTCGCTAGTTGTGGTAGGTATCTTTAGATGTGGTTATTCTTGATATATATATATATATATATATATATATATATATATATATATATATATATATATATATATATATATATATATATATATATATATACTGTTTATATTGTAGTTTATTGCACTCTTGATTTGAAAAGTCCCACAACACAAACACTGTCTTTGGTAAACTCCAGTTCATTGTTCATATAAAAAACAAACTTATATTAAGGTGCATTATACAAAGTGTTTGTTTATTCATTACCTTTACGTAATTGATTTAGAGCATAATTCTTTGGTATGTATGTCATGATTAAGAGTTTAATCTATTTGCGTATAGATTTTTGGCTCTTTTAAATTCATTTAAACTGAGATACTTTCCAAATTTGCTAGTTATAAATCTTAAAAGTTTAATTAATGATTATTTTAACAAATTATGGCTTTATATCTGTCATTGCTTATCCAAATAACACTGACTAACAATAATAGAGAATATGCTTGTATATTAATGTTATTATTTTGTTTTCTGTTTTAGTGTAAAGGAAAATATGTCGAACGATGTGGATATGTACACAATCTACAGAGAGCCCATATACATCACGTGTAAACCGTAAGTATTGTACTTACTACTGACCAGTGGTCCTACTATAACCCCCATTGCTAAGCTGACCCCCCATTTTTGTAGGTCTGACGATTTACATTATTGAAACAATAATTGGAACTTAACTTCATCAAACTAGTTTCCGTAAGGGTTTTCATTTTTGTTTTATAGAAATTTATATGGCCTTTGCATTATGTACACTCTGATGTACTAACAGTTCATAATGTGCAATTTCCCAGCACAATATATATATATATATATATATATATATATATATATATATATATATATATATATATATATATATATATATATATATATATATATATATATATATATATATATACAGGGTGTTTCAAAAATGACGGTCTATGTTACAGGTGCACATTCAGAAAAAAATAGGACTATTTTTTTCATATAAACATGGGTCCGCAAATGCTTCGTTTTTTAATTACAGCGAGTTAAAATTATTTGCTTTGTCAGCTTTTTACGAATAAGTCTGAGTTAAATTAAAATTTTGACGTGAAAATTGACATGTGGGGGTTTTCAAGGGCAAGAAATTTAAATATGTTATTGTTAATAACACTGCTGGCAGAGGGCCCCACCTGTAAGACTATGCTTGCATTCAATTGGCTATAATTTTTTGACACCCAGTAATATCGACCTACCGTATAGCTACATTGCAGCCCTTATCAATTGTAAGCAAAAAATGTATATTTGATTTAAATCTCTCAGACACACAATTTTCGAGATATTTTAATTTTTGTATGTCGATGTCGCTCAAAAATTAATTCTGCGACAAATCACAGGAATACATTTTTCACCTTTTAATTGCTATCAGTATGTATAAACTTAATTTTCTTATTCTCTAGTTAAAAATTAAAATCTTACCAGAAAAAAGAACTGACAGGACACAAGCATGGAGATAAAATAAAAATCCATGATAACAAACTTTGAACAAACCATTTAACAAAGTGGTTTCCATCGTTTCGGGACATCGTCGTGACATATACTACATTTGACTTTTACGTTTGAGACTACTCACTATTTTAAGTAATTAATTGTATTGTCCGTAATGCCCGCTTGGATAATTTCGGTGACGTTTTGTGAGATTTTAGAGGGGTCAGGTCAGGTCAGTAATCCCGCATTTCTTCCCCGTTTGCGGAGTTGTAGTGCCAAACGATACGTGGGTGTGATGACTGTGTGACCTCGGGGTTCATTGCGCAGGAAGCAGTGACCATGCCGTGGTCTGAGCGACCTAGGGGGCGGTGACTGATATCTTATAGCATTCAGGTAGTAAGAAGGAAATCCAAGGGATTTGAGCTATGTGTTGGGATGCGAGGAAAGTAAGTAGGTTGCTGAACCATATTGGCTTAAGAATTGCTGACTGCAAATGCCTCCGATGCTCTCTCTTGTGGATCCGTTTTTGAAGATCCTATCCATTCCTTATTACGGACATTGAAGTCACCAAGAATAATGACCTCGGAGGAAGGATATTCAGTAATCAGATGCTCGTTTTTTTCAGAAAGGTAGTCAAAGAGATGGACAAAGTGGTTGTAAGAAGGTGACCGGTAAATGCAACAGATAAATTTAGTTGCAGCCCCGAGAGAGAGTCTTATCTATAATATGTCTTTTCTTCCAGCTTCTAAATTGTGGAGTCTGGTGCAGGGTAGATTGCTATGGACGTATGCGCACACGCCTCCATGCAATCTAAAGGAAGTAAGGAGCTCATGCCCCGGGAAATTAAGGTGATTAGTGGCTGTTTTGGCACAGATTATTTGGGTTTCGGTGAGGAAGAGGAGTTGGGGCCTATTAGCCTGGAGGAAATGGTGGACAGGTTAGAATTTAGGCCACATATATTCGAGAACGATATGTTAAATCTTGATGCTGAGCCCCCCTGTATACCCCTCTCCTTGAGATCCGAATGGAGGGGTATTTTACCTCCGGAATATTTTGTACAAGGAGGAGCCATCATCATTTTTGCTTATAAGGGAAAGTGACTCATATACCAGAACCGGAAACGTGCGTTGGGACTTCACCGGCCCCTTGATGTATGGGGTGGGCGTGAAAAAAGTTGACTGAATATGTGCTCAACTAGCATTGACTTATTTACACATACCTTGCTGCTTTTTAGCCTTTTATTTTAGCACCTATGAAGTATGGATTTTTACCAAAGAATGATGTCATAATAAATCAGCCAATTCTTGGCAAATGATCTGATTGCGCCACTTGAAAACCTATGTCTCCCATTTTATTCCCCACACTTTACACTATTTAACCAAAAAAAAAAACAATTGAAGAATAAAATTCACCAAGGTGTTGAGGAACAAGCGATTATACGTAAACACGATATTTATTGACCGTCTAACTACGTCACGACCAATAGCAGAACGCTCGCCGCCACATGATATAAACTCAAAATTTTTTGATTTAAAAAGTCTTTTTCTGTCTACTACCCTTATTTTTGGGTTATTTTATGCATGTAATAATGTTCTATGTATGAAAAATTATTACGTAAATATTAAATTTATTTAATAGAAATCCATGCAAATTGTCAATTACATTATTTAATATATTGAGCTTAATTTCGAATTGAATCCATTTTTTGTTGTTGTAACTGTCTTTACTTAAGGGAAATTGTATTATTATGTACACACAAAAATTCAAGAAATTTGAAAATAAAGAAATTGTTCACTAAAAAATTTTTATTCAGTCTAAATTTAAAAATGTAAATTTAAAAGAAATTTAACATAAAATTTTAATTTACTATAAATTTATTATTTAGTCTCTCTCCCGTTCTAAAGTGCCGCAACTTTTCAGGAAACGCTTTAATCAAAATAGTTTTATTACCTCCCCCCCTTTTCAAGTTTTTCACGGAATCGCCTGCTAAGTTTTCTTTACTAATTGATGAAACACCCTCTATAGTCAATGCATCACTACGATAGCTCACTCTATAGTCAATGCATCATTACGATACCTCACAAAAGAAATGTTGTCACTATTATTGGCCAACCTAGTCATACCAGTTTATTATTTTCTTTTATAATATTGAACAATAAAATAGCTTAGATAAATACAAACGTTAAATTTAAACTAGTGTAAATTCCGGCATAACCACAAATAGGCAAATACCTTTGTTATTCCAACTTCTGTCGCCACACAAAATATAATACAATGTTAACTATTTGCCTTCATAGAAGAATTTTATAGGATAGTTAGGTATTTTCCAGAAATAATTTGACTTGATGGTTGGAGATGGTAAAAGCATTCCAGCTAACAGAGCTCTAGCCATTACTTTGATCTTTATATAATATAAACTTTATAGAAGTTCACAGAGAGTATACGCTAGTAAAGGATAATTTGCATATTACTGTTTGTTAAAATTATATATATATATATATATATATATATATATATATATATATATATATATATATATATATATATATTTATATATTAATTGTAATTGTAAACTTTGTTCTTTCCATGTTGTAGCCTTGAGAAAGGAATAAATTTTTTCGAAAGCTCGGCCTATAATAAAGAGTTTTATTCTACAACTGACAGCTTTCCCACAATTTTTTGATAAATAACACTATTACCGTCACAAAAATTTAATACTATATATATATATATATATATATATATATATATATATATATATATATATATATATATATATATATATATTTGTGACGGTAATAGTGTTATTTATCAAAAAATTGTGGGAAAGCCGTCAGTTGTAGAATAAAATTATAGGCCGATCTTTCGGAGAAATTTATTCCTTTTTCAAGGCTACAACATGGAAAGAAAGAAGTTTAGAATTTACTTGGGAAAAATATAAAATTTCAAAATACTTACATATAACGTGAGTTCTACTAAAATAATTACGCAATAACAAACATGAAAAGAAAACCTTTTTATGAATTTGAGTGAAGTCGAAAAGTGCCAAACTGACATATAAAGCTAACTATTGTCTAATTGAATTTGTTTTTTGTTTTTGTCTAGGAAATATAAATAGGGGTAGTGATCTCTAAAATTATTATCTTTCTTAAAGTTTATTAAATTTTCGTTAAAAGTATCTTCAAATTCTTCTAAACACATTCTTTTATTACTTAAGGTTTCACAGTGTAAAATAGAAACATTACTAAAATTTATATTATGGCCAGTGTCGAGATTATGTTCTGACAGAGCGCAAGTTCTTTTTTGTAAACGTATGTCACTTTTGTGCTATGTTAATCTATCTTTAAGGACTCTGCTTGTTTGGCCAATGTATCATAAACTACAATTATTACATGGAATACAATATACCACTCCAGACACTTTGGAAATTTCATCCTTACTTTTGAGTTTAATAAATATGTTATTAATTGTTTTTAAATATCGAAACGTTATTTTAAAATTGGTTTAATCTTTAAATATAACCTTTAACCCATTGGAAATACTTTTAATGTATGGGATTGATATGTAAAAAAGTTGATGTTTCCGAACTCGAAATTATATGGGTGTTATGTCTGTCAGATAAATTTGATACTGTTTGTAGAGATTGTCTTGTATTGTAATGGTGATTGTTTGAACAATTGTATAAAAGTTTATTAAGTAGTTTGGGAGGATAAGAGTTGTTAACAAAAATATTAAAAACTTTTCTTAAATTTTTTCGTGGAAAGAAGGATGGCATATCTTTAATATTCTATTTTTTAAACCTAGTAAAATGTTAATTTTAGTTTTAAATAAATGATCTGAATGAAAATTAATATATCTTTGAGAATTAGTTGGTTTTATATACCAATCTAAAATTATGTTGTTATCGTTTGTTCTAATTAATTTTGTATCTAGGAATGGTACACTGTTATCTGTTTCCTCTTCTAATGTAAATTTAATAAATTGGTTGTAAGAATTAAAAACCTCTAAAATGTGTGTTGAATTTAGAGGAATACTACAAATAATATCATCAACATATTTTTTTAAAGAAGGAATATTGAAATTTAATTTTGGTATACATGTTTTAAGCAAATCATCTATAACATATTGTGCAATAATTGGAGAGATACAAGCACCCATTGGAGTTTCAAAAATTTGTTTATAATATGTGTTTTAAAAACAAAATAGCTTGAGTCAAAAATAAAATCAACTATTTCAAAAAATGTATTTTTTGGAATGGATGTTTCTAGAGAAATAAAAACCCATATTTTCTCAATGCTATCTTTAAAGAGTTGAAATGGTATGTTAGTAAAAAGTGAAACGATATCAAGACTAGCAATTACATAATTATCTGGAATTGTAACATCCTTTATAAAATCTGAAAGTGAAAAGAGTCTCTTACAATATAAACAATGATTATTATATATTACATTTTCAAACAATAAAGATATATTATATTATATATATTTATGAAAATTCACTACCATAACGCACTTGCTGCGCTCCGAACTTTTTCTCCAATATCTAAGTAGGTGTTGATGTGACTTGTCTAAGACTTGCACATTATCACGACACTTTTTACAGAGTAATCTTTTTGTGCTATCCTCAACTTTGGATTGTCATTTGTTTTTGAGCTACAGGTATGAACGTTTTGTTTTTATAATGGGAGCCATATTGGATTTTTTGCTTATGCAATAGCTTTCCAATGATGTACAATATGCTTTTTACAGAGTAATCTTTTTGTGATATCCTCAAGTTTGGATTGTCATTTGTTTTTGAGCTACATGTATCAACGTTTTGTTTTTAGTATAGCAGCCATATTGGACTTTTTACTCATGTGCTAGCCAGTGAAACAACAACAACATGCTTGAGAAATCTTGTAATTGCACTGAAAATTTGAGAAAAACCGTTTGGAGGATAGTAGACTATGAAATCCAATACCAGAAAACAAATGACAAAAAAAGTGTTAAAAAAGCAGTAGGTCATGGAGTCTAACAACAGACTTCTACTGTTTATATATAATTTTCCGTAATGATTCACGATAAAAAATATTGTGATTTAATTTACAATACTTGATTAGGTAATAATGCTAGGTAATATTATGTGAAACCTGGCAATAAAAAATAGAAACTTAAAATCCACAAAACAACACAATTAGAAACGTAAGTCAACAAATAATAAAATATAAACTTAAAAATACACTAAATAGAAAATTGTTCAATATGGCCACCGTTTTAGTGAATTTTTATTAAAAAAATTCACTAATAGAGAGGTATCGATGGTGAGACTTTGCAAAAATTCTTTCAAATGAGCGCGAATTAGGACCCCTAGAACCCATATCCGGGGTCAGTTTGAATTTTTATATGTTTATATATATATATATATATATATATATATATATATATATATATATATATATATACATATATATATATATATATATATATATATATATATATATATATATATATATATATATATATATATATGTATCCGCCTGATAACTCAAAAAATAATTAACCGATTTAGATGAAACTCGGCAAATGCCTTTCTTTTATTAATGGCTTGGATGAGTTCGTTGGCCAGGAAAATCGGATGGGGTTTTCCGGGAAAATTTTGAGTTTTCTTCCAAAAAAAATTTTTTTTCCGAAAATTTCGATAAAATTTGGTCTACATATTGCTTTGGGAAATACCTAACTATGTGCCAAAATTCAGCTTTCTAGGGTTACGGAAAATTGAGCTATTCAAATTTGAAACATTTATGTTTAAATCATAAGTATGTGGTTGCTGTTGGTTAGTCAATGCTTTTCTTATTGACTCATGAAATTCATTTGTAAGTTTCCGAGAAATGTCAATAATACTGAATTCACTGATTGTTAATCATTGGAAGCATTTACGATTATATATAACCCTATTGTAATTTATTATCATTTATCACCTCTGTAGTATAATTATTTTTGCCTTACAACTCGCAGCATTTTTAGTCAATTGTTGTTATTAACAGTCAATAGTTTCTTTCCGAATACACACACCTTCCATTGACTTCTGCTTCTGCCGCTGTTACAGTCCTTTTATTTAGAGGTAGAGTTGTAACCACTCATACAAACAGTGTTTTTTAACCACGTGGCTGGGCGACTGACCGAATTCATTCCCAGTTGCTGTTGATTTACTCATATTCTCTTAATATGTTTGAAGATGTGGTGTCTACTTCATTCCAAGTCACTATTAACCGACTATTTAAGAAATCAAATAAGTAAATTAAATCGATTGTCATAAAATATGTAGTGTATTAAGACAAGGGAAAAAGAAATAAAACATATATAACTGTGCACATTTTGATTATATTTTAGGGTGCTTGAGAGAGGTATTGTCACAGCATAATATCTTATTAAAGTTCATTTGTAAATAGGTTTAATTTTTATATGTTTATATATATATATATATATATATATATATATATATATATATATATATATATATATATATATATATATATATATATATATATATATATATATATATATATATATATATATATGATAACTCAAAAAATAATTAACCGATTTCGATGAAACTTGGCAAGTGCCTGTCTTTTATTAATGGCTTGGATGAGTTCGTTATCCAGAAAAATCAGACGGGGTTTTCCGGAAAAATTTTGAGTTTTCTTTCGAAAAAATTTTTTTTCTCCGAAAGTAACAAAGCTGTTTCAATGAAATTTACTATATATGTTGCCTCAACCTTACTACGTACCAAAATTCAACTTTCTAAGTTTAGAGAAAATTGAGTTATTCAAATTTAAAATTTTCATTCGAAAAAAATTTTTTTCTCCGAAAATTACAAAGTTATTTTAATGAAATTTTGTGGATATCTTGCCTTAGGAAAAACCTTACTACGTATTGAAATTAAACTCTCTAAGTTTATAGAAAATTGAGTTATTTAAATTTGAAGCATTTAATAAAAATTCACTACCATAATGCACTTGCTGCGTCCCGAGTTTTGTTCAATGCACTTTATACACCTTTTTGAAACAAGCCTGAAAACTCTGGTGAGGGTGTTTTGGTTAATATGATTTATAGCTCCCGTGATTCTGTTTCGTATATCATTGATATTTTGTGGTGGATCGAATTTATATATATATATATATATATATATATATATATATATATATATATATATATATATATATATATATATATATATATATATCATAACGTGTGATTTTATAAAAAAAATCACGCACCAGGCAAATAATTTTAAAAGGCCTTTCTGTAACACGTATCGTCGCCGCAAATATCCTTGAGGTTTAATAGAAGTCAGATCACACAGAAAGTTAAGTTTAAGACGCAGCACAAATTTAATTTAGCACCCTACATAAAACAACACTCGGTGCATTGGAAAAGAGAGGATCAAAGAGTGCCTCGAGTCGGACAATGTTGTCTTTCCAATCCATCTAACGTACTGGACTCACAAATTGAATTACCGTTTCGTGCCAGAATAGACAACTAAAGGACTCGGGCATTCCGGCATCTTAAGGAAAATTCAAAGTTCATCCAGCCACCTGAAGAAAACACAGGTCCCTGTTGCTTACGTCAATAAGGCCTAATAAAATCGAGATAGTCCAGACTAAATCTATTCCCTATGTGTCGGATTCTAAAAGCATATGAGACGTAGGCAGGCAGACGTTTGAAATCCAGCAAATAGCGAAAGAAAAAGGGCTTACCAGGGTCTCTCAATACTTACCAAACGCATAATAATATAAATCTAATTTTAGAAAACATATCAGATTAGCATTATTTTCTGAGGGAACCTACGACATATGTATGGATTTTATGCAATACCTTAATAGATTATAAAATTTGTTTTTTAAATAACAAGTGTAGCATCCCTATCACAATGTAAAGGCGATGTCATCTCCTCGTCGCAACCAAATTCACTGGTATTCTGCAGTGTCTCTCATTTCCTCACTACCTTATTAAATGTGTAGTATTTTCCAGAGATTTTCCTTTGGGTGTGCACGTTTTGCTTTTACAAGTATCTACTTTTTAAATATTGTTGTAAGAAAGTTATTATGCCTCAGAAATTAGCCTGTCTCCTAAATGTTTTCGGAAATGTCTTTCTCCTCCTGCCACATTTAGCGTTTTATCTGTATTTTTTGCCATGTCTAGACTTCAGAAGCTTATAGTCTCATTAGGTCATGCTTATTTGAAGCCAAGCTTTCCTTCCAATATATTACACATTTCTTACGTAAAACATGTAAAACCTCCTCCTCAGGTTTCTATCTTATTGTATTTTGTATCTGAAACGTTGGCGTCAATTTCCATGACTACAGGAGAAAGAGAGACTATAGGGAGCAGTTTCACCACGCTACCCTGGAAGTTTTTCTGAACCACGCCTTTCTGAAAGAATGGAAGTGATGTCTAGCATGCCTAAAATTATACAGTACCCTAGACCGACGGATTTTTGCACTGCTAAAGTACTGAACGTGCAGACATTCATATTGCTTAATTAAAATATCTATCAGTTGTTGGCAGTTTAGTTCTGCAATCTTTTAGTGAATTTTCTTTAAAAAATCCCTAATCAGGAGATCTAGACTTATAATTTATTTTTTCAAATGTCGCTAATCAGGTCCACTGAACACATACCCGGGGTCAGTTTTAATTTTATATGTATTATAAAGTGAACCATGTACCAAAATTTAGGTTTGTAAGTTTAAGGACAAAAAGTTATGACATTTAAGGAAAACAAATTTGGGGTTTTCCCCAAAGTCGCGATCTGAAACGTCAAAATTGGCAACTGCGTTTCATGTAAAGACCCAAAAAAGACTTTTTTTATATTTCTGTATATATTTGCTACTAAGTATACACCTACATAGTTTGTCATGATTTTGTAATTAATTATATTTTCCACTAGAGTGATTATGACGAAATCTGAAGCTATGTATTGACGACCACTGGTACCACAGTATTTCTGACATGGCGAACACTGGTATCTCGATCCCTATTCAATTAAAATATAAATACAAGTGAATTTAGCCTAAAAATAATGTGAACACAGCGTCCGTTCACATTTGAAGAGTATAACAAAACAAAAGATTATAAGGTTATGTCAGCATATGCTATTTCCACAATTGAATTTCTCTAGCATTAGATCTTAAGGTGATGAACACTGTTGCCGGTACCTTATGTAATAGAGGAATAATTTAGTTGGAGTGCTTATGTTTGGAAAATAGTTGGGTATTAGAAATTAGTAGTAAAGCTGTGTCAATAAATCCAGAACCCCGAAGAACGTAACTATATATATATATATATATATATATATATATATATATATATATATATATATATATATATATATATATATATATATATATATATAGTCACAGCAAACACTCTGGAATGACATTTCTAGAATAGACCAGAAGTGACAAGTGTGGAGTAGTGTAGAATAGTGTAGAACGTCTAGAATGTCTATAGACATATATATAAATAAACGAGCGGTGAGCAGAATAAGTTAGTTCAGTATTGAATAAGGTGGTGTGAAAGTGATCATAGAGTATAAAGCGAGTTAACTGTAAGTGTTGGTATATAGGAAGCGATCATAGAAGGCGATAGTGGAATATAGTTCTATGGACATTTAATAATAGAAAAAAGAGATATATTTTAGTTGGCACTGGTGTTGGAACATAGTTGGTAATAATAAATTAGTAGTTTGAAAAGCTGTTTTTTGTTAGTAAACAAATCCAGAACCCCGTAGAACGTAACAACTGGTGTCAGAAGTGGGATTTTCAAGCTGCTAGCAGAAATATTTTCCAGAATATTCGTTGAACAACGTGACAATTTTTAGAATCTCTAGAAGATCAGTGTCAGCGGTAAGTCATAACTGGCCGTTTTCTTGAAACAGAATAAACTGTTTACCAGCTTTAAGTACATCTATGCCTAAGACACGTAGCGCAACAGCCAAAATGGACGTCCAGCTATTGGAATTGACTAAAGAAATGAAAGAAGAGGCCAGAAAAAGAGATGAAAAAGCCAAAGAAGAAACGAGAAAAAGAGATGAAGAGGCCAGAAAAAGAGACGAAGAAGCCAAAGAAGAAATGAGAAAAAGAGACGAAGAGACAAGAGAGGAAATGAGAAAAATGGACGACGAAGCTAAATTAGCACGAGAAGAAGCCAGAAAAAGAGATGAAGAAGCAAGAAAAAGAGACGAAGGAGCGAAAGAAGAAATGAGAAAAAGAGATCAAAAAACAAAGAAGAAATGTGAAAAAGATATGAAGAAACAAAGAAAATTCTATAAGAACAGGCCAACAGAATTGAGAAAATTACTTTATGTGTCGACGAACGTATGAAGCAGGTAAAAGACGACATCTTTCAACAAGTAGAAAGCAGAGTAAGTGGTATCAGCGACGATGGACATGACAAGCTGACGAGTATACAAGAGGAAGTGCATCAGAAGATACAATCACTAGAAAAGAAGTATGATACCCTAGCCAAGGGCAACATCAGACTCCAAGACAGCCACATAAGAATGAAGGTTCCCACATTTGATGGTTTAGTCCCATGGGGTATTTATCTACTCCAGTTCGAAGCCGCTGCTACAGCAAATGGTTGGGGCGATAGATAGAAAGCGACTTCGTTAATTGTAGCTCTTAGAGGAGATCCTCTAGATGTGCTGCAAGGTATTCCCAGGGAAGAACCGCTGAGTTTTGACAGCACTATACATCAATTAGAAATGAGGTTTGGCGATCAACATTTGCAACAGCTGTATTGGCTGCAGTTGAAAAATCATTGTCAGAAACCGGGCGAAAGTCTCCAACATCTCCACGCCGACGTTGTCAAACTGACGCGATTAGCCTACCCTATAGCTCCGATGGAGTTTTTAAACCAGCTGTCTGTGCAAATCTTCATTGACGCCATCAGAGCTACCGACACGCAGCAGGCGCTGAGGATGGCGAGACACAAAAATTTGAACCATGCTTTGGCACATGCCTTGAGGATTGAAGTGGTAAAGCAAGCATCGGAAAGTCATGTGAAAGTTCGCAGTGTCCAAGTCCAAGAAGAAAATAAAACAGATTAATCCAAGATCATGCAGCTACTAGAGAAAATAACAGAACAAATAAGGCCGACGTCTCATGAACACCCAATAAAAGCTCACCGTGCAAATGCCTTGCACTGCTGGAACTGCGGCATATAAGGGGCGAATGTTGGGCTTTAAGTTCACGCGTAAGGAAGAAAGTGAAGCTAAGGCCGGTAACCATTTCTCAGGTTAGCGATTCTGAAAGCGCTCTTGTCGTAGACGGATACGTAAGCGGTAATAAGACTAAGATGGTCGTCGACACAGGCGCATCTAAGACGACTATTTGCCGCGACATGGTTCCAATATGGCGAGTAAGAGAGCTAGACAGAGTGTACAGAGTAAATGCAGCCGGTGGTGATCGGATCCAGGTATTTGGCGAAACTGACGTCGTGCTGCAAATTGGGCCATAGAAGGCAAATCAGAGAGCCATAGTCGCCGCCATATCAGACCTGATTATAATTGGCTTGGACATACTGCAAGGTCAGTGCGCTAAACTTGATCTTGGCACGAAAATCCTGACTATCGGCGGTGAAGAAATAAGAATGTCGACTGGCAGTAACCTGGTAGTGCGGAAAATCACCATAGAGGAAAATAGCCACGTCTGTCGTGAAAGTTCCATTCCAGTGAATAGAGCTGTGAGAAAAAGGGACGACCCAGTTACTCAGCCAGAAGCAAATGGAGAAGAAATTATCAGAGTACAAGACGAACGGTGTAAAGACCATGTAAAAGTAAAGCCAACCCAGAAAAAGGTCAGTAAGCACATTTGTTGGAACAGAGCCGATGTCGACAGGATGAATCGGTCCCGTCGAAATATTTGTGCAAGTAGAAACACGAACTTGAAGAAAGCTCCGACATATTGACGAGAAGGAAAACCATCTACTCTGCTGTCCGAATGCATATTCGAGTAGAAAGCGACCACATGAAGACCTGTTATGACGTGCGAGCTAATTTTGCTGGTTTTAAGAAAGGAGATCGTGTGTGGTTCTACAATCCAGTACGACGCAAGGGACGGTCACCTTAACTACAGAAATTATCGAAAGGTCCCTATAAGGTGGTCAAAAGGATCAATGACGTTGTCTCTCGCATTCAGAGGAGCCCGAAGAGCAAGATGAAGGTGGTCCATATGCACAGACTTACGCCATACCAAGAAATGTCAGAATTCGACCGGGACGATCGAATATAAGAGAGGGGCAGTGTCACAGAGAACACTCTGCAATGACATTTCTAGAATAGACCAGAAGTGACATGTGTAGAGTAGTGTAGAATAGTGTAGAACGTCTAGAATGTCTATAGACATATAAATTGACGAGCGGTGCGCAGAATAAGTTAGTTCAGTATTGAATACGGTGGTGTGAAAGTGATCATAGAGTATAAAGCGAGTTAACAGTAAGTGTTGGTATATAGGAAGCGGTCATATAGGGCGATAGTGGAATATAGTGGCATGCAGTGTGTCATTTTAAAAAATTAAATTTTGATTGGGTGTGCTCTAATAAAACACCAAGTATATTTACCAATATAATCATTAGAACATTAATAAAATCCCCTACAATTACTTTTTTGGAACGACTATCTAACTCTACAAATAACGGGGAAAAGTGGGGTCGGAATGTTATGTGAATCACCCTGTACACAAGAGAAATGCACTCTTGAGCAACAAAAAATATAAATCAGAGATGCAAAACTAGTAGAGTTGTAATATAAATTACAGCGATTCTCGAATTTCTGTATAAATAAAACCATGATTTTTCATTTCAAGCCAATGTAGAGAATTAAATTCAGCTAAGTTGTTTGTGATGGCAGTTTCATACGTCTGAAATCTCTTTCGTAGCTATTGTTGACGGTCGCCGCATTAAATATAAATAATGCAATACTCATCAGTCTTGCCAATGCCCCTGTATTGGAGCTAAAAGGGGAACCAATGTATGTCAATAGAAAAATGTAGGAGGGAATATCTCCCGGGATTTTAAAAAGAAGATGCGGACCTCCGGAGATGATCCCTTCTATTGTTTGTTAGGTGATCCATCATAACGTGGCTTAAATGCATTCCAAAACCGTTCCTGATCGTGGCCGGAAATCTGAAAGCGCCTACGGTCACATGGACATCTGATGGACAAATTGTGTTAGTTTGTTGAGAGAACGTTCTTGGCTGAGCCCTTCCATTCCAGATTGCCGGAGGACAGATTGGGTTGAGTTCCCTAATTCACTAACTCATCAAGACATTCTCTCACTTCAGCCGTACTCTCTGTCGGCACTCCTCTCTGTAATAACTGATAATTAAATGAAACTATATAGAGAGAGCTGTTGTTAAGATATTCCCGGCACGGGTCTGATGGAAATGTTGCTATTAGTTAGGAGGGACAGCCTGGATTTGCACGCAGATTATTACAGATTGCGCGTTTTAGGTCGGTCAAGGAAGATATTGTTCCTGTCTTTAGTATGCTAATATTCCAGCATGGGTTGAAAATAGATTTTAATATTTAATACATTGCAAAATGCCACTTTGTAAGGTATTCTACATACGTGCTACTTTAAACGGTTTCTCAGTTCAGACATTAGCCATTTTTCGATTCAAAATACTTTAGTACAGGCAATAGAGGAGCCCGTTACTCTTGTCCATAATGCACTAAACTACAGGAGTTATTTTTTTTTTGATAGATAGGTTCAGAATGACGTACTGAATGTAAAAATACAAAATTCTTACAAATTATGAGAGCGGAAGTGCCTCCATTTTGAGAAAAACTGTTTCGGCCTATATCTCCGTAACCGTGCACTTTAGGCCAAAAATAGTAATGACTTTTATTGTAGATAATTGCATTTCTCGTCTTTTTTGTTAAATATTTTTTTGTATTACTCACCGTATACAACTTATATGACTATTAGCATTCATTTATTGACTTTTTTACCTATATATTGGTTAATAATTGTGTAAGAAATAAAATGCTTATAACTTAACTTTTGAATCGACAAATTTCCTACAACTTTTACTGAAAACTTTTTTTTCTCAAATTAATATTTTCAAAGTTATAACGCGTTAAATGTTGCAGTTTTCAATCGACAATTTCTTCTGGAAATATTTTAGTAAAATAAAGGACAATGACGGTTGAAGCTCAGACTTCAGGCTTTGTAAAACATTCGTCTTGAGACATTTTCTTTCCATAGCCTATATTAGTTTCAGGTTCTTTGCGTAAATATTGCCAATTTTGACGTTTTGAATCGCGACTTTGACGTTTTGGGGAAAACCCCAATTTATGTTTCTTTAAATGCCTATAACTTTTTCATCTTTTAACATACAAAACTAAATTTTGGTAGGTAATTTACTTATTATGATATAAACCGAAGTACCAAATTTGGTTGCGCCTACTTTGTTATTTCCAGAGATATGATTTTTTTTGAAAGAAAACACATAATTTTCCGGGAAAACCTGAGCCAATTTTCTTGGCTAATGAACTTACCAAGCCACTTGCAAAAGGAAGGTATTCAAAAAATTTAATCAAAATCGGCCCATTATTTTTTGAGTTATCGTTGTGATATATATATATATATATATATATATATATATATATATATATATATATATATATATAAACATATAAAAATTGAAACTGACCTCGAATATGGAATATGTGTTCTAGGGGGCATAATTAACACACATTTGAAAAAAAATTCAGAATTCAATAGTCAGGGTCTCAGTGAATTTTTTTTAAAGAAAATTCACTAATATTAATTTGAGAAACAAAGTTTAAAGTAAAATTTCTAGAAAATTTGTCAATTAAAAAGTTAACTAGAGAGCATTTTATTTTTTAAACAATTATTAACAAAGTTACAGGTAAAAAAGTCAATAAATTAATGCTATGTTGTAAACGGTGAGTGATACAAAAAAAGGTATTTTACAAAAAAGATGAGAAATGCAATCTACAATAAAGGTCATTACCATTTTTGGCCTAAAGTGCACGGTGGCGGAGATATAGGCCTAAACGGTTTTTCTCAAAATTGCAGCACTTCCCCCCTTCCTAATTTGTAAGGATTTTGTGTTTTTACATTCAGTACGTCATTCTGAACCTATCTATAAAGAAAATAACTCCTGCAGTTTAATGCAGAAACAAATTCTCTATTGCTTGTACTACTTGAATACTTGCAGCTATTACTACAGCCTGTATCTAAAGGTGAAGAGCGACATTTTCTTAGGTTTTATAAATTGTTGAAGATTGTTGAGATTACAATTTTGCTCACTAAATAAATTTTGACAGCAAATCTAGGATCGCTTAGTTGTAACGCTTCACTGACTGAATGTTGAAACCGGTGTAGAGCACTGATAAGTACAAATTAGAGAACCTAACTCATCACAATAAATTTTTTAGATCTGACGATCGTTTCGCTAACAGAGTTTTCACAGCGTCATCAGAGGGATAAATAAGCTAAGAGAATAAAAACCAGAGCTCCTTTTTATATGCTAGCTAACAAGCAGTTGCGAACAGTGTCTTATACGAAGGTATACACACAAACTTCCCACTGTTTAGTCGAAAATCCATGTAATTAAAATTGATTTACCTGCTTTTGTAAAACTGCCTGTCGTAATTAAATAATATTTCTTCTAAAAAAGAGACACCGATTATTAATATAACAATTCGAACAGGACCGGATCTCTTTTATTTATCAAACGATTTTATTTAAATTCCTAACGATATATTATAACGAAAATTATTGCCTGAACGTTGGGCGCTAGTATAACGAAAGTTATGGAGCCTAACTTAATAAAGAGCCCCACTCTTCGGGCGGCAGTATAACAAAATTTAAAGATTATAACTAATTAAAATCAGTATAACTTCAATAAATGCTTGTTTATTAGTGAATTCCGTGTCGTCTGGACACACGACACCCGCCAGCGCTTTGTCCATTTCTAAGCCCATAGTGGAGGCGTCAAAATCAGGGCGTATATCACTCCCCAGAGATATACGTCTCTCTCCAGGCTCACCTGGACCAGACCCCCGCCAGTGTTTTATTGACTTGAGGCGGTATCATGAACTCCCGCCCTCGAGCAGCATCCAAGCGGGATCACTATCCCGTTTTGAAGCTCAATCGCCAGGTGTAATCTACCCCTAGAGATCTCAGCCCTCATTCGGATTCGTCTAGACCCGATACCCGCTAGTGTTTGCTTAAATCTTACCCAATAACTCGAACTCCCCGCAAGAGTCGATATTTGTGAGGGCGAATGTTGGTTGACAGGTGTACTGCCATCCGAGTGAAGTCGCTTGCCCGTTTCGAAACTCAAACTCTCTCCGAGTTCGTCTGGACCAGATCTCTGTCAGTGTTTGACTCGAGGCGGTATCATGAAGACCCGCACCTGAGCGGCATCCAAGTGAGGTCGTTTGCCCGTTTCGAAGCTATCAGAAGAGGCCTCAATCTCTAGTTTTATTCCAACCCTAAAAATCTCAGCCCCCCCTCCGGGTTCGTCTAGTCTTTATGGAGATAGTTTATTTGCTTATTTACTATTAAAAATATAGCAGCTATTGAAAATTTTCAATAAGTTGGGATGACTATTTATAATACAAGCCGACTTAAAAAGACGATCCTACCAAGCTTTGTGACAACATTATTGGAAAGATATACACCGATAAAAAGGGAAAAGGTATACTAAAAGTAAAAGCTGGCCGATTGATGCAGTGTAAAAGCTACAAAGAAACGAAAAACGCTGCTGTAGACAATTAATCATGGTTGCGATGACCAGGCGACACTTCCTTTGGACTGTAATGGTATCAAGACGTGCAGTTGTAGCAATACCAGAGAATTCATTAAAAAATGATTTGTTAGTTAAAGACATTTTTTGACCAGCGCTTAAATATATATATATATATATATATATATATATATATATATATATATATATATATATATATATATATATATATATATATATATATATATATTTGAACTTTAACGTTGGCAGCGCCTATGACCAATCACCGACGCCAGAAGCAGTTTCACCACACTATCCTGAAAATGTCACCAAACCATTTCTATAAGGAGGGTTGAGATCTCTAACGTGCCCAACATCGCATGGACATGGGACCGACGGATTTACGTCCCTTCCGAAGGGCAGAACGAGCAGACATTCAACTTGGTCAAATACAATTCCACAACCTCGGATAATGTTAATTTCTAAATATCTATTACGTTGCTTTTAAGTGTTAGTATATAAAGCAATTTAAAGCTTTATTTAACCGTACATCAACGATTTCTTGCCTGCTCTAAATTCTTAGATGAGACGAATATTTACTTCGTACAATCGATAATCCCTTACTCTTAAAATGAAACTTTTTTCCAGGTTTCCATCAGACAAAGAACGATTTGTTTGCGCAGTGTGTTCCGTCACTTAAATCTACAGAACATTACCTCGTTTGAGAATGAGCCTGTCACGAAGCGATATTGCATTAGGACACAGATGTGGTTTGTTGAAACTACTTGTACTCTATGTTTCTTTATACCAGGTTGTTTTAACACAAGAATCAAAAACTATAGAGAAAGTATCTGGTATGTAGGATAACGTATTTGCAGTAAAACATATTATAAATCACCCAACCCAGCTAAAAGTTTCAGAGTATACCTTGGTTTCATTAACCTTGCCACGAATTTTTATCAAATAAAATGACAAGGCGTACGGCAGCTGTATTGTCGGAGGCAACTGGGTAGAGGGTTGGACTTACCTTTCTCATGTGTAATGTTTCTTAAATGAAGATGGGGCGCCACACATTTTTATAGCACACAGCTGTTGAGCTTCTTGAAGTCAATGAAATTTGAAAATTGATTCAAATTAGTTACTCCCTAAACTCTACAATTTAATGAAAACACGAAAGACAATTTATTGATTTTAATAGTAATGTAGAAATATATAGACATATTATATGATGAGAAATGGGTAAATGAAAATATAATTATAATTTATGAGTGAAATTAAAAGTAAAAAATAATTGGTTATATAACTATTTATAGAGATTTACGTTATAATTAAATTTGGAACTACGTATATGTGTCAAATTAAATTTCGCCTCGCATGGTATACCTTGCTTCGGTTCACAGAGGTGTTACAAGTTTGTGTCGCCCAGTGTACACGTGTGAGCTACAACTTACGTCGTGCAGTGTACACTAAAGCGAAATGAGTTTATCTACTTTTGAAGTATCATCTAAGATTCTAATGTCCGTTGGAATGACACTAATCTGGTTAGTGCAACGATCGCCAGGTTTTTAAAATGTGTTATGGTGATTTGGGTTTTTAAATTTGTGCTTAAAGCAAATATTATCCATATCATATTCAGATCCACCAACATTTGAGTAACATAGGTTTTGTTACCCGCTACAATGACATGACAAATGACAGTTCAACATAGCCTAAATAGTCAAATGATGCTAAACGCTAGTTAATACTTTTAGTTTGTGAATAGAAAACGGGAAGGATATTAGTACTTTAAATAAAACAAACACGTACAAAAGGCTTATAACAAATTTAAAGATGCTAGTTAAAGGAAATAATCAAGGTATTTTCTAATGCTGTGTGATTGGTTTTGTTTTAGAATATTCTCGAACTATGGATCTTCTGCTATATGCTTTACTCAATCTCGAGATGGATAGATAAATAAATTACGGATGCTGGACTTACTAGAAATTCAATCTTTATTATCCTCCATCGTTACCTCTAGACTGTGATTTCAGGAGGTACTTTTGCTGCTGTGAAGCTAGTTATAACCATTTTAGTTAACTGATGTCGGTTTATGAAATCACCTGGAGTTGTTATATAGGTGGGTAGACCTTTACACGATAAAAATTCGTTTATAACAGGCATAAAATAGACAGATACCATTCAGCTACAATCTAGCCCCCAGAATAAACCTGCAACTATTCAAAGTAACAGGCTTTTACAAAAGTTAGGTGCAGCTTGAATTAAAACGAGAGGAAAATTTTCTCCTTTTTTTGAATGTTGATAATAGAATTCCAGTGAAAACTGATAATTTTTAATTCAGAATTTAAAACTGTTTATTAACGAGAATGATAAAACCTCACTTTGACATAGGTCAAGGATAATTTGAAAAAGATAAACAAAACAATTTATAAATCATGTTTTAAGAACAACACTTGATAGAAACAAATGACCACAAACTAAACAAAAGCAAGATATATAGTAAGAAGACCCTAATGTTCCTGTATTTATGTAATTATTTACTTTTAGGTCATGTACTGGAGATGACAGTGTTCCTGATATTATCAAAGCTACATTCAAAGAAACAACAGCAAGACAAAAGGGAAATTTTGCTCAACTGTGGAGCCGCACGGTTTTAATCTTTAATGAAAGAAAGAAGATATGTAGCAACGATCGGCAACTTCTGCAATAAAGTGATGTGTAGTGCATAATATAGGCTCGCATGCTAGTGATCAATGTGCTGTTACTGTATGTTGCGGTTATTACATTGGCTTAAGAAACATGCATGCCTTTCATGGCTACTCTCCACAAAATTCACATGTGACAACCTGTGTGTGTGTTTTGTTTCTTTAACGTCGGCCTATTTCCGCGACTATGGCCAATCACCGACGCCAGGGAGCAGTTTCACCTCACTATCCTGGAAATTTTGCCGAACCCCTGTCTTTCTGTAAGGAGGGTAAAGATCTTTAACGTGCCCAACATCGCATGGACACGGGACCGACGGCTTTACGCCCCCTCCGAAGGGCGGAACATGCAGACATTCAACTTGCTCAAATACAATGCCAGAACCTCGGTTGATATTAATTTTACAGTTTGTACTGAAAAAGTGAAAGGAGTACGCCGGGATCGAACCCAGTACCCTTCGGCACACGTTCTTACCTCTGAACCACCGAGGTTCATGATGTGACAACCTGTAAAAAGTTTTTGAAAGAATACCACGGCAGAAGTATGGCAAAAGTCTCGGTAATTCAGTAATAAAAACGTGTGCCTCTAAATACCAGAGCACTGGGTTCAATTTCCAAAGTTACCTTCAACTTTTTCAGCACATACTGTAAAATTAACAACAACCGAGATTATGGCATTGTATTTGGGCAAGTTGACTGTCTGCACATTGCGCCATTCGAAGGCGTAACGCCGCCGATCCCGTGTATATGCAAATTTGGGGATGCTAAAAATGCTTACCGCCCTTTCAGAAAGGCATAGAAAGGTGAAACTACTCCCTGGTGTCGGTCATTGGCCATTGGCGCGGAAATAGACCGACGTTAAAGAGAACAAAACAGAGAGACAGAAATACGGCAAGGCTTATAAATAATATAAATTCAATACAACCTAGCTTATGCTAGTAGTAGTTTCTATTATTTAACCCTCTGCAGGCAGCATTTAGCAATAGTCGTTTCTTGTATATGGTTTTTAAGTATATGGTTAGGCAATGAGTAAAAAAGTGATATGTATGTTTTCAAAATTTTATTAATCATTTCGTTTTCAAAAAAATTCGGGACGCAGCAAGTGCGTTATAGTAGCAAATTTTCATAAGAATTGTACACTATTATTATATGGCATATTAGTAAAGTTAATACTTTAAACTTACACAGATCTTGAAGATCGATTTTAGAGGTCGTAGTACGCGCACATTTGAAGACTTCTTTCGAAACTGTTACCATCGATATCTCTGAATTATCAAAAAAATCTTGCGTTCTAACTCCTTTTGAGAAAAATGCCCAAAACTCAATTTTCTATGAAGCAAAATAACTAAATTTTTCTATATCTGTAGATAAGTATAAGTCTCTTCAAAAGAAACTTGTACTACAAGTTTCATTAAAGTTATACAGAAGATTTCCAGAAGGAAACTTAATTCATATTTAGAAAAGTAAACGATCTGCCAAACTATAAACCAAGCAGTTATTTTTCCTTATTAATCGCCAGTATGATTTAGTTTTAGTCAACCTAATTAAACCAGTTTTTTCAATATCAACAATAACAAAATTATAATTTTTATCGATGCTGCTTTGCGGTATATTTTACGTACCACCTACTTTTTTTTCAACAACTCACCACGAGGGCTTACAGCCTAAATACTATCGTACCGTGGGTGTCGACAAGGAGGAAAGAGGCAACTTGTTAATTCTGGACTTGAAGGTTTGGAGGTTCGGTGGAGAAGGAAAAATATGTGCCGGCAAGGAATTCCACAACTTGGAAGTCCTCGGGAAAAAAAAAACGGGCGTAACAAGATGTTCTATGTCTGGTGACCTGGACAGTAAAAGGGTGCATTTGCTCTGTTCCCTTGGTAGATCTGTTGGGGACAGCAAGTGGAGGAACTATGGAAGAAAGCTCCCCTGAGCAATGCCCGTGCAGATATCTATAAAAAAGAGAAAGTTCACCAACAGCACGTCGGTGGGCAAGGGATGGCAGCCTTTGGGTGAGGGTAGGGTCACCGATGAGACGTATAGCTCTCTTCTGAATGGAGTCCAGGATAGCGAGTATAGAAGCGGCAGCTGCACCCCAGCTCTGGGAGCAGTATTCGAGGTTTGGCCTTATTTGTGAAGTATATAAAGCATAGATATTAGCTGGTGAAAAATATTCGCGAGCCTGGAAGAGGAAACCTAGTTTCTTAGCAGCCGCTTCTGCAATTGATGTGACATGTTGGTGCCAATTGAGATTTCGATCCACAGAAATGCCAACTAGTGAAAAGGACTCATTACTTTGAATAACTTGATTGTTCATTGTGATGGGTCTAGGGCTGGTATATATCTTATGAGAAAGAAAGCAAGACTGAGATTTGGTCATTCCTATATATTTTTTATTGCATGTGTTACATTCTATTTGATATATTCCGTTTAATTCGAATGTCTAATAGAATGTAACACATGCAATAAAAAATATATAGGAATGACAAAAAATCAATAGAAACAAGATTTAAGAAACATAAAATAGCATTAGATAAAATCCACATACCCAGCTACAAATCAGACGTAGCTACACACATTCACAATACAAAACACCAAAAACCAGACATCACCCAATTACAACTAATGAAACATGTTAAAGACCACAAAAAAATGAAAATCTGGGAACAATACTACATTCAACGAACAAACAATAGGAAACAATTAATGCCAGAACAAATCCAAGTACAAACATTTAAACAAAACTTAATAAAGGCCATACAAATAGACAAATTATCAAACCACAGTGATCAAGACAGGAGGCCGATACACACGACACAGTCCGAAAGTACAACCAATCAGAAAACAGGAAACCGACCAATAAAAGCTCACGGCGCATGCGCCATGTACAATCTCAGACGTAGACCAGACAGGCGATAACAGTCAGTAACGTGCTGATGATGAACCGGGACGGTTCGAAACTGCAGTCCGCGCAAACCAATAAGAAATCACAAACGTACAGCACACAAATAAAGTGTATATTTAAAAGTGATTACAGTGTAGTGCAATATTCCTAAAGATATATATATATATATATATATATATATATATATATATATATATATATATATATATATATATATATATATATATATATATATATATATATATATATGTATCACACCGATAACTCAAAAAATAATGGGCCGATTTTGATAAAATTTGGTGAATGCCTTCCGTTTGCAAGTGGCTGGGATAAGTTCGTTAGCCAGGAAAATCGTCCGAGGTTTTCCCGGAAAATTTTGTATTTTCTTTAGAAAAAACTTCATATCTCCGGAAGTAACAAAGTAAGGGCAACCAAATGGTACATCGTTTTATATCACTATAGGTAAATTACGTACCAAAACTTAGCGCTATAGGTCAAAAGACAAAAAAGTTAAGAGCATTTAAAAAAAACTAAATTGGAGTTTTCCTCAAAACGTCAAAGTGACAATTTAAAACGTCACAATTGGCAACATTTGGGCAAAGAACTTGAATCTAATATGGGCTATGGAAAGAATATGTCTCAAGAAGAATGTTTTACAAACCCTGAAGTATTAGTTTCAACCGACGTTGTCCTTCATTTTACTAAAATGTTTCCAGAAAGTTCATTTCAAATAGACCCTTTCTCTGATGCTTGGCAGTAGTCTTAGCTATAGAGTTTATCGTTTAATGGTATACAACTTTTGTCGAATTTTCGTAAAAAAATCAATAAAACTCGATATATCCGTTATTATACAAGTATGAAAAAATATTGTATACATTAATTATAGGGTGTCTTGAGCTACATTTAAAAAAATTATTTCTACAATCACAGTTGGCCCATAAGTCGTTGGTGGAACACGCCTTATGTTATTGCATTTTTGCATTGTCCATCGAAATATAATGCATGTTTGTAAGTAAAGAAATTCTGGACGCAGCAAGTGCGTTATGGTAGCAAATTTTGATCAAATGCTTCATATTTGAAAAGCTCAATTTGCTATTAACCTATAAGGTTGACAAAGAAACGGATTTTTTCGGTTACACTTTAAGTTTACTTTCGAAAATTTTTGTACGTTTTTAAACAATAAAGTTATTTTGATTAAACATGGCACATTATTTTTACTATGTATGTTATACTGGTAATCAAATTTGATGCCTGCATAACACACAATTGCTATTAAAAACACTTTTATGAAAATTCACTACCATAACGCACTTGCTGCGTCCCGAATTTTTTTTCTGTAGTTGCTTATCAAGAATCCTAGGGATAGTCAAAAGGAATCAGTAATATTTAGAGCACCGAAATAGGTCAAGGTGATTTACTACTAAATTTATAATCATTATTCTATAGATGCTTTACCAGATGAGCAAAGTCAAATTCTATATAGATATTCGTGTTCACGTCTGACTACCCTCGTAAGAACCCTGAAAGTTCTGAACATGAATCCCTATCTTTCAAACATCATCACGTTCCCGTTTTATGTACAATATCATGTTATTTCTTCAGCAAATTGATGCAAATGTCGGCCGTGCAAGATACGCTTGCCAACTTGATGCTTTATTACACCAGCTTATTATTAGATTCAACTGTCTTTAGAATTACGTTTACGAAGAGCATAAAATTATGAATCAAAGTATATTTAAAACCATTTTTGTTTGAATTTTAGTGCACTAGAGTAACTAAAATAATATAAAGGTATGTGGTTTAAACCTCAGATGACTCAAGTCATTTGTCAAACGGTTTTCGTAACGAAGTGTAAATAAATATAAAGAAAAATTTGGGATATCGGTTATACCTTTCATATTTCCTTAACCTCTTAAAGATGGCCCCAAACAAGAATTATAAATTGTTGAGGGGGGGGGGGGGTGTCACAAAATGTTTCTTCTTGCTTATGTATACTATAGTGGCTTTAAGCATGTTTCGAGAATCTACTGGCCCCTGATATGCAGTATTACCCTTCTTTTTAGTGAATTTTCGTAGAAAAAATTCACTAATTCACTAATGGAGAGATCCCGACTTTTGTATTTTGAAAAAATTATTGCAAATGAGCGCGAACTGGGACCCCTAGAACCCATATCCGGGGTGTTTTTCAATTTTTATATGTTTATATATATATATATATATATATATATATATATATATATATATATATATATATATATATATATATATATATATATATATATATATATATGTATGTATGTATCACACCAGTAACTCAAAAAATAATGAGCCGATTTTGATAATATTTGGCACATACCTTCCCTTTGTAAATGGATTGGATAAGTTCGTTAGTCGGGAAAATCGGACGAGGTTTTCCAGAAAAATTTTGAGTTTTTATTCGAAAAAATTTTATATCTCCGGAATAAACAAAGTAAGGGCAACCAAATTTGGTACCATATCATCATAGGTAAGCTACCTACCAAAATTTAGCTCTGTGGGTTTAAGATCAAAAAAGTTACAGGTATTTAAAGAAAAATAAATTTGGGTTTTCCTCAAAACGTCAAAGTCGCGATTTAAAATGTCAAAATTGGTAATATTTAGGCAATGAACCTAAAATAATGTTTTACAAAGCCTGAACTCTTAGTTTCAATCGTCATTGTCCTTCATTTTACTAAAATATTCCCAGAAAATTCATTTAAAATAGACCCTTTCTCTGATGCTTTGGCAGTAGTGTTGGCTATAGAGTTTTTTGTTTAATGGTATATCATTTTTTGTCAAATTTTCGTAAAAAATCATTAAAACTCAATATATCCGTTATTTTGCAAGTTACGAAAAAATGGTATACATTAATTATAGGGTGTCTTGAGCTAAATCTTAAAAAAAAAATCCACAATTACAGGATGGCCCATAAGTCGTTGGCGAGTCAATTTTTTTTTTTAATCGAACACGCCCTATGTTATTGCATTTTTGCATTTTCCATCGAAATATATCTTTGTAAGAAAATAAATTCGGGACGCAGCAAGTGCGTTATGGTAGCGAATTTTAATTTTTTTTAATCGAACACGCCCTGTGTTATTGCATTTTTGCATTTTCCATCGAAATATATCTTTGTAAGAAAAGACATTCGGGACGCAGCAAGTGCGTTATGGTAGCGAATTTTCATTAAATGCTTCAAATTTAAATAGCTCAATTTGCTATTAACCTATAAGGTTGACCGGGAAACCAGTTTTGTCGGGAACAATTTAAGTTTACTTTCGGAAATTTTTGTACATTTTCAAACAATAAAGTTATTTTGATGAAACATTGTTTCTACTATATAGGTTGATGCCTGCTTTCTTAAAAAAACATGTTTGCTATTAAAAACATTTTTATGAAAATTCACTACTATAACGCACTTTCTGCGTCCAGAAGTTTTTTTTTTAACTTGTGTCATATATTATAAACAGGGTTTGGATTATATGCAAATCGCATATTTTTTGCATAAGTTGCATATCTTAGTGTATTTTGCCTGAATTGCATATTTCCTTATATTTTGCATTATTTGCCTATTTTACAATTTTTAGGGGTTTCTGTATATAACAAGCCATATACTTGTTTTAATGTAAGCAACTGCTAAGGTAAATTTATAGGCCGTTCAAATGTAGCTGGGGAAAAGGAGATTCCAAATTCCTGGTATTGTATAATTCGAACGCTTCACTCAAATATAAGACAGTGCGCTAGACAGGGTGAGCTACCTCTGGGTTCTTATAATATATCGCCTCCTAGCTTTGTACGTGAATGAAACAAGTAGCTTGTAGGTGAGTGTATAAAAACAAATTCTTGAAAAGATTGTCGGTAATGGCGCTCTTTTCTTTGTACTTTACGTCAACGTGAATTAAATAGCAAAATGCAATTTGTAGGTAATGTATAAATCTAAAATTCGTAAGAACTAGGGTTTTACGCTCACCTATCGTAAACATTGTGTCTGGCATTCCCAATAATAACTGCAGAATGTATTGAAAGGACTGACCGCCAGGTAATGTTATTCGTATCGTAAGTCCTGTAAGAAGACATTAAAGGGCTGATTTATTTACATACCAGTAATGTCTAGAATTGAAATATAATTTGTTTCTCTTATTTAGGTTGCTTGTGCTGCTTGTGCTTAGTTGCACGCACAGTGAATTAACTTTATATTTAGACAGTGTTAATGTAGGGTTGCTTTTATTATTTTATACTGTAAAAAAATATGCTCTAAATTGCCAAGCTAGATACGGCCACACTCAGGTCTTTCCGTAGATGCTGACAACGTTTTTGTAAACCATGCGGGAAAGTGGTAAGTTACTTTTTATTTTAAACAACTGATCAATTTTCTTTGTTTTCTAACCTTCGCCATTAATCAGCCGAATATCTATTTGCTAAATTTTATGACACATGATTTTTATATTTGAAAATTATAAAATTCAATCGAAATAAAAAATTAAAAAAATGTATAAAAAATACCTTACAGTTCTTAAAAAATACTGAAATACAAATTAAAAATATACTTCTTTATTTTTATTACTTAATTCACGGATATTGTATAAAAACAATCCTAAATTTCTATTTATTCGAAAACAAAAATGTAGATGCCTGTAATAATATTGATTTATTTTCGAAAAGATTTCAAGCGCAAGGAAATATCTCATAGACCAAGACTACAAGACACCCCTGCATCAAAGAAATTGTGAAAAACGAACTTCAAATAATACATCCAAAGCATCAATACGCGAATGTTTCGGAAACCACACATAGAAAGCAGAAGAGTATACCTTTAAATTTGACTTATGGTTGCTTCTAACATTCCACTGAATAAATTAAATAACAATGTCTCTAAGTCATTTTTGGAGAAAATATTGTACAGTATATACCAGATGAAAGTACTTTGAGAAAAATATGGTTAAAAAATACTATTTATAAACTTTTTCAGAAGTAATAAGTCTTATAAAAAATAATTTTTGTTACGTTGTATTAGATGGAAATCAATATATTTGTGGTAGATATATTGCTAATTTAATATCAGACACCTGAAGTGAAATTTCTCTATCTAGACCTTATTTAATTGCAGTCAAAGAATTAGAAAAAACAAATAATATTACGGTAACAATATTTATTTAAGAGGGTCTGTCAAACGTGTTTTTACCAAATGCTGTACCAGTTTATAAAGTTTTATTACAGCTTACCCATGCTGCTTCATATATGGTCAAAGTTGGAATTCATTTAAAATATTTTATCCCAACTTAACTCATTGTACGTGCCTGGCTCACTGGTTAAACAGGGTAGCAGAAGAAATCAGACAGCACTTTCCTTTAGACAATGAATTTATCAATAACATGAAAAAAGTGTTCGTCAAAGCTCCTTTAAGAGTTCAAAGATATAAATAAGTTCTGCCTGGGGTACAATTACCTCATAGACCTATAATCACGCGATGGGGACCTGAATCAAGGCTGCCTTATTTTATTTGGAACATTTTAGAGAAATCAAGGAGGTAATGCTTGAATTTGCAGATGAAGCAGGTGCGTCAGTGTAACAAGCAAAAATTATTTTAAAGGACTCCAAATTGAGCCAGAAATTATGTTTTATAAACAGTAATTATAAAATGGTTACAGAAACGATAAAAAAAATTCAGCAGCAAAATGTTTTGCTAACTGAATTAGCTAAGTTAATAGAACATTTCTAGGAAACTATTAATAAAGCAAATGGGCCTATTGCAAAACAAATTACAAAAGAGTTATCAGAAACACACACAAAAAATGAGGGTTTTACCAAGTTGGCGCAAATTGCAAAAGCACTGAATGGAGATTTTTCAGACGATTTAAACAATGTAGACCCTACCATATTGCCAAGCTTAAAATATGCTTCAATTACTTCAGTCGACGTAGACCGGAGTTTTTCCCCGTATAAAAACTTACTACTGAGTGAAGGCAATTTTTCAAAATAGATAATTTAGAGCGCCACTTAATAATATCTGTTAATAGTAATAATTGCAATAATAATATTAATTAATCATTAATTAATAATATAATTAGTGTCCTATGTGGTATTGATTGTGAATAAAAGTAATATCTTAGATCTTTAAACACTTGTTTTATTGGTATATTATGATTATTTATGCATTGCATATATGGATATTTTTGTGCATATTTTGTTCAAGTTGGTGCATTTTTTTTTTCAAATTGTCTGCATATATATATATATATATATATATATATATATATATATATATATATATATATATATATATATATATATATATATATATATATATATATATATATATATATATATATATATATATATATGCGCATATTTCACTTAAAAAGTTTGCATATAAATCCCAGTCCTATTTATAACAAAGCAGCTGCCATGAAATCCCCTCTAGGTTCGTTGGCCAATTAGGTTAAGTAAGCTTTTCCAGACTGTTTTATCTCTGTAACTAATAGAACTAGTTAAATACAATCTCGGGACACAGCAAATTCGTTATAGTAGTGAATTTTCATAAGAATTTTACATTATTAGTAAGGCATATTACTAAAAGGAATGCTTTAAATTTAAACAGACGTCCAAGATCGAGTTTAGTTATCTTCATACAAGATCATTTGAAGAATTTCTTCCTTTATATTATCATAAAAAATATTCAAATCTTGTGTTCTAGATTCTTTTGATAAAAAAACTTTGACGGCCGAAAACTCAATTTTCGATGACCCTAGAAAATTAAAATTTGGTGAATCTAACTACTGTAAGTCTCGTTAAAAGTAACTTGTATTACAAATTTCATTAAAGTTGCAAAAGCTTTCTAGAAGAAAATTTAATTGATGTTTAGAAAAGGAATGTATCTGCCAAATTAAAAACGAGTCAGGCATTTTTCCTTGCTAATCGCCTGGATGATTTAGTTTTAGTCAACCTAATCGAACCGGTTTTTCCAACAACAAACATGTTTTAAAATACAGTCTTTTTCAGCTATTCATTCGTCGATCAGGGATATACTGTAGCCTACTTTGCGCTTATCTGAAGAAAGTTTTCTAAATTCAAAAGTCGCGATCTCCTTATTAGTGAATTCTTTCTACGAAACTTCACTAACAGGAAAAACCATTGCGCAGTTTGGGCTGCGCTTGACAAAGCCACAGCATAAAGATTATGCTGTGACAAATCTATGCGGTCAATAGTACGTCTGTTCGAACTAGATGGCGAACTGGTCTACAATCAACAGTCGCGCGATAGACTCATGTAAACTCTTGCAGACGAATGTATGACATATCATGCAAAGTTGTCTACTTATTATAGACGTTTTCTCTAGAAAGGGGAGAAGTCTGATGACTGTAGAAGTGTTGACGACTTCTTCTCCTAAACTATAATAAATAATAGCTAATATGTGTTTGAGTAAATTTTCTTAAAAAAATTTCACTATTGAGGAGATCCAGACTTTTCAATTTTGAAAAAATTCTTCAAATGAGAGCTAATTAGCCCCCCTAGAACACATATCCGGAGTCACTCTTAATTTTTATATGTGTATATATATATATATATATATATATATATATATATATATATATATATATATATATATATATATATATATATATATCACACCGATAACTCAAAAAATAAAGGGCCGATTTTGATTAAATTTGGCGAATAATTTCCTTTTGCAAGTGTCTTGGATAAGTTCGTTAGCCACGAAAATCGGCCCAGGTTTTCCCGGAAAATGTTGTCTTTTCTTTCTAAAAAAATTTATATCTCCGGAAATGAACTGTAGAAGTGTTGACTTCTTCTCCTTAGCTATAATAAATAATAGCAAATATGTGTTTTGGTGAATTTTCTTTAAAAAAAAATCACTTCAAATGAGCGCTATTTAGGACCCCTGGAACCCAAATCCGAGGTCGGTTTTAGACTTTATATGTTTATATATATATATATATATATATATATATATATATATATATATATATATATATATATATATATATATATATATATATATATATATATATATATATATATATATATATATATATATATATGTGTGTGTGTGTCACACCTATAACTAAAAAAATAATTGACCGATTTTGATAAAACTTCTTTTCGCAAGTGGCTTGGATAAATTCGTTAGCCAGGAAAATCCGCCTAGATTTTCCCGAAAAATGTTGTGTTTTCTTTCGAAAAAAAATTATATCTCCAGATTTAACGAAGTAAGGGAAACCAAATTTGGTACGCGGGATTATATCATCATGGGTAAGTTACGTACCAAAATTTAGCTCTAGGTTAAAGGACAAAAAAGGCATTTAAAGAAAAATAAATTTGGTTTTTCCTCAAAATATCAAAAGTCGCGATTTTAAACGTCAAAATTGGTAATGTTTAGGCAATGAACCTGAAACTAATATGAGATATGGAAGGAAAATGTCTCAAAAATAATGTTTTACAAAGCCTGAAGTCTTAGTTTCAATCGTCATTGTCCTTCATTTTCCTAAAATATTCCCAGAAAATTCATTTAAAATAGACCCTTTCTCTGATGCTTTGGCAGTAGAGTTTATCGGTTAATGGTATATAGTTTTTTTCGAATTTTTATAAAAAATCTTTAAAGTTAAATATATCCGTTATTATACAAGAAACGAAAAAAATTTGTATACATTAATTATAGGGTGTCTTGAGCTACATCTTAAAAAATATTTCTACAATTACAGGCTGGCCCATAAGTCATTAGGGATTCAAATTTTCTTTTTTAGTGAATTTTCTTTAAAAAATTCACTAATGGGGAAATCCGTTTATATATATATATATATATATATATATATATATATATATATATATATATATATATATATATATATATATATATATATATATATATATATATATATATATATATATATATATATATATATATATATATATATATATATATATATATATATATATTACACCGATAACTCAAAAAGTAATAAACCGATCTCGATCAAATTTGATGAGTACCTTCCTTTTGCAAGTGGCTTGGATAAGTTCGTTAGCAAAGCAAATCGCATCTTGTTTTCTTGGAAAATTTTGTGTTTTATTTCTAAAAAAATTCATATTTACGGAAATAACAAAGTGAGGGAAACCAAATTTGGTAGGCGTATTTGTATTATAAAGGATGAACCATGTACCAAAATTTAAATCTCTAAGTTTAAGGACAAAAAGTTACGGGCAGCGGAAGCAACAAATTTTGGAGTTTTCCTCAAACGCCAAACTCGCAATTTAAAACGTCACACTCGCACTTTAAAACGTCAAAACTGGCAAATTTTAGGCAAAGAACGTGAAACAAATACGGATTGTGAAAAGAAAATGTTGCAAGAAGAGTGTTCTGCGAACCCTTAAGTTTCAGATTCAACCGCCATTGCCCTTCATTTTACTAAAATATTTACAGAAAACTAATTTAAAATAGACCCTTTCTCTGATGCTTTGGCTGTCGGTTTAGTTAAGTTGATGCTTTCGCTGCAGGTTTAGTGAATTTTACGGTTTAACGGTATATAATTTTTAGCCAATTTTCGTAGAACAAATTCGTTACTACATTTTAGCTTAATCGAAATACGATGCATGTTTGTAAGAAAAAATCTGGACGCAGTAACTCAATTTGCTATTAAAGTAAGTTTTGGTGGTTAGGAAACCAACATTTAACTCTCTTTTCGGAAAATTTTTGTATGAACGCAGCAAGGGCGTTTTTGTTGCGAATTTTCATTAAATGTTTCAAATTTCAATAACTCAATTTGCTATTAACCTAAGGTTCATTGGCTAGGAGACCAGTTTTCTGAGAAACATTTAAAGTTTATTTCCGGAAAATTTTTGTACATTTTCAAATAATTATTTTGTTAAAATATGGTACATTGTTCCTACTATATAGGTTATACAGGTAACCAAATTGATGCTTGCTCGCATAAGAGCGATATATTTGTAATTAAAAACCTTTTTATGAAAATTTACTTCTATAACGCACGTGCTGCGCCCAGAGTTTTTTCATTAGATGCCCTTTTTGGCCTTTAAACTTACAGACCTAAATGTTGGTACATGGTTCAAGTTGTATAAGGTAATTAAAGAATTTGATCAAAATCAGGCCATTATTTTTTGAGTTATCGGTGTGATATATATATATATATATATATATATATATATATATATATATATATATATATATATATATATATATATATATACATATATACATATATACATATATACATATATAAAAATTGAAACTGGCCCTGGATATGGGTCTAAGGGAGCCTAGTTCGCGCTGCGCTCGCTTGAAGAAATTTTTTGAAAATTCAAAAGCCGCGATCTCCTTATTAGTGAACTTATAATACAAATACGCTTACCAAATTTTGTTGCGCCTACTTTGTTATTTCTGGAGATATAAATTGTTTACAAAAGAAAAGACAAAATTTTCTGGGAGAACCAACGCCGATTTTCCTGGGTGACGAAATTATCCAAGCCACTTGCAAAAGGAAGGTAATTAGAAAATTTGATCAAAATCGGGTCTTAATTCTTTTGAGTTATCGGTGTGACACTCAAGGTGAAGAAGCAAGAATACACGCAGTCAAAACAGGCAACCAGTGCACATTTGCAACATCATTCCAGAGTGTTCCCATCATCACCTGGCTATACCGTACTGATGATAGCTAATAAGCTTGAAACACGTGTATGCGGTTGTCTCCTTGCGGCCTTGCCCTTAACCTTTCTCCTTCTGTAGTATACAGAAATGCCGTGTTAAGAGTCCTGTTATAAATAGTATGACTCCTGGGTTTTGGATGCTCACGTAGGTGATTTTTTTGCCTCTGTGGCGATTTTGATTGTTTCCCTCGAATTTAGGGTCTTCCGAATGATGCTGCAAATGTGCACTGGTTGCCTGTTGTGACTCCGTGTATTTTTGTTCTTCATCCAGGGTGTTCCCATCATCACCTGGCTATACCGCACTGATGATAGCTAATAAGCTTGAAACACGTTTATGCGGTTGTCTCCTTGCGGCCTTGTCCTTAACCTTTCTCCTTCTATAGTATACAGAAATGCCGTGTTAAGAATCCTGTTATATATATATATATATATATATATATATATATATATATATATATATATATATATATATATATATATATATATATAAATTGAAACTGACCCTGAATGTGGATTCTAGGGGGCCCAGTTCGCGCTTGAATGTCGAATTTTCGTAAAAAATCAATAAAGCTCAATATATCCGTTTTATACAAGATGCGAAAAACACATTGTATACATTAGTTACAAGGTGTCTTGAGCTACATCCAAAAAATATTTCTACAATCACAGGTGGCCCATAAGTCGTTGGTGCTATAATTTTTTTTTAACATCAAACACGCCTTATGTTATCGCACTTTTGCATTTTCCATCGAAATATAATGCATGTTTGTAAGAAAATAAATTTGGAACGCAGCAAGTACGTTATGGTAGCGAATTTTCCTTACACTCTTCAAATTTGAATAGCTCAATTTGATATAAACCTATAAGGTTGACCAAGAGACAAATTTTTTCGGGAACACTTTAAGTTTACTTTTGGAAATTTTGTACATTTTCAAACAATAAATTTAGTTTTGGTGAAACATGGCACATCGTTTCTACTATATAGGTTACACCGGTAAACAAATTTGATGTCTACCTTCTTAAAAAAAACATATTTGCTATTAATTATTCACCACCATAATGCAATTGCTGCGTCTAGACTTTTTTTGAAAATATTGTAATCAAATGAGAACATTTGAAATTCTTCCAAAGATGCATCATATTTCGAAAAAAAATGGAAAAATGCAATAACATAAGGGTGTTCGAAAAAAAATCTAGGTATCACTAACGGATTATGGACCACCCTGTGATTGTCAAAATAACTTTATAAGATGCAGCTCAAAACACCCTATACTTAAGGTATATAACTTTTTCTCGTATCTTGGATAACAACAATTATATTGAGCTTTACCGTAGAAATGCGTCACCCTGTATATATTAAAACTGAAACTAAACCCGAATATGGATTCTAGAGGGCCTAACTTGCACTCATTTGAAGAAATCTTTTTAAAATTCAAAAGTCACGGTCTCCTCATTAACACATTTTTTCTACGAAAATTAGCTAAAAATTGTAGATTGTCACACCATAAATTTATCTAAAACTACCGCCAAAGCATCAGAGAAAGCGTCTATTTGAAATAAAATTTCTGGAAATATTTTAGTAGTAGAATGAAGGACAATGACGGTTGAAAGTGAAACTTAAGGGTTTACACAGAACACGCTTCTTGCTAAATTTTCTTTACATAATCCGTATCTGTTTCAGATTATTTGCCTAAATGTTGCCAATTTTGACGTTTCAAATCACCGCTTTGACGTTTTGAGGAAAACTGCAAATAATTTTCATTTGATGTCCTTTTTGGCCTTTAAACTTACAGACCTAAATGTGTGTGTATGTGTGTTTTGTTTCTTTAACGTTGGCCTATTTCCGCGACTATGGCCAAACCCCTGTCTTTCTGTAAGGAGGGTAGGGATCTTTAACGTGCCCAACATCGCATGGACGCGAGACCGACGGCTCCCCCCCCCCGAATGGCGGAACATGCCGACATTCAACTTGCTCATATACAAGGCCAGAACCTCGGTTGATATTAATGTTGCAGTTTGTACTGAAAAAGCGAAAGGAGAATCCTGGGATTGAACCCAGTACCCTTCGGCTCAGAGGCACACGTTCTTACCCCTGAACCACCGAGACTCTACAAACCTAAATGTTGGTACATGGTTCACGTTGTATAAGGTAATCAGAGAAATTGATCAAAATCCAGCCATTATTCTTTGAGTTATCGGTGATATATATATATATATATATATATATATATATATATATATATATATATATATATATATATATATATATATATATATATATATATATGAAAGGTGAATGTGGGTTCTAGGGGGCCTCGTTCGCGCTCGCTTGAAATTTTTTTTTCAAAATTCCAAAGCCGTGATCTCCTTTTGGGTCACCTGTGATTGTCAAATTTTATAATTTTATAATATGAAGCTCAAGACACCCTATAAGTAACGTATACAACTTTTATCGTATCTTGTATAATAATAGTATATTGAGAAATGCGTCACCTATATATATATATATATATATATATATATATATATATATATATATATATATATATATATATATATATATATATATATATATATATATATATATATATATATAGACATATGAAAGGTGAATGTGGGTTCTAGGGGGCCTCGTTCGCGCTCGCTTGAAATTTTTTTTTTCAAAATTCCAAAGCCGTGATCTCCTTTAGTGAACTCATAATACAAACACGCGTATCAAATTTTGTTGCCCTTACTTTGTTATTTCCGGAGATATAAATTGTTTACAAAAGAAAACACAAAATTTTCCGGGAGTACCTACGCCGATTTTCCTGGGTGACGAAATTTTCCAAGCCACTTGCAAAAGGAAGGTAATTAGAAAATTTTATCAAAATCGGGTCTTAGTTTTCGGTGTGATAACTATATATATATATATATATATATATATATATATATATATATATATATATATATATATATATATATATATATATATATATATATATATATATATATATATATATATATACATATATATATATATATATATATATATATATATATATATATATATATATATATATATATATATATATATATATATATATATATATATATATATATATAAATTGAAACTGACCCTGGATGTGGGTTCTAGGGGGCCCAGTTCGCGCTTACTTGAACAAATTTTTTCAAAATTTAAAAACCGTAATCTCCTCATTAAAGAATTAGTGCATTTTTTGAAGAAAATTTACTAAAAGTTTCCAGTTTGGAGATAATATCGTGCCTCAATTTTGGTAAGTCTATAGAGAAAATAAATTAGGGTTTCAGCATTTGAAAGTAAATATATGGAAATTCGCTACCATAACGCATCCTTGGTATATTTTACAAATCACAAATATCAAGGAATATGTTTATTTGTAAAATGCTTCATATGGAATATGAAGCGGATATTATTATATTTTTGTGAGTTTCTGTCGTACGGATCAATATTCAACATAACAGGATTTAGTAAACATCAAACATTATGCTGAGAAAGTATTATTATTTTCAATAATAAATAAGCCGTTTCAGACATGTAGTCTTAAAATATGGATTTCCGTATAGTGGATTATTTTGTATAATGTGTCTTCCAGCGTAAGTACACATCCATTTGCAGATTATTTGTGTAAAGCTACAGAACGTAATGTTGTAAGCTATTTGCGCATTAAGCAAAAACTTGCCTTGTAACATCAGACTCATTTCCAATGTACATTATTTATTTTAGAGATTTTTTTGTAAAACGTAAAACCAATGATGAGATCTATGTTTATATATATATATATATATATATATATATATATATATATATATATATATATATATATATATATATATATATATATATATATATATATATATACTAGCTGACCCGGCCACGCGTTGCTGTGGCTAAAGTTTTTGTTATATTACATTATAGTAAACAATCTAAGAGGAACAATAAGAGAACATCAGTCACGGAGTCCGCTCTCTCTCACTCCTCACCTCTCACTCAAGCTTACGTATCTGCCCGCCATATTGTGCACATGGGCTTGTGTATAGACAACAATATCTAATCGCCTATTAATTAACACATCGATGAATTAATATATCAATCATCTTATCTTATCGAATCTTATCGCATCTCTCTATAAATATCAGTGTGTTTCAGTGATCTGTTTCAGTGAACCAGTCCTCGCAATCCAGTTTTTCTCCATCGGACCCAAGGACCGCATGGTTTTTCCTGGATAACCTTATATCTATATATACTGTAAAAACGTGACTGTGATATACTTAATACTCAACTCGTGATAATAAATTATGAACTTATACCAGCGAATGAGTGTTTTACATTTATAATTAGCATTGAATACCCAAAGTCCCAGTATCATCTATCTATCTATCTAGTATCTAACAAATGCAATTTACACTTCAGTCTAAGTAACACGTGGCCGGCTATGCTAACACCAAAAATTTAAAAAGTGGAAATAATTGAATTATACGGTATTTCGTTCACTACAAAATAAATTTAATTAATTTTATAGCATCAACAACACGTGGTAATTATGCTGTTAAAATGTAGCTTATATGACACGTTCGTAGATTTACCATAGCAGCGCCATCTATTGATTACTTACTCAACCCAGTCGAAAGGTATCGACATCTGTTAGAATCATTTGGAGTTAACAGATAATTGCGACTGTCAAATAATAACAGACAAATAATTAGCAATAAATTAAAATTGCGACTATAATTTGAGATTTAAACTATCCTATCTCTCAAGTTGGATCGAACTGCACATGGTGTGCGAATTTTATTATAATCGGTTAAGTGGTTTAGGAGTCCATTGAGGACAAACATTGTGACACGAGATTTATATATATTAAGATATATATATATATATATATATATATATATATATATATATATATATATATATATATATATATATATATATATATATATATATATATATATATATAGTGTGTCCACGGCTTGAGTGTGGGTAAGGTATAAGTGACTAGAAATTTTTGAATTAGATTATGAAATTCTGGGAATCGCTCCTGCTTTGTCTTAAACTGAGATGTTGAGAAAATGAAGAAAATCAATTAATATACAGAGTGGTTTAGAACTGATTTAATTTAATGTGTTAAGAGTAAATTACCTTCGTTTATAAAGATACCGCAACGCAAAAAGTTATTAACAAAACTTGTTTAGAATTAAAATTTATGACAGGCTCTCAATTTTTAGCCAGATCAGCCTACTTTGAATTTTCAAGTAAATTAATAAAATTTTTCCCTATCAACATGGAGCTTTTTACCTGTGGTTTTCTGAACGGAGGTGCGCAAAGTAAGTAACCATGTAATGTTAAATAATAATTTATTAGTAAAATACAAAACGCTTATTGCTAACAAAAATCAAAACGAACAAAAAAATAAAGAAATTATTCAAATGTGCTCCCACCAACCGATACACATAATTCAGCCTGTTTAGTAAATGCTTTGTAGGCATTTTGAACATGTTGAACTGGAATACCGTCGATTGCCTCTCTCAACCTCAGTTTCAACAAATCAAGATCGTTGTTTAATGGATCCACGATGACTTTCTGTTTGAGATAGCCCCCATAAATAAAAGTCCAGTATGGTAAGATCGGGACTTCTGGGAGGCCAAGGTATTGGCCCATATTGACTAATCCACCGCCCAGGAAATTCGCGATCTAACCATTCTCGAACGACTTCTGTTGCATGTGCTGGGTGGCCGTCATGTTGAAAGTATGCTGTTTGTCTATCTATCTATGTTATGCAAATGGTCTTGAAGAATATTTTCCAGCATTTCCAGATAACTGTACTGGTTCATATTCCGTTCAAAAAATATGGCCGAATTATCGGAGTGTAAGAAACAGCACACCACACATTTACTTTTTTATGGCATTGTCTTCTGCAATTAACTATCTAATTTGGATTCTCCATAGACCAATGCCGTGCATTTTGGGAATTTGATAGTGGATTTGTCCGCAAAAATAATATTTCTGCGAAAATTGTAATTTTGTAGATATTGCTCGCCGTACCATAAACAAAAATCTAATCGTTTTGACTCGTCATTTTCTTCCAAAATGTGTATAAGTTTTGCTTTGAAAGGTTTCACCTTGTTGGTACGATAAATTTGTTGCAAATGCGATTTGCTATTATTGCCAATTTCTAATGCCCTTCTTATTAAGGATAATTTCGAAAAACGCCTAACAGAATCCATAGCTACTGCAGCTGCAGCATTTTCTTTTTCATTGTGTCGGATTTTGTCCTCTTAACATTTAAAACAGTCCCAGTATGCATACATTTCGTAACAACTTTTTTTACACCAGTAGCGGAAACCGAATAATTTGGCCAGCTCTCAAGGAATTTTCTTATCACTCCCTGATAAGAATGTTTTTCACCCAAACCATAGCACTGCACAATAAACACTTTTTGTTTTGTTGTTAACATTTGTAAATACAGAAGTTTTTCATTCGTGACAAATAAAATTTACGTTTCAATTTTCCAAATAAGTAGTATCCCGGGAAACGAACAAGAAGGCAGAGCTCAAGTAGCCATGCAACTCGCCAATTATTGCTTCGAATGTCCAATTTTGCGTTAACTTTACTGTTTTTATTGGTCGAGATGGAAGCAAACATACCCCAAGTTTAATGATGGTAAAGACTTTTTTTAATACAGTTTCAAATATTTAAAAAAAAACACCTAATCACAGAAGCCGTCGAACGTCATTTAAATAAAGTCGCAGCTAAAAAAAAAATCATAGTAGGCTGATCTCTTTGAAAATTGAGAACCTGTCATCAATTTTAATTCTAAACAAGTTTTGTTAATAACTTTTTGCGGTATTTTCATAAATGAAGGTAGTTTACTCTTAATACATTTCATTACATCAGTTATAAAGCACCGTGTATATAAATTGGTTTTGTTCATTTTCTCAACATCCCAGTTTGAGACAAAGCAGGAGCGATTCCCAGAATATCATGATCTAATTCGAATTTTTTTTGTCACTTATACCTTACCCACACTCAATCCGTGGACACACTGTATATACGGAGTTGAATCAACTTTGCGGATAATCTGTATATTGCCCATATTATCGAAGCTGCTGGAAAGGGTACTGGAGTCGCAGCTTAGGACTTACTTGAGTGAGAAGAACATCTTCTCTTTTTTTATATTTTAACAACACACCACGAGGGCTTATAGCCTAAATACTATCGTACCGTGGGTGTCGACAAGGCCGAAACAGGCAACTTGTTAATTCTGGACTTGAGGTTTGGAGGTTCGGAGGAGAAGGAAAAACCTGTGCCGGCAAGGAATTCCACATCTTGGAAGTCCTCGGGACAAAAGAGCTGGCATAACAAGATGTTCTATGTCTGGTGACCTGGACAGTAAAAGGATGCATTCGCTATGTTGCCGTGATAGATCTGTTGGGAGCTAAAGGTAGAGGAACTATGGAAGAAAGCTCCTCAGAGCAGTGCCCGTGCAGATATCTATATATAAGAGGGAGAGAGAGAGTGAGAGAGAGAGAGAGAGAGGTTACCAACGGCGCGTTGATGGGCAAGGGATGGCAGCCTTTGGGTGAGGGTAGGGTCACCGATGAGACGTACAGCTCTCTCCTGAATTGAGTCCAGGGTAGCGAGTGTAGAAGCGGCAGCAGCACACAAGATGTGGGAGCAGTATTCGAGGTTTGGCTTTTTTTGTGAAGCATATAAGGTATAGAGATTAGCTGGTGAAAAGTATTTGCGAGCCCGGAAGAGGAAACCTAATTTCTTAGCAGCCGCTTCTGCAATTGATTTGACATTTTGGTGCCAATTGAGATTTCGATCCACAGAACTGCCAACAAGTGAAAATAACTCATTACTTTGAATAACTTGGATTGTGATGGGTCTAGGGCTGGTGTATCTCTTATGAGAAAGAAAGCAAGATCGAGATTTGGTGGGTTTGAATTGTACAAGATTTTTACTACCCCAGTCTAATATTTTTTGGAGATCCACGGAGACAGAACGCTTCATGAGTCTGCGATCCTCATCTAATTGGGCTAAAGAGACAGGCTTAGAATAATGTATATTTGAGTGGAGGGTGCTGTCGTCTGCGTAGCTGTGAACTTGGTTGGATGTGCTAAAGATGAGGTCATTGATGTGGAGAAGAAACAAAGTAGAGGCTAAAGCTGAACCTTGATGAACTCCTGCATTAATTGGATACAGTTTAGAGAAGTGGCAATCCACGACAACAGAAATGCTGCGGCTGGAGAGGAAATTTGCTGTCCAGGTGGTAGGCTATTGGCCAGAAGTTTATTAAGCAGCGCTGCGTGCCAGACCTGGTCGAATGCTTTGGATATTTCTGGAGCGACAATCTGGGATTCACCGTGTAGTTCCATAGACTTGTCACAAGAATGAGTGACAAAGGAAAGAAGTTTGGCAGTTGATCTGCGCTGACGGAATCCATACTGCCTGTCGTGGATTAGACTGTGTTTTTTCAAGAAATTCGGTATTCATATACTTTTCCATCACTTTAGAGACAACTGAAAGATTGTTAATAGGCCTGCAGTTGCTAGGAAGCGCTTTAGATCCCTTCTTGGGACGGGTTGTAGTCGAGCAGTTTACCAGTTGCTAGGGAATATGCCTCTGTTGTAAGATGTCTGAAACAGACGAGTCAGAACAGGAGGAAGTTCTGGTGCGTATTTTTTGATAACAATTGCTGGGATCTCGTCAAGGCCAGAGGCTTTCCTGGTATTAAGAGAAGAGAGCATCTTTCGTACTTTTTTTAGTTTTGAAAATGATATTCTTCATTTTTGCGCAACATTGGGGACTGTTGATGGTTGAATATTTGGAGGTGGGTTGAAAGTAGAAATGCCGGCGAACAACGAGACAAAAAGTTCAACCTTGCTCAGGGCGGTAGAAACAATTTCTTCCCTTGAAACAAGGGGTGGGAACGTGCTCTTGCAGAAATTATTCCTAATAGATTTAGCAAGAGTCCAGAAGGGTTTGCTGCCGTTGTAGCTTAAGAGGACTTTGTTTTTGATGTGGCCATTAAACGAGTTTTTTGCCTCAGAAATAATGTGGACATAGCGGTTCCTTGCGTCGTTAAATGCTTGACGGTTTTCTTCGCTGGGATTGTGTAGAAGCGCTGTGTACGCTTTGACCTTTTAAAGTCTGGCCTTGTCACAGGATTTAGAGAAACAGGACTTTTGAGTGGCTGAAGAGGTTTTATGTGTACGTGGAATAAATAATTCCATGCCAGCTTGGATAATTTCGGTGACGTTCTGTGAGAAATCAGTGGGGTCAGGATGAGATAAGCTGACAGGCTCCCATGGAAATGAGGAAAATAATCACGCATTTCGTCCCCGTTCGCGGAGTTGTAGTACCAAACGATACGTGGGTGTGATGACTGTGTGACCTCGGGTTGCATTGCGCAGGAGGCAGTGACCATGCCTTGGTAGTTAATTGTTACGTATACTTTGAATATAACATCCCGGGCATAAAGCCGATCTAATGTATTATCTAAACAAAACGTCAGTCCACGTTTGCCTAGATGGGTGAGTGGCGTCGCGCTTGCCTTATAAGCAGAAGCTTACGCGATCGAATCCAGCTCGATGAATGCATGTTTTTTTAATGTTTTATTTTGACATTTGGGAAAACAATAGTGCACAAATTTCATACGTTTTGAACAAGATCTCATTTTTGTCTAAAACGCCTAAATAAGTGTGTGTGTGTTTTGTTTCTTCAACGTCGGCCTATTTCCGCGAGTATGGCCAATCACTGACGCCAGGGAGCAGTTTCACCTCACTATCCTGGAAATTTTGCCGAACCCCCGCCTTTCTGTAAGGAGGGTAGGGATATTTAACGTGCCCAACATCGCATGGACACGGGACCGACGGCTTTACGCCCCCTCCGAAGGGCGGAACGTACAGACATTCAACTTGCTCAAATACAATGCCAGAACCTCGGTTGATGTTAATTTTACAGTTTGTACTGAAAAAGTGAAAGGAGTACCCTGGTATCGAACCCAGTACCCTTCGGTTCAGAGGCACACGTTCTTACCCCTGAACCACCGGGGTTCTTTAGCCTAAATAAGTAATATTGAAGAAATAAACTTGCACTAAGAGTTTTGCACAGTGTAATTTTATTATGCTTTGTTTAGCAGATGAGTAGCATGAAAACTCTGTCAGTCATATAACCGAGCTTGTTAACTTAGGTTTCTGCATTGCTGCATCGTCAATTAAAGTATTAAAATATCGTCTTCTTTGACAGAGCATAATGCCCTATATTTACATTTTGCTGAAACTCAAGTCGCCGTTTGCATACCAGATCACATTTTCAGAGACCTCGTCTTTTACATTAGTCGCGGAACAAGCAAATGAATATTAAGTCTTCTTTCAGATGCGCCAAACCAAGAGACAGTACATTTGGTATTTACCTAGAAGAGCGAAGCCCTGTCTGGCAGCGTGTACCGTACAGTTATTGCAAATTAAATTACATTTTCCTATTAGTTCGCTCCTGGATTTTACAACAGCGGAAAATTAAAGGACAAACTGGCGGGTAGACTGCAGGTAAACACGTACGAGCACAATGATATTAGAACTAATTAAAATAAATGCCATTGTAGAAGCTTCCCAACTAATGCGTCAATGGCGCTGGGTGATTTTCTGTATTGTACAAAACAGTTGCTACAATTATTCAGCTCTGTTAATTATTCAAGTACCTGAGTGGAAAACAGACCGTTATAGAGTACATATAATTAGGACTATTGTGAATTAGCGACGTGCATCTCTGACAGGTAATAGTTTACATGCGCTGAATTGAAGAAATTTGTTTCAATTAAGGTACTTAATGAGAGGGTTCATCCAGAGAGCTAAATTTATTGATGAGGTGCCCTACGCGTTTCGGCTATGCAATAGCAATCATCAGGGGCAAATTTTCTAATTCTTGAAAAATTAGATTCAAACTATACACAGGTTGCCAAGGCTGGAATCTTCATCTGTGTATAGTTTGTATCTAATTTTTCAAGAATTAAAAAATTTGCCCGTGATGATGGATATTGCATAGCCGAAACGCGTAGGGCACCTCATCAATAAATTTTGCTGTCTGGATGAAGCCTCTCATTAAGTACCTTAATTATTTCTATCCCAGACCTTGTAACGTTCAGGAATGAAATTTGTTTCATCCTCTAAGGAAATATATAGTAACCTGAATGAACCTGAAATAAAAAAGCCTGGACACAGCAAGTTCGTGGTGGTGTAGAATTTACATAAAATTACGTTGAGTGGCGAATATGTCTTTTAGTTAATTATCTTAGAAAAAATTCACTAATGAGAAGATTGCGACTTTTAAATTTTGGAAAATTTTTTTTTTTTGGAAAAGTACTTTATTTGAGGAATTTTTTTTTGAAAATCGCCCGACCAGTTATAATTAATCGTCGCCACTATATATATATATATATATATATATATATATATATATATATATATATATATATATATATATATATATATATATATATATATATATATATATATAAAGTCATATAACATTTGAAACTAGCCCTGGAATGTGTTCTAGCGGGGCTAGTTAGGTGCCTAGTTTGAGGGAATTTTTTCAATATTCAAAAGTCGTGATGTGTTTATTAGTGATTTTTTTTGACGAAAATTAAGTAAAAGCAAAAATATAGCAAACAAAATTATAAAAGTTGATCAACTAACCGCGGCCGTAAAACATTGTGCCCTTTGTTCCTGAAATATTTCAACTTCGTTTGAAATTGTACATAGATACGTATGTTCTTTTCTAAAATTATTTTTTCATATAAAACTATTCCGACATTCAACTTTATCTTTCCATGAAAACCTTCTGTCTCTAGAAACACCGTGCAAAACCCTTTTGTGATAACTGCTTTCTTGCGTAGTTTTAAAGCCTTGAAATTTGTAAACACTGATTTAATTTTTATTTGAGGTAAAATTTATTACCACCTAATTAAATTATAAGAGAGAAAGCCATAGTTACAAAATAATTTTAACTTTAAAATTGATACGATTATTGAGTCTTACATTTCTCAGTTATGTAGCTCTTACTAGCAACGGCCTTCTCATATTATTCAAGTTGCATGTTCTGAAAGGTATGTAAATAATGAAACGATGTATGTACCCACGAATTAGTAGCCATTTATTCCTATATCAAACACAGGCTAGATATCTCTCGACAAACACTACTATTTAAGACCAGTTCGATATGGAAAGCAGCAGTGAATCACGCAGATCTTGTAACAAAACATGCCCAAGTTAACGATATTGGTAGTATATTTTGTACATTCTGTTCCACAGAAATTCATTGTGCTTTCAAATATTTAGTTTTATTTCAAAACAGTGGTTAAATATTGCCTTGTTTTATTCGTTTATTATTGTCTTGGGTAGCGAACTTTTACTTTTAAAAACTTTTTCGAATCTTCATAAGTTCGGTAACGGCTAAGCAGCTACGAACCTGTTTAAACCCATTTATTTTAAATTTAGTCTGTAGATGACGGATAACATTCCAATGTCATCCCTTCCTCTGCGCGCACACACACACACACACGGCTTGAAAAACTTGCAAGAAGCATCCGTACAGCAATCCTTGCTTTATCACACAAAGGTGGTGACTCCAGCATTTTAGGCAACTGGAGGCCAATTTCAATTCTAACAACTGAGAACAAGAGTCTGTCTAAGGCGTTACCAATATGCTTATCAGGTGTACTAAACTTACTATAGTGGACCCAAATCAGTTTTATTGCATTCCGCGAAGTTCAATATATCTATTTTTATACATTTCAACCACACACCAAATTTTTGTGAGCCCCTTAATGCGTTCAATTGTATCGAATATCTTCATCTCATAAACACACTAATCAATCAGATCAGACAGTAAATATTTAAGTGTGATGCCAAAGCATCTAGATTGAAGTTCATGTATATATTTTTTTATACATTTCATTAACACACCACGAGGGCTTACAGCCTAGGTACTATCGTACCGTGGGTGTCGACAAGGAGGAAAGAGGCAACTTGTTAATTCTGGACTTGAAGGTTAGGAGGTTCGGAGGAGAAGGAAAAAAGTGTGCCGGCAAGGAATCCACAACTTGAAAGTCCTCGAGACAAAAGAGCGGCCATAACAATATGTTCTATGTCTGGTGACCTGGACAGTAAAAGGGTGCATTCGCTCTGTTTCCCTGGTATATCTGTTCGCGTTAGCAGGCGGAGGAACTATGGAAACAAGCTCCTCTGAGCAGTGCTCGTGCAGATATCTATAAAAGAGAGAGAGGTCACCAACGACACGTCGGTGGGCAAGGGATGGCAGCCTTTGGGTGAGGGTAGAGTCACCGATGAGACGTATAGCACTCTTCTTAATGGAGTCCAGGAGAGCGAGTGTAGAAGCGGCAGCGGCACCCCAGATGTGGGGCCAGTATTCGAGGTTTGGCCTTATTTGTGAAGTATATAAGGCTAGTGAAAAGTATTTGCGATCACGGAAGAGAAAACCTAACTTCTCAGCAGCCGCTTCTGCAATTGATGTGACATGCTGGTGCCAATTGAAATTTCGATCCACAGAAATGCCAACAAGTGAAAAGGACTCATTACTTTGAATAACTTGGTTGTTCATTGTGATGGATCTAAGGCTGGTGTATCTCTTATGAGATAGAAAGCAAGGCTGAGATTTGGTGGAGTTGAATTGTACAAGATTTCTACTTCCCCAGTCTAATATTTTTTGGAGATCCACAGAGACAGAACCATCCATGAGTCTGTGATCCTCATCTAATTCGGATGAAGAGACAGGCTTAGAATAATGTATATTTGAGTGGAGGGTGCTGTCGTCCGCGTAACTGTGAACTAGGTTGGATGTGCTAGAGATAAGGTCATTGATGTGGAGAAGAAACAAAGTAGGGGCTAAAGATGAACCTTGAGGGACTCCTGCAGTAATCTGGGCACCCAAATTTGTTTCCTTTAAATGGCCATAACTGTTTCCCTTTAAACGTAGAGATCTGAATTTCGGCAAGTAGGGCAAGTTTGATATTAGTTACGTAGGTGCCAAACTTGGTTGTCATAGCTTTGTTACTTTGGAAGATACAAATATTTTCCGAAAGAAAACCTAAAATTTTCCCGGTATATATATATATATATATATATATATATATATATATATATATATATATATATATATATATATATATATATATATATATATATATATATATATATATATATATATATATATATATATTGCTTTTCCGGGAAAAGTAGCTTGGATAAGTTCGTTAGCCAGGAAAATCGAACCAGGTTTTCCTGGACAATGTTGTGTTTTCTTTCTAAAAAAATTCATATATCCGGAAATGACAAAGTAAGGGCAACCTTACGTGTGTTTTTATTATAAAGAGTGAACTCTGTACCAAAATTTAGTTATCTAGCTTTAAAGACAAGGGAGTTACGAATAGAAACAAATTCTGGCGTTTTCCTCAAAACGTCAAACTCGCAATTTTAAACGTCAAAATTGTCAATGTTTAGGCAAAGAACGTGAAACAAATACGGATTGTGAGAACAAAATGTTGCAAGAAGAGTGTTCTGCATACCATTAAGTTTCAGATTCAACCGTTATTGCCCTTTATTTTACTAAAATATTTACAGAGAATTCATTTCAAATAGACCCTTTCTCTGATGCTTTGGCTGTCGGTTTAGGGAAGTTTATGGCTTAACGGTCTATAATTTTCTGCAAATTTTCGTTAAAATTCGTTTATGCATTTTTGCATTTTTTATCGAAATATGATGCGTTTTGGTAGCGAATTTTCTGTAAATTTGCAGTTTAGCTCCCGAACGCTTTTCAAAAAACTGTTTTCAGAAACCTGCCTAAGCCCCCCCCTCCTGGATCCACAAACCCCAAGAAAAATGTCTTGTTGACACCCTCCAAGGAAGTTGCGGGACCAGGAGTGAGTAGGGGAGCCGGGCGGGGTAGGTAGTAAAAAGGAAATATAAGCAGAGGATTCGAATAAAACGGGCTTGAAAGCTGTCTTTTTCACATCTTGAAGCCATATCCTTCTTAAACCCTGCATACCCCGCACAGCACCCCTATCCACCAAGGTGCCGTAACTTCCTTGGCGGGTAGGAACAAGACATTTTTCTTGTGGTTTATGTAGCGAGGGTGGTTGTATGCACGGGACGCGGAAGGAAAATCCTGCTCTCATCAAAAAAAGGCATTTGCTATTAAAAATATTGTTAAAAAAATTCGCTGCCATAACGCACTTGCTGCGTCCAGACTTTTTTTTTAAATGGATAAGTCTGTATATTATAAAGCCGTTGGCAATATCTTTTACTACTCTTCGACTTTTGTTAATCATTCCCTATACCCAAACCGTTTTTTGAGATATTCAGCTTCGAAATATGTAATATGGGTATGTATTATGATTGCTGTAGAGTGCCATGTAAAACAGCAAACTTGAAGAGTAACCAATTTCTTAGTTTGGTAGTTATGTTTTTAGTTGAGTAATACAACTAACTGAACTTTACTTCTCCGCACAAAAATTCTGTTTGATCTCAAAAATGAATCACCTTAACGATTTAAGTAAATTCCTCGTTGAGGGCTCGTTATATTTTTCATGCAGCATTTCCAATTGCGTAAATTTTCAAGCTTATTTTTCACGACAGGATTCATCTCGTATTAAATCACAAACGATATAATCTTCAGAAACAAGTGGTGCTTTCCTGAAATTCTTTTCCCCGGAACTTTCAGTCAATGAACCGGCAAGCTTTAGTCCTAACTGCATGATCCAGGGCTCTATGAAATGTAAGCTACTTAAAGCGAGAAGAAACAAGATCTGGAAGAACAGGGCGCGTAGGGAAATTCTGAAATATCTGCAATAAATCAAATGTTTCTAATACATTTCTTGCAACGTAGACTTTATCGGGAAGCTCACAAGTTAAAAGGAATGTTATTCACTTTATTACAAGTCATTTGAATTCGAACCGTTTCTCTTCCTTTTCCTGATTGCTAAATTTTCCTGCATCCAGAAAGAAATAAGTTTATTAGTATTATTTTTATTCGACTAAATACCCAGAATAGTTTTATTAAATAGATGCAGTAACAGACAGGAAACAATTGAGAACGTATAGTTGTATAGCTAATAGTAAAGGTAATCATTTCCGTTCAAGAAAATCATTGCTTCAAGTTATATCGAGCTAAAGGCAGAATATGGTTCTAACGCAGTCAGTACGCTGCGGTAGCGATTTCTTATTAGTAGATACAATATGTGGAGGTATTGAAAGTTGTCAAGTATGTATGCGTATGTCATCTTTTGGTGTAACTACAGGGTCTTCATTAATTCCCGAGTCGCACGTGACCGGATTCTGTCTCTCTCTTAGTGGAATATGATTTTATGAGTCGGTAGTAAACAACTAACCAAAAAACCACCAAACTAGGGACCCTAAAGTTACTAAATCAATTGAAAATTGACAGTTCAGTCCATTGGCGCTCAATTCCCTTTTGACGGTTATTCTGTATGTATATTGTGCATTTTCCAAGTTCGAGCAGTGTTAACCTTCTTCAAATAATTTTCTATCTGTTGGACAATAAAAATAAACAGTTTTTATCAAAACTTAGCATTTTCATTGCGTTTTACGTAACTTAAAAGTGTAGGTATGTTAAGGTTATGTTGTTGACGATATTCGACATTGCATGGAATGAAGCCCTACCAAATCTTTTCGTCGGTAATGTGCCCAAACAGGTACATATTTGTTACATGTTACACAATACACATTCCTAAAACCGTAAATTAGAAGTTTAAATAATCGGACCTCAATTTCTTTACGTACATTACAAAATTTTGATATCTATACAAAATAAAAGTAATATTTTATGATTTTATTTTATTTTCAACAATCAATAACCGTAAACCATACATCAACAGACTTGCTGTTAAAAATACTAAATAATAAATACATTTAAGACATTTACTGTTTCAACTTATAATTTTAACATTTTTTATAAAACCCTAAAGGAAATATGAGATAACACTGGCATCTTAGAGATCTCCTTTATTTAGGTTGTACAACCGTGTATGCCGGGTTGCCTAACTTAAGCGGTCACGTGGGACTCGGGAATTAATGAGGGCCCTGTTTAAACGTGAGTACGTAAACCAGTGTTTTTCAACGTTTTAGAATTTAGGGTCTAATTTTATATAAAAAAGTTAACCAGGTCCCTCTTGACAACCTTTAATTGTATTACTAAAAACATCTACACATATATACTTCGCTCTGTAGCTGCTAGGTCGCTACAAGCTCAAGCAAATTGCGAATTTTTGCCATGTCTGGCATCATTGGCCGTCGCATCATGAACATATACGCATATCGCGGTATTCTGTGATTTCGCGAGAAGATTCGATCCGTCCCGAATACCCTGGAACTGTACCTACGTGCATACAGGATGGTTCACACCGGACAGCAGCAGAATTTTGGTATCAAAATATTACCATTTAGGTAAATTTACCTCAGGCCAAAAGTCAATGTTAAAAGAGATACAGGGTGTTGAAGTGACAAGTTGAATTTCGATTTTCCTTGATGTCGAGAAAACTATTTCACCAATTGCCTTGAAATTTGGTAACGCTGAGTTTCTAGTAGCAATAAATAATACAGTGCAACCTAGAAATTACGAAACTGAAAAGAATTAGAAAATATTCGTTATACCAAGTAATTTGTTAGTAAGAAATCTTTACGTAGGTACTTATCTGCCTACCCTGTTATGTCGAACGATTTCGATTAATAAATGAAAACACATTTTAATGGAAATACTGTATTTTTTATTTGAAGTTACAGAAGAAGTCATTAATTGTGATCTGCTTACCACCGGTGTTAGTTATCATATCCAAAGCGCAATCCAATTCCGTGATGGATTTGAGTACACCGTCATTCAAACCACCCGTTGTGAGAAATACACATTTTATTACATCTAGAGCGTTACGAGCATCTTCTATTGTAAAATAACGTTGGCTAATTTTACTCTCTTCTTCATCGCCTTCTTCCGCTTCTTCATTAGGAACTGGCAATACACATGTGACAGTTTCAGCATTAGTGAGTTCTGCACAGACGGTCAAAGCATCATCAAAGGTAATAAACTCATCGAACTCAGTCCCTTGAAGGTCGAATTCTGCTTGAACTCTAGCAAGTTGTGCGAATAGCAAATCGTCCTCCTCATCATCACATCTAACTTTAAACCCACTTTTATTGAAGCAATTTGTGACGATTTCTTGACTGACTTGATTGGAAGCCTTGGCAATCATCAATATGGCTTGTAATACGTCAATTGTAGTTGACGTTTGGTGTTCAATATCAGCAAGAAACTGACTGACAACATCCTTCCCATAGTGCATTTTGAAGTTTTGAATGATGCCTTGGTGTAGTGTTTGAAGTTTCGAAGTGGTGTTTGCAGGCAAGTATTTTATTTTTATGTTTGTCACATTAAAAATGTCTCGATGTGCAGTACAATTATCGATGAACATAAGAATTTTCTTCTTATTTTTCTTCATCTCTTTGTCAAGACTTTTAAGCCAATTGTTAAATTGCCATTTTTAAAACATCGTGGTCTTTTATATTTTCCAATGATGAGTGACTTAAGTTTGTCGGTTCAGTAGAGTTTGTTTCTAGTAACACTGTTAAACGAAGTTTGCTATTTTTCGCACCATGATATTTATCGCCTTTGAATGATAAGGATTTGGCAGGTAAACATTTATAGAAAAGTCCTGTTTCATCGACGTTAAAGATGTCTTCGAATTCATATCCCTCGGTCTGCTCTCCAAGTTTGTCTTTCCACTTATCACGTACTTCTTCATCGACACTAGCACTTTCAGCACTTTTTTTAAAGTATTCTCGTTTTTTTAAATTTTGAAGCCACCCGTTGCTAGCACGGAACTCTGCATGTCCCAATTCTACTGCGAAGTGCTGAGCTTTTTCTTGAAGGATGGGGCCCCCGATTGGCACATTTTTGTCCCGGCACTGTTTTAACCATTTCAAAACACATTTCTTTATGTCCGTGAATTGACATGATTTTAATCTTCTACTGTTTGTACGCAACCCACTTTCTTCGGTAAATGTATCTCTCAACTTTAAAACTGTGGCCAATGTACTTGCGGGGCATTTAGAACTTGTTAGCGATGTCTCTTTTTTAATTGTAGGATTCTCGTCTAAATACTTAATGATTTTTCGTTTCTCTGCGACGGTTGAGGAACACCTTTTTCGTTTCTTAGCCATTGCAATTTTGAAACTAACAACAATGAAAAACACCAGTGTTTAAATTACTAAACAACAAACAACAATGACTGTCTTACGAAAAATTTAACGCGTCTGAACCTGTCGAGCAGCCAAATTCGCTAAGATATATATATATATATATATATATATATATATATATATATATATATATATATATATATATATATATATATATATATATATATCCGATTGATAACTCAAAAAATAATGGACTGATCTTGATCAAATTTAGTGGGTACCATCCTTTTGTAAGTGGCTTGGATAAGTTCGTTAGCCAGGAAAATGAGACCAGGTTTTCCTAGAAAATTTTGTGTTTTCTTTTTAAGAAATTTATATCTCTGGAAATAACAAAGTAAGGGCAACTAAATTTGGTACTCGTGTTTGTACTATAGAGACTAAACCATGTAGAAAAATTTAGGTCTCTGGCCTTAAAGACAAAGAAGTTATGGGCAGTTAAAGAAACACATTTTGGAGTTTTCCTCAAAACGTCAAACTCGCAAATTGAAACGTCAAAATTGGCAATGTTTAGGCAAAGAACGTGAAACAAATACGGATTGTGAAAAGAAAATGTTGCAAGAAGAGTGTTCTGCGAACCCTTAAGTTTCAGATTCAACCGTCATTGCCCTTCATTTTGATAAAATATTTACAGAAAATTCATTACAAATAGACTTTGTCTGATGCTTTGGCTGTCGGTTTAGTTAAATTGATGCTTTCGCTGTAGGTTTAGTAAAGTTTATGGTTTAACGGTCTATAATTTTTAGCTAATTTTCGTAGAAAAAATTCGTTAATATATTTTTGCATTTTTTTTATCGATATATGATGCGTTTGTAAGAAAAAAATCTGGACGCAGTAAGTGCGCTTTGGTAGCGAATTTTCATTAAATCCTTCAAATTTCGATAACTCAATTTGCCATTAACGTAAGCTTTGTTGGTTAGGAAACCAACAGTTAAGTTTATTTTTGGAAAATTTTTGTATATTTTCAAACCATAAGTAATTTTGGTAAAATATAGTACATTGTTTCTACTACATAGGCTATACCGGTAATCAGATTGATGCCTTCTCGCATTTGCTATTAAAAACATTTTTATGGAAATTCACTTCCATAACACACTTGTTGCATCCAGACTTTTGAAAAATGTTTATATATTTTCACACAATAGAGTTATTTCGATGAAATGTGGTACATTATTTCTACTATATAGGCAACCAAGTTTGATGCCTGCTTTCATCAAAAAAAAAACATTTGGTATTAAAAGCATTTTTAAGAAAATTCGCTACCACTTGCTCCGTCCAGACTTTTAAATTTTAATCATTTACTTTGTTATAAACCTTTGTATAAAATAGCGTTCAAACTAGTTGCATGAAAGGAAATAAGCACTTGTGAAGCCAGAGAAGAAATCTCTACATCAGTATTCAGAATGGAATGGGTTTACCAAATAAGGCAACAACAATTAATTAAAACAGATAACATTTTAGTAAAACTCTCAATTGCACTGATTTTCTCTAAATTTGTTTTCAGACTCTGTAGCGGAATTAGAAGCATAAATTCTATAAATTTAACAATTAAATAACAGGAGCGATCGAAAAGGGGGATCATTGTTTTCAGATTAGCAAAGCAGGCATGGACGCCTAATAATTCCTGCGAGTGTCGGATTTTAGTCACACATCTGAAGCAGATTCAATACGCCTCTCAAGATAAGCTGCTTATAGCTTACTCCTTACTATCACTAACAATGCAAACGCAAGAACGTCCCTTCGCAAATTTTACCCAATCGATAACATTTTATTTAAAAGCGAAATGGCAGTTTTGCAAATTGCTAAGAAAGCCCCTCGGGTGGTATTATTTTAATGATAAAACAATTGTTTTAGTGAATTTTCTTTAAAAAAATTCACTAATAAGAAGATCCAGCTTTTGTATTTTGAAAAAAATTCTTTAAACGACCGCTAACTAGGCCCCCTAGAACCCATATCCAGGGTCAGTTTCAATTTATATATATATATATATATATATATATATATATATATATATATATATATATATATATATATATATATATATATATATATATATATATATATATATATATATATAAAGGTTTTCAGAAGGGCCGTAATGGGCGTAGAAACAGAACTGTTAAAAACACCAATATATATATATATATATATATATATATATATATATATATATATATATATATATATATATATATATATAAAGGTTTTCAGAAGGGCCGTAATGGGCGTAGAAACAGAACTGTTAAAAACACCAAAATAATAGGTGAAATTAGTTTAATATAATTATTTACATTAAGTAATGTAAATATTGCATAAAATTGTAGGTCAAAACTGTATCGAACATTGACATTGAAAATATTACATTTATTATGTAAACAGTAAACAAAGTAAATTCGCAGCGTACAAGGTACGCAGGTATGCTGAAGTCTGCAATTTGGAAGGTCGCAAACTATTTAAGAAAAACTATAAGTAATGTTTATTGAGAAACATTAAAACTAGTTAATTAAATTCTTAAGATGTAGACAGTGTGATTTAATTATGTAAACATAAAAACACTGTTTAATTAAGATTCACGATGTAAACAGTCCACGTTTAAATGAATTCAGTTTGTTAATAGTAATATTGTTGAGTTTTTGTGAGTTTATTAAAATTATAATTAAACCGTTACCGATGTCTACATTCGCCTAGTTCGACGAGTTATTCCTCAAATTATCCTCCGCTCCTTAAATATATATATATATATATATATATATATATATATATATATATATATATATATATATATATATATATATATATATATATATATATATATATATATATATATATATCACACCGATGACTCAAAAAATAACAATCCGATTTTGATCAAATTTGGCACATACCTTCTTTTGCAAGTGGCTTGGATAGGTTCGTTAGTAAAGATTGTGTTTTCTTTTGATACAAATTTATATCTCCAGAAATAACAAAGTAAGGGCAATAAAATTGGATACGCTGGTTTCTGTCGCAAAGTATGTACTATGTACCAAAACTCAGATCTCAATCTTGAAAGACAAAAAAGTTTAATAAAATTTAATTCATTAAATCTGATTCAAAAAAGTTGAAACGTCAAAATTCATTGAGTACGAATGTAAGCGAAAAATACTACAAGAAATGACTAACAAGCTCCTAGATATGTATCTAAGCCGTCATTTTCCTTGATTTCGTTAAAATATGAGCTAAAAATCCATTGCAAATCACATTTGTTTTGTGTAAATTGTAAAACGTTGAACAATTAACGTGCATTATGGGATATGCCTGTTAGTACATGCATGCCGAGCATAGCTCAGTGGGAAAGTCTCTGTAGATCGTATAATCGACTCCTACATAACGACTTCTAATCCTAGTTAGTGACTTTTTATCAATTTTTTTAGTCCTATTAAACTTTACCATTATCTGATCAGATTGTTCTTATTGCGATCATTTTTTTAGCCAGTTTTTGTATAAAAAATAATTTAATAAAGAGAAGATGAAAGTTTTAAGACCTAACTCAATTTGAATAGCATATCTGGTTGTTTGTTCTTGCCCTAACTTAGTGAAACCGTTCCATATTTAATACAGTCGTAGACTTTTTCGTGGCTTCACAAGTGCTTGTTTTAGTGAATTTTCTTTGAAAAAATGACTAAAGAAGAGATCCCGACTTTTGAATTTAGAAAAAATTTCTTCAAATGAGCACGAACTAGGCCCCCTAGAACCCATATCCAGGGTCAGTTTCAATTATATATATATATATATATATATATATATATATATATATATATATATATATATATATATATATATATATATATATATATATATATATATATATATATATATATATATATATATATATATATATATATATATATATATATATAGCGTGAACAATTTACCAAAATTTAGGTCTGTAAGTTTAAAGGCAAAAAGTTGGAGGCAATTAAAGAAAAAAAATATGGTTTTCCTCAAAACGTAAAAATTCGCGATTCTAAACGTCAAAATTGGCACCATTTAGGCAAAGCACCTGACAGAAATACGGAATATGTAAATAGTGTTCTGAAAACTCTTTAGTTACAGCTTCAATCATCATTGCCCTTCATTTTAATAAAATATTTCCAGAAAATATTTCATTTCAAATACACTTGATGTTGTTGGTGATACCTACAGTTTTTGCTGAACATTCCATATAGCTTTTTTACATTTTTCATCTAAATATGATGCATGTTTGTAAAAAAAAATTAAGACGCAGCAAGTGCCGTTTGGCAGCGAATTTTCATTAAACGCTTTAAAATTCAATAAAGCAATTTGCTATTAACCTAAGGTTCGTCAGCTGGCAAACGAGTCTTCCCGCAAACGTTTTGAGTTTATTTTCGGGAAATTTTTGTACATTTTCAAACAAGTTATTTTGATAAATTATGGCGCCTTTATAGGATGGCAATAAAGATTCGATGTGTCTATATTTTAAACTCCAAAAACCACTTACAAGTTTGCGATGAAACGCGTTCATTAAAAGTAATTGTCTGAAGGGACCACTTGTTGGAACCAACATATTTTTTTCTAAACATACTTGTGGTAGTTACAGTACATTATATAAAAAAATATTCCATAATATAACTTCAACGGGAATAAGAAGCTAAATCAGAAAAGCGATCTGTTGTGACAATTCAACTGTCTGTAGACCTGCGAAATATTTGTGTAGTCGTATCAGTAATAAGTGGACCATTATTAAAAGTGACATCCAATTACTTAACAGAGTCGACTTTAATTGTCGACGAAGGGTGCAGTTATGCGTGAGAGAAAATGGAAGTCATTTTGAACAATATCTTTAGTGTTGTTTTATGGTTTTTATATTTATTAGTTTTTAGTAGCGTTTGCTAAATTTCAGATATGTTAGTGTTGCAATACAGCTGTTTCTCGTAATTATTGACGAATCTTCCGAGGTCAATATCTTACCACCCATGGGCGTCAGAGAAAAATTTTATATAAAAAATGGGCATGTTTTGAGGTCCTTTACAGGCACACATTCTGTGTCCTTTGCTTTGCGAATCACTCTAATAGTTATGTCTGTATTATCACACCAATAACTCAAAAAATAACTGTCCGATTTTGATAAAATTTGGTAAATGGCTTGAACTATCATTTGTAATTGGTTTGTATAAGTTCGCTAGGCAGAAAAATCAGACCAGTTTTTCAGGGTAAAATTTCTGGTTTTCTTGTATCTCTGAAAAAACAAAGCTATAGCATGAAAATGTATTACGCCGGCTTCTGTTGAAAAAAGTTAATTATATACCGAAATTTAGATCTCAAAGTTAGAAGCAAAAAAGTTATAAACATCTAATGAAAAAAAAAATCTCTTTGAAAATATTTCCATGAAAATATACCCCCATAACGCTCTACCTCCATCCAGACCTTGTTCATTACCTAATTGTATGTAGTTGTAACACAAACATAAAGACCGTGTGTAATGCACCTGTAATCAACTTTGAAAACTATGAAGATAAAAGTTACTGGGTTAACAATCGAGAACACGTTAGTGGAATTAGTTGTGCAGACCTCATGTTTGTTACGTAAATAGATATGTGTGTCCTTATATTGAACATCTGTAATTGCAGTTTGTTTCGATTACTTATTACACTCTCAGAAATGCAGAACAATAAAACAACCATGCAGAAAGTCCAGCGAATCGAACAGCAACCTTGTTTATATCTGCGGATGTTGGATGGCAAAGAATGATAATTTCTGGAACAATCGCGCTCGGTAGCGGCAGATAGCTGGATATTTATTATTATTACACAAAGCCATATTGCTCCAACTTCGATTTCCTCTGCAAACGTGAAATAAACTCACGCTCTCTGACTTAATATGTAGCCATGTTTTGAGATAATTGTACTTGACATTCGGCGCTGTGGACATTACTGAAGATTAATACTCCACTGGTCGATTCGATATGGGAACTAGAATGTCTCTTCGTGATATGAATTTTTATGACTCTGTAATTGCTTTCTGGTTGTAGAAGTTACTAGTATACAAACCTCAATAGAACACTTTTACAAATTAAATTCACATAAAAGTTAGAGTACATATAGAACATTTTCTTCAAGTAAATTAGGAGTCCACCTACCTGATTTTTTGCATGGAAAAGGTAAAGCAAGTACATTTGGTGAACCCAAATCGCCATAACACACTACAAAACAACCCTGTCGATCGTTTCACTAACCAAGTGTGCGTCATCAGAGGATGAAAATTTCTACGTTGGACGTTTGACGTTCGACGTTTGACGACTACAGCTGTATTTATGATCTGGGCGGGTACTCAGACTAGACGCTTGCGAGCGGTTTAAACAAACTTTCACTACTTATTTACCGGAAATTCCCTGTATTCGAATTCCGTTAGCTTAATCCCAAAAAATGGTGGCATCTGCACAACTTTTATTCTCACTATATTTAATGATATGTATATATATATATATATATATATATATATATATATATATATATATATATATATATATATATATATATATATATATATATATTATTTTAATATAGTAATTTAAATTTAATATACTTATTTATTGTAAACAAAATTGTTTTTATATTGTATTAATATTGTTTCAATCTGCCCAGCTACTGACTCCATACTTCTAGGGTATGTAGTGAATTCATTTCCTTGCCCATAATTTAACCAAATATATTTTAAAAATTTCCTCAAATAATAACACTGCTTTCAATTCTATGTATCTGGATTTAATTCTTTTAAAGTTATATGAATACAATTTTAACAAATCATATGACAAAAAACATAACACCCCTACTTATTCAATAAATTACAAAAGTTACTCGAGCTCTTTTATTTATATTTTATTTTTGATCAAAGGAAAATTTGTTTGCGATTTTTCGAAACTGATGAATTTAATTAGGATTAATTAGGATTAATTAGGATTAATTTAAATGAATTTCTTATTTACAATATTATGTAAACTAAAGGTTAATGTACATTATTGATACCAATTCTCATTCACATATTATGTGTTTGAATTTATAATTTCGATTTACTCTTTAAAGAAGTTAAAAGAAAGGCCTTTCTAGGTAATGCAGAATTCTGTACCTTTAAAACTTCTAAATCCCTTGCTTGACAACCGCTGTTCGTCTGGTTGAAATTGTTGGTTGCTAAGCAGCCATCTTGTAAGCTTCTGATTTGAAAATTCGGCGTCCTTTGGCGTCGACAATTATTTGGATATTTTATATTCTTCTTGTAGCACTGATTTTTAACTACCTTTCTATTCAAAAGGTACACTATGTATTACTTTATACTTTCCACATATTTAAAACTATACTTTTTTGATGAAAATACTTATTTTCATTTAATTTTCTTAGCTAAACTACTCTAGCATCCTCTTCTTACGATGACCCAAATTTAAGAGAGCGATTCAATTATTCTACCTGTCATTTCAGATTATTGAAACCAAAGCAAACTATATATTTTATCGTCTGTCACTTTTCCTGATCATAGACATGTTGGCTTTGTCTATGTACACGTCGAGCTTCAAAATAGATTTGCATTCAATGTCAATGTCAAATTCACTGATCCCCACTTTCATTAGAAATGACATATCTTACAAATAGTTCACGAAACTCCATTACATGGACAAAAAGTAACTGTTTGGTGGGCATTGTGGTCAGGTGATACGAGAAAACATTTTACACGTAACTTATATGGTGTCTTGAGCTGCGTCTTATAAAATTATTTTGACAATCACAGGATGGCCCATAAGTCGTTGGTGATACCTACAATTTTTTTAACACACTTAATATTATTGCATTTTTGCGTTTTTTAACGAAATATGATGCAGGTTTGTAAGAAAAAAGATCGAGACGCAGAAAGTGGGTCTTGGTAGCGAATTTTCATTAAATGCTTCAAATTTCAATAACTCAATTTGCTATTAACTTAACGTTTGTTGGCTAGGAAACCAGTTTTCTCGGAAACATTTAAAGTTTGTTTTCGGAAAGATTTTGTACATTTTCAAACAATAAGTTATTTTGATAAAATATGGTACATTGTTTCTACTTTATAGGTTATACCGGTAACCAGATTGATGCATGCTTGCATTAGAGAGACATATTTGCTATTAGAATTTTTTTTGTCAAAATTCATCTCCATAACGCACTTGGTGCGTCCAGACTTTTTTTAACTACGCTCAAGTGTGAAAAAGCAGTCTTGCCCATTAATATCGCTGTTTTGAGATCATGTAAGTTGGCAATATGATAATATAGGGAAAAAAATGACGCAAAGACGAACACAATTGGACGTTTGGTTCTGTCACTCAGCTCACAACTGGACAATGCAAGATGGCAGCGATTTTTCAAAGATGACGGATTTTCCTTAAGTGCGATTGTTTCGAACTTTTGGGATTCGAACTAGGACATCATCCTCAACGTTTGTACCAATTTTCAGCTCCTTATTTAAAATGTCTAGCTTAAGGGTTTAGTTTAGTTTCAGTTTACCTCAAGAAGCTAGAGACAGAAGATTCGAGTTGCATTATTACTCTTGTACCTACTATATAAGGGTACCGGATAGATAAGTTTCTTAGACAAGCGTTTTATATTATAGTTATGCAATTTTTTTTGTAAATAGCGTGTGATATTTTCCTACATATTACATTAATCTGTAAGCTAGGAGCATTGTAATGCAACATTTTGATCTATACGGATTGCTACGAATTAAAACCTCAATAATATATGTAGTTTCCAAACTACGTAGCTCAATGTTCTATTGCAAAACTAGCCCATACATATAAACTGATTATATAGCCACCAAGTGCCCACTTGACTGCTGAATTATTCATTTTATCATTGTATCAGGATGATCACTTGAATAATAAATTATAACCACAGCTGTCAAATTCAATGGCAATTAAAAATGTATGAAACTGTTAACAACGGCTGGCCTACCGCAATCCATTAGATACATTAATATTAATATATTAGGTCAAGCAACTTTTAGTGAATTTTCGTATAAAAAATTCACTAATAGGGAGGTCCCGACTTTTGAATGTAAAGACAATTCCTTCAAGTGAGCGCGAACTAGCGAACTAAGATCCCTAGGACGCGAATATATCCTGGGTGAGTTTAATTTATATATATATATATATATATATATATATATATATATATATATATATATATATATATATCTATATATATATACATATTATATATATATATATATATATATATATATATATATATATATATATATATATATATATATATATATATATATATATATATTTGGAATGTTGGTTGTACAGTAAAACCTCCGTGAATGGTCACCTCTATAAAGAGGCGCCTCTATATACCGGCCGAATGTAAACGCAGAAACTGGTTCTTATGGCATTTGTGTATTAACTAACCTCTTTATAGCGGCCACCTCTATACAACGGCCAATTTCTATAAAAATTTGTAATACTTTTTTTAGTAAATTTACCTCTATATAACGGTCATCAACAAATCACCCTCAACGCCGAATCTAAGAATGGTCCGTCGAAAGATCGAGTGATAAAAAAACACGTCGGGATGATTTATTAAGTAATAGGTACAAGAACGGCAACTTCCAAGAAATGGCAACCAGTGCACTTTAAGAATTGAATAAATTTTAATGTCTGGTTCAGATATTAGAGGCCTTTACTAACGGTAAAATGTTCTGTGAAGTAAAAGGAAACGTATACCTGACTGAATAATCAGTTAAGTTAGATCATTCTGCTTATCAACAACTCAATATATCGGTGAAAAAAAAACGTCTCAGCCTTAAAGAAAAAATTGAAATCATTACTGATAGTGAAAAAAGTGGTTCAAGTTCAAGAAAATTGACAGAAAAGTTTGGTGTTGGAAAAACTCAGATAAAATTTAAAAAATAAAAGTGATGTACAAAAACTTTGTGAACAAGGTGCTAACGTGGAACAGAGGAGAAAATTTACAAAAACTTAGGGTAGTGCTGTTGATCAGGTGGTGTATAACTGGTTTTGCAAAGCTCGAAATAAAAATGTGCCTGTATCAGGACCTTTAATTCAACAAAGAGCGTTATAAGCGGCGCAGAATTTAAATCTGACCAATTTCAAAGCATCAAACGGGTGGCTAGAAAAATTTTGCCAAAGACATAGTATTTGCTTCAAAGCAATTTGTGGTGAGTCAGCTGACGTTAACATCACGGATGTAGAAAATTGGAAATTAACATTGCCATAAATCTTAAAAGCTTATTGCCCGATAGACATTTTTCATGCAGATGAAACAGGTCTTTATTACCTTGCAACACCATCAAAAACCTTTGCTTTAAAGAACGACAAGTGTGCTGGAAGAAATATCGCTAAACAACGACTGACAATTTTATTTTGTGCTAATATGCTGGGTGAAAAAGAAGAACCTCTAATTATTGGCAAAAGCAAGAATCCATGTTGTTTTAAGGGTGAACATATTAGCGCATTGCCACTGGAGGGGGTATCAAACAAAAAGGCTTCGATGACAACAGATATAACGACTCATTGATTGTTGTTGCCCTTACTTGGTGAAACTTGTCCATACTGCATACAGACTTTGAGAATACTTCTCTGGCTTCACTGTTGGTTTTTGTAGGTGAAGGATGTAGCCAGCGCGTGAGCTAACTGGAGCAAGTGGCTCTTCGAATTCTGGAAGTTCTAGGATGTTCTTCAATGCTTCTGTGACTATAGTTTCGCTGCTTGACAGCATTTTCTGACATCTGTAAACAATATGAATGGTTAACGGGTTGTGAAAACAGGAATAAACTGTTTTGTTGGTCTGGTAGTCTATTTGTGACTGAAAAGGGGGTGTGGAATAAAAGTGGGTTTTCCGACTTGAATAATCTACATAAAGTAGTAAAAAGACATGGTATGTCTAAAGCGCATTTACAGACCATTTTAAAATTAAGTGTCTTTGGAAAAACGCGAATTGAATACGCCGTTGACAAGCAGATAGAAATTAGTCATCGCCAACACAATGAACTGGTTGATAAAAACAGAAACATATTAAAATTACTTATTGATGTTGTGTGTTTGCTTGGTCAGCATGAATTGGGCTTCCGGGGTCATGACGAAACAACTACATCTGCAAATAGAGGAAACTTTCAAGACCTAGTTTCTTTAATAGCCAAATACAACATTTATTTAAAAAATCACTTGAAATAGTCTAACATTTTTCGCGGGACATAAAATCGCATTCAGAATGACTTAACTTCGGCTGCTGTCACTATTATTTTGAACAGAATTAAATCTGAAATTAAACAGACTCGTTTCATTGCTATTGATCTAGATGAAACAACCGATGTAACTAATTTAAGTCAACTATCTGTAGTAATACGTTACGTAAAAATGGATGGGAATGTACAAGAAAGATTTTTAGGCTTTAAAAATGTGACAGAAGATCGTACCGCAAACGCTCTATATAAAATTGTGCCTAATATTATGAAAGATATTGGGGAGGCTGATAATAAATTAATTGCCCAAAGCTATGATAGGGCTGCTGTTATGGCCGGACATTTAAGAGGTCTTCAAGCTAAAGTGCGGGAAATGTTCTCCAGTGCTCTATTTGTACACTGTTGTGCTCATAAATTAAATTTAATTTTATCCCAATCTATATATCATATTAAAGAATGTAAAGTGTTTTTTGCTACCTTAAGTAGAATGAATTTGATAAGTTCTGGGAAAAAACAATTAAATTAGAAGAAGTGGAGTCACAAAGAAAGCGTCTGCGCACTGATAATGTGGGAGACCTTCAAACTTCTTATCGCCGCCTTTTGTACGAAATCATAGATCAAATTCAGCAGCAAATTAACACCAGATCTGATCATCTTAGTGACCTCAAATTTCTTGAATTCTGTAATTTTGGAAGATTTAAAGGGATACCTTTCCCAGAAGATTCATTCGAATCATTATTTCACCACCATGGACATTCTTTTGACAAAGCCTTATTACGATCATAACTTACAGTCATTTATGAAACCGATGTTATAGGCACAAAAACTAACGCGAGTGAACTTTTAACTTTCTTAAAACAATCAAAATTTAAAAATCTCGGGACGCAGCAAGTGCGTTATGGTAGTGAATTTTCATTAAAATGTTTTTATTGCAAATATGTGTGTTTTCTTTTTAAGAAAGCATACATCAATTTTGGTTACCAGTATAACCTATATAGAAAAAGCAGGCATCAAATTTGATTACCAGTATAACATATATAGTAAAAATAATGTGCCATGTTTCATCAAAATAACTTGATTGTTTGAAAACGTACAGAAATTTCCAAAAGTAAACCAAAAGTGTTACTGAAAAAATCCGTTTCTTGGTCAACCTTATAGGTTAATAGCAAATTGAGCTTTTCAAATATGAAGCATTTAATCAAAATTCGCAACCACAACGCACTTGCTGCCTCCAGAATTTCTTAACTTACAAACATGCATTATATTTCGATGGAAAATGCAAAAAAATAAGGCGTTTTCGACAAAAAAAAATTATTTGTATCACCAACGACTTATGGGCCACCCTGTGATTGTCGCAATAATTTTTTAAGATGTAGCTCAAAACACCGTATAATTAATGTATACAATATTTTTTCATATCTTGTATAATAACGAATATATTGAGCTTTATTGATTTTTTACGAAAATTCGACAAAAATTATATACCATTAAACAATAAACTCTATAGCTAAGGCTACTGCCAAGCATCAGAGAAAGGGTCTATTAGAAATGAATTTTCTGGAAATATTTTAGTAAAATGAAGGACAATGACGGTTGAAACTAAGAGTTCGGTGTATGTAAAACATTCTTCTTGAGACATTTTCTTTCCATAGATCGTATTAGATTCAAGTTATTTGCCTAAATGTTGCGACTTTTGACGTTTTCAATTGTCACTTTGAGGAAACCCCCAATTTATTTTTCTTTAAATGCCCATAATTTTTTTGTCTTTTGACCTACAGAGCTAAATTTTGGTAGGTGGCACACCTATAACGATATAAACCAGCTTACCAAATTTGGTTACCCTTACTTTATTAATTTTGGAGATATAAATATTTTGCGAAAGAAAACACAAATTTTTCCGGGAAAACCTCGTCGGATTTTCCTGGCTAACAAAATTATCCAAGCGACTTGCAAAAGGAATGTACTCACCAATTTTGACGTTTAAAATCGCAATTTTGACGTTTTAAGGGAAAATCCAAATTTATTTTTCTTTGAATGCCTGTAACTTTTTTATCCTTTAACCTACGGAGCTAAATTTTGATAGGTAACTTCCCTATAATGATATAAATCCGCATATGGTTGCCCTTGCTTTGTTAATTCTGGAGATATACATTTTTTTCGAAAGAAAACACAAAATTTTCCGGGAAAACCAGGACCGATTTTCCTGGATAACGAACTTATCCAAGCCATTTGCAAAAGGAATTTATTCACCAAATTTAATCAAAATCGGCCTATTATTTTTTGAGTTATCGGTGTGATACATATATATATATATATATATATATATATATATATATATATATATATATATATATATATATATATATATATATATATATATATATATATATATATAAACATATCTATAAAAACTTAAACCGACCCCGGATATGTGTTCTGGGGGGCCTAATTAGCGCTCATTTGAAGAAATTTTTTCAAAATTCAAAAGTCGGGATCTCCTCATTAGTGAATTTTTTGTAAGAAAATTCACTAAAAATGCATATTTTGAAGTGTTCAAATTATGTGAATTAGTATTAACAATTCCTGCTACTAGCGCATCTTTAGAACGAATTTTTTTACATTGAAACGTATCAAGAGTTTTGTTAGGAATTCAACAGGACAGGAATGACTTTCCCAAATTTCAATTTTGTCAGTTGAAAATAAACTCGTCCAGTAAATGTCCCAGAATCCACAGTTTTATGACGACATTATTAAAATTTGCCAAAAACGACAGAAGAATCGAGTTACACTACAAATAGGTAAGTTTCTGAGAATTGCTTCCCTTATTTGAAATGTCACCGCACGCCCCTGATATATATATATATATATATATATATATATATATATATATATATGCGATTAAAAATTGAAAGTGAGTCCGGATGTAGGTTCTCACTGAAAATATGGAGAAACGTTGTCCTAAATAATATTACATTTTAACTATTCGCGCACTGTTGTAGATAGTGTACGTAATTACTCTAATAGTATAATTAAGCGACAGTCCTTTTAGCTTGTGCATTGAGACATGGTTATATGCAGCATCTAGTATGCAAGTAATCTGCACGGTTCAGAAACTCCATTTATTATGATAAGTAATTTAAATTAACAAGTGATGTATGAATAACGGCATGCTTCGATACAACAACCTTGCAATACATTGCTCACACAAAACAAATAATTACCGAAGCCAAAGCAAATATGGAATTCTGCAGGGTGTATGTTCCATAGCAGACGGTAAAGTAGAGGAATATAAACAAATTTCGTGCCAATTAATATTAAATTTCACGCACGGTTGGAGAGTGAAGAGATCGCAAACAATGGAAAATACATAACGTCAGCGTTATATCAGTAATGTTCAGTCTCGCATTTTTATTTTTGTAGTGTAATCCACGTTTAGAGCTAACGCGCTATTTAGTATTTCACTCGAAATATGAAAGCGTAAATCATTTATATTGTCGCTGATATGCGCTAACGTTCTAGGCTTTTTGTAAATTTCGTATTAATTCTAAATGTTGTTTAAATACACAAAGTAGAATAATGTAGCAAAATTTTTTGCTCATCTAGCAAACAATTATTAGGAGAGTGTATGAGCATTTATAAGAATTGAAGCTTCTGTGTTAACGCCCGTTATGACAAACGGTTCGTTGTGGTTAAGAAAATTAATATACACAATAAAAAAATTAAACAACTGATTAAATGTCAAATTAAAAATGAAAACCCAGTTCCTCAGAAAATTGACCTCGTAGAAAATCTTTCTTCACAATCATTTAATAAGGAGGAGATTAACCTCCTAAACAAAGGGTTAAAATTCGGTATACAGTCACAAAAAGATGATATTGTAGAAATAGTTGCTGCTATTAAAACGGGAATTAGGAAACTTCCAGAACCGTCAAAAAATTTTATTAGAGAAGCGTGTAAAAGTAAAATTTCCAAAAACTTGAAAGAAAATAAGTCCACAAAAAAACTGAATTGTAATCAACTGAAAATAGTTAAGCGATTGCGAGAGAAAAAAATGTTTCTATGTTAATGCAGGTAAAGGCAATAAGGTAGTGATTTTGGAGAAAAACGATTATAAAGATAGAGTTTATAACGCCATAGACAGGACCGTATAAAAAACTATATAAAAACCCGCTACCAAAAATGATTTCGGACGTTAAAAATAGTCTACAAAGTTGTCACAATCTCATATCAAAAGACTTGGGAAGAAAGTTACAAGTTTCTGATCCGAAAGTTCCCAAGAACTACGGTCTCCCAAAAATTCATAAACCGGGAAATTTAATTAGACCTATTGTTTCGGCTATATATTCCCCGACTTATAATTTAGCTAAGTGGTTGACAGATGAGTTTAAAGACTTGCCTGTAAAACAGAAAAGTTTTTCAGTAACAAATTCACTTGAATTTATTAATAAGATCAAAGAGGTTAAATTGATTGAAAACTAGGTTTAAATTTCATTCGATGTAACCTCATTGTTTCCTAGCGTTCCCACGGAGCAAACTTTAACCTATTTAGAGCAGTTGCTAAAAATGAATAACATAAATGAAAATGTCTGCAAAGAGTATTTAACTCTAACAAACCTTTGCATCAAACAAAATATTTTTCAATTCAACAATGAATTTTTTCAACAAACACAAGGCACGGCAATGGGCAATCCGCTGTCGCCATTTATTGCAGACCTTTTCATGAACAGATTTGAAACATATCTTGAAAGTGAAAGTGGTTATTTTCCTAGAGTGTGGTGTCGTTACGTGGATGATATTTTCGCGGTGTTTAACACAAACATTTGCAGAATAGAAGATTTTATTGCCAAATTAAACAATAAATTTGATTCTATAAAATTTACCCACGAATTAGAAATTAATAATAAACTACCCTTTCTAGATGTACTAGTTATCAAGAATAAAGACACGTTAGAATTCGATGTCTATAGAAAAGAAACCACTACCTTAAGCTACATCCCGAGCGACTCACATCATACGTACGCACAAAAAATGGTCAGTCTAAATTTTATAGTATATCGGTTAATTCATTTTACTTTAAACAAAAGTAGATATACCAAAGAATTAAATTATATTAAGAACGTGGCCGAATATAACGGATACACTGCTTGCCTAGTGGAAAAATTAATCAACAAACAGAAAACAAAGAAAATGTTGACGGAATCAACGACGTTCAGAAGAGAAAAATCGGAAAAAAACTTTGTTTGCTTACCATTTGAATCTAGAATCACGAGGGGTCTAGACAACATTTTAAAAAAAGTCAACTTACAGCTAACATTTTCAACAACAAATACCTTAAAAAACTTGCTAGGTAATCCAAATAACAAGGATAGCGCGGACAAAATGTCGGGAATTTATGAAATAAGTTGTAAAGATTGTAATCTTAAATACGTCGGACAAACAAAAAGATCGATTGGAATTAGATTCAAATAACACATATCCCAATTACGTTACGGTACTGTAGATAAGTCTGCCGTTGCCCGACATATTTGGGATAATAATTATCACGTTGATAAAGATAATCTGAAATTAATAAAAAATGTTAGAAAACCAGGACAGCTAAATGGGTTCGAAAGCGTATATATTGCGAAATATAGTTACAACAAAAAATGTATGAACACTTCACCAGCGCCAATTACGAGTCACTTGATCGATTGCTTTGCTAAATAAAATTCCCCCGTTTTCGGCACGTTCTACCGATAACATAAGTATACAGTTATTGCCGCCAAAGGAATCGTTGTTAATTTAGCTGCCGTTGAACCTTCTCAAAACTATTACAGATGGACACTTTTTAGATAAAGCAGTAGGGATAGCGCAAAGACCTTGTCCGGCGATAAAAATACAATACACTGTGGAATTTGCCTACGACTAGTGTCTCATCTCAGTTCGATCTCTTTACCTGAGATCCGGTATATAAGTTGATGTAAGTTTTTTAAGTATTTAGAATGTTTCATCCTCTGATAGCGCTAACTTGGTTAGTGAAACGATCGTCAGGTCTCTTAAAATGTGTTGTGGTGATTTGGGTTCTCCAAGTGTACTTAGCGTTGTATCCGCCAAACAATAAGCTCAATGAGTCGGTACTGTCAAATTGTAATCAGAGTTGACTTTAATATTAATGTGGTTGTGGATAGTACTTTTTATAGACTATCTTGAGAGATACCAGCATCGGGAACAATACCCTATTATAAGACAAAGTGATACAGTGTAAGACAATAGTCAGTGAAACTGCAAGGTAGCATTCTCATGGATACACGACGGAGCTTATCCAACAACCGACATCAATAAACAATGGCATAGCTGATGCAGAGATAGACACCTGCATCCAACAACAATTGAAACCTCATCCGCAATATTATAAAAGGGCATAGCACGAGGACTCTACGTTTACTTCTCATCACAGTTTCGTTGCTATGCAATTTTATATCACATTTCTTTTGATATCAGTATTTTATTATTTATATTTTATATGTATAACTTAGTGTATTGTTGTAATAATTTAAAAAAATGTTTTAAAAAGTCAATCGTGCTAACCCGGAAGTTAACTCGTGACATCCTCGGTAGTTATGGCATGAAAATCACCATACATGAACCTACACGTGTGACACTCACATCATCTACATGCATTGACAATTTCTTTGTGAGTGAAAAGGCCTTACCTAAATGCTCAGCCAACACTTTGAAAACCTTTCTTTTCCATCATGCAGTGCTCATACGGATGCCTAGTATCAAGTGCAGTGCGGACGGATCAACAGTCACTAAACGAACAATTAGTGAGGCTAATATAGTCACCTTCATCATATTGCTTGAATACGAAACATGGACAAACGTTGACCAAGAGACCTCCCTGAAGATGCTGATAACAATTTCCTGGCAATGTTCAGCAACGATTTCAATTCATGTTTTCCACTTAGAAATATTAGAACAGGTAAGAAACCACATGTCGAATTAGTATGTGTAGCTTGGCGTGACAAAAGGGTACATACATTTATTGGTATCTGTAGTAAAGTGGACGGCGACCTGGCGAAGAATAAAAGAACAGATGCCACAGGAAGAATGGTTGTCAAAAAAGTACAAAGAATAAAGCCTGTTCAAGAGTATTTCCAGCAATCGATATTCACAACCATATACGTCAAAGTGGTTTAGCCGTTGAATAAGCCTGGAATACACAAAAGTGGCAGCAACGGATCTTTTCCAACATGTTAGGAATTATAGAAGCTAATGCTTATTTGGCCTACAAATATTTCAAAAAGGATTTTACAATAAAGCACTCCGATTTCACTGAATCTCTGGCAATACAACTAATAAATAATGCATGGACAGGCGTGGTAGCAGAAACTCCAGTAGCTCTAGCAGATCCGGTACACCGCCAAAGGGTTGGTTACCAGGAGAACATACACTCATAGCACTAAGCAGTGGAGATAGTCGTCAACGGGTGCAAAGAAGGTGCATTATTTGTAGTCGGGTAAGGTGCTTGCAACAAAAGTCACGTTATAGGTGCAGTGCCTGCGGTGTACGTGCTGTTATATGTTCCCCAACAACGGGAAGAGATTGTTTCGCATACCATATTCAGCATGGTATTCCAGCTTAGGCTGTGCTACCACAGGTAGTCAGTAATTCACCAAAAATTTATTTTTGTATTTGTTTATTGTCGAATTGGAATATCTGCTAATTTATTTATATATTTCTTACCTCGAAATGTACCTATATTTTTTGATAGTTTGAAAGACTGGGTCAACAGAGGTAGTCAGTAACCCTACGGAAAATTCATTTGTTGTCTTCCTTTTGTATTGTCGAGTTTGAGTATCAGTTTATTGATTTAGGTATTTCTTACCTGTGATCTGTATCTATATTATTTGATAGTTTGAAAGGCTGAACCAACACAGATGATCAGTTTTCATTACCTATAATTTGCTTTTGTGTTTTTAGTGAATTTTCGTAGAAAAAATTCACTCATAGGGAGATCCCGACTTTTGAATTTTTATCTCAAGAAACAAAATGTTATGATAACCAAATTTGGTAGGTAGGTTTAGGATATAAAAAGTAAACTATACACCAAAATTTAGATATCTATGTTGCAAGAAAGAAAAAGTTATAATAAAATATTTTGCGCCAGATCATTTCTATTAAAATTCACTACCATAACGCACTTGCTGCGTCCTGGATTTGATTTTTTTTTTAAATTTTGTAACAGGTATTTAGTTATGTACATACATGTTTTCAGTAAAAATGCTTTCTTTCTTTTTCATTACCTTATCACAATACTAGTTATCACAATCTCCTTTCAACCGCTTTACTTCTAGGCAGTACAATTATAATTAAAATGGGTCCAGCCAGCAGGACCATAATTCATTAAAATAATGCCAGTAAATATTTAATTCAAATTTGGTTCAATGTACTGCCGCTAGTACGGTACGTACTGCTCGCAGGATAACGTTATGCGCGGAACGTTGTCCTGCTAGCAGGACGAAATTCTTTGTACAAAAGTACTTCTAGGTCAAAAGACAAAAAAGTTATAGGCATTTAAAGAAAAATAAATTGGGGTTTTCCTCAAAACGTCAAAGTTGCGATTTAAAACGTCAAAATCGGCAACATTTAGACAAATAACATGAATCTAATACGGACTATGGAAATCAAATGTCTCAAGAAGGATGTTTTATAAACCCTGAAGTCTTAGTTTCAACCGTCATTGTCCTTTATTTTAGTAAAATGTTTCCAGAAATTTAATTTCAAATAGATCCTTTCTCTGATGCTTTGGTGATAGTTTTAGTTAAGTTTATGATTTAACGGTCTATAATTTTTAGTTCATTTTCGTAGAAAAAATTCGTTTATAAGGAGACCGCCACTTTTAAATTTTAAAAAGATTTTTTCGAATGAGTGCAAACTAGGTCTCCTAGAACCCATCCATATGCGGGTCTAGTTTCAGTTTTCATCTGTTAACATATATACAGGCCGACGCATTTCTACGGCTAAGCTCAATATAATTATTATTATACAAGATACGAGAAGAAGTTATATAGTGTGGAGCATTGAAAACGAAACAGACGGATTTGCATCCAGATATTTTTTAAGAAACGCTGAAACACGTCAATTTTAATATTAAGGGGAACTTGTTTTGACATAAAATTCAACTTTGTCACATTAAGGGGGTGATAACAACCCTTATGTTTTAAATAGGGAACATGAATCTAGTGTTACATCATTTGAAAGCTCTTTCTTTTCTGAATTCAGCACACTAATTTTTATCAACTCGTTTAAAAATTATTCACAGTTGAAGGTTCAAAAACGCATTTCACTCATTCCGATAAGAAATGTGCTGATAGTCAATGTTTTGTTGGTTTGTAAAAAAAATTGACCCCCAGAACATTTCTTATCAGAATGAGAGAAATGCGGTTTATTATTGCAGTTTATCGGTCGGTTTGATACTTGATAGTACTACCGAAAATTAATTTCACAATGGTGTATTCTATAGAAGAAAGAGTTGAAATAATTACTCTTTTTTTCAAAAACGATGACTGTGCCAACCGTACCGCAAATTTGTTTAATCAGCGACACCCGGACAGACATGTTAACAGAAAATACATTTCGGAGTTAGTTGCAAAGTTTCGACAAGGTGGTTCAGTAGCCAACAAAAAACGGAATCCTGAACGTGAATTTTTGGTTAGAAATGAGACTACTGAGATTGAAGTTTTAGCACAAATTGCTGCAGACCCAACTTTGAGCACGAGAAAATTGGCCACGTCAGAAGAAGAACTATTCAGCGAATATTGAAGCATCATAAATTTCACCCGCATAAAATTCATCTTGAATGAAGATGATTTTGATCGGCGGCTGGAGTTTTGTAAAGTTATGACTGCACGAATAGCTGATAACGGAAACTTTCTGTTCAATATCTGTTTTTCAGACCAGTGTACGTTTTTATTAAACTCTACAGTCAATCGTCATCATTGTCGTTATTGGGCAGATAATAATACAAGAAATTTTCACGAAGTCCACACTCAAACTTCACAGAAATTGAATGTCTGGACTGGCATTTTTGGAGACCGTTTAATCGTACGAATTTTTCTTGATGCCAATTTGAGTCGCGAAACGTATTTGGAGTTACTAGAAGATATCGCTTACCCTCTACTAATTGACATTGTTGAAAATGATTATCAAGAAAATCAATTACTGTTTCAACAAGATGGAGCTCCTCCGCATTTTTCACAACGTGTTAGGGAGTTTTTGAACAGAGAGCTTCCAGAGCAAAGGATTGGGCGTAGACGTACTATTGAGTGGTTGATCACCGGATTTAACTCCTTTAGACTACTTTCTATGGGACCATTTAAAGAGTAGAATTTTTGCAATTGAGCCGGAGTCTCTGGAAGAATCACGACGACGCATTGTTGAAGAATGCCGTCCAATAACTCCACAAATGCTCCAGAATGCCAGAGCTCGTTTTGAACAAAATCTATACTTTTGTATGGAAGCTGGTGGTCAACAATTTAAATACTTACTTAACAGAATAATTTTTAAACGTTTGTTTTTTTTTTAGTTTTTTTAACGAAAAATTGACTAATTAGTGCACTTCTTATCACAATGAATGAAATACGTTCTTGCAACACCAACTGTGAATAATTTTTAAACGAGTTGATAAAACTTCCAAAAAGATTAGTGTGCTGAATTCAGAAAAGAAAGAGCTTTGAAATGATGTAACACTCGACCTATGTTCCCTATTTAAAATATAAGGGTTGTTATCACCACCCATAAGGGGTTGATGTGACAAAGTTGAGTCTTATGTCAAAACATGTCCCCCTCAATATTAAAATTTACGTGTTTTAGCGTTTCTTCAAAATTTTTTCTCTAGACGCAAATCGGTCTGTTTCGTTTTCAATGCGTCACCCTGTATATAAAAGTCATTAAATGCTTTAAACATCATGTTGGCTAGGAAACTAGTTTTCTCGGAAACATTTTAAGTTTATCGTCGATAAATCTTTGTACATTTGCAAATCAATAATTAATTCTTCGGATAAAATATGTTATGTTGTTTCTACTATATAGGTTATAACGGTAGCCAGATTGATGCCTGCTTCCACTAAAGGGACATATTTGCTATTAAAAACATGTTTATGGAAATTTACTTCCATAATCCACTTGTTGCGTCCAGACTGATTAAAATACTAAACCACATTATTACGTAGACCTATTTTTTTTTTTTTGTTCCCTCAGGGCTCGTCCGCGGCCTTGCCGCCCCGATAGCACCGCAACCCTTGGTTGATTGTGCATACCCCTAGTCTTACTCCACCCATTCCAAAATCACTGTGCCTTGAACTAGTCTGCACAGCGATTGGTAGGGTGAAGTTTTATATTGCTCTGTCTCCGGTCTAGAGTGACCGTAGATCAGTTGTCTTTTCCGGTCCAGAGCTATACACTCGCACAAGATGTGCTGGGCTGATTCCTCCCCCTCGCCGCAGAGTCTGCATGCGAGGTCCCCTTCGAACCGCCCCATTTTATGTAGGTGTTTCTTGACGGCCATGTGTCCCGTCAAGAGACCTGTTGTGTTTCTGAGCTGTCCTCTGCTAAGGTTTAGCAGCTCCACAGGTCTCTTTGAACTGGGTCCGTCAATTATTGACTTCCCATGTCTGAGCCCTGGACAGTCCGCCCAGTACACCTTGTGTTGGTTTCTGACCCAGGACTTAATGGCTCCCCTGGCAGTGCTCTTTGACACGCCCAGAGCCGGTTCTGGTCCCATAAATGGTTCTGCTGACCCCCTCTTTGCGAGACTGTCAGCTTCTTCATTGCCTTTGACCCCCGAGTGACCCGGCACCCAGATGAGGGTCACCTCATTCTGCCCAGCCAGGTCGCTCGTCTCGTCTCGGCACTCACTCACCAGCCAGGAATTTACCCGTGGGCTACTTAGTGCCTTAAGGGCTGCCTGGCTGTACGTAGACCTATTAGTCTGTATTGGTTGAATTTTTGATTTTTCGCCATCTTGGAGTATATTATTTTATTATTGGTAATTCTATAACCACATAATTACAAATAAAGACGCAGCAAGTGCGTTATGGTAACGAATTTCATAAAAATGTTTTTAATAGCAAATATGTTTTTTTAAAGAAAGCAGGCATCAAATTTGGCTACCAGTATAACCTATATAGTGGAAACAATGTGCCATGTTTCATCAAAATAACTTTATTGTTTGAAAATGTTTAAAAAAATTCCGCAAGTTTACTTAAATTGTTCCCGAAAAAACTGGTTTCTTGGTCAACCTTGGTCAAATTTAAAGCATTTAATGAAAATTCGCCACCATAACGCACTTGCTGCGTCCAGAATTTCTTTTCTTACAAAAATGTATTATATTTCGATGGAAAATGCAAAAATGCAATAACATAAGGCGTGTTAGATTAAAAAAGAAAGAAAGAAAATTTGAATCACCAACGACTTATGGGCCACCCTGTAATTGTAGAAATATTTTTGTAAGATGTAGCTCAAGACACCCTATAATTAATGTATATAATTTTTTTTCGTATCTTGCATAATAACGGATATATTGAGCTTTAAAGATTTTTTACGAAAATTCGACAAAAATAATATACCATTAACCGATAAACTCTGTAGCCAACACTACTGCCAAAGCATCAGAGAAAGGGTCTATTTGAAATGAATTTTTTGGGAATATTTTGAGTAAAATGAAGGACAATGACGATTGAAACTAAGACGTCAGGCTTTGTAAAACATTCTTCTTGAGACATTTTCCTTCGATAACCCATATTAGTTTCAGGTTCATTGCCTAAATATTACTAATTTTGACGTTTTAAATCGCGACTGACGTTTTGAGGAAAACCCAAATATATTTTTCTTTAAACACCTGTAACTATTTTGTCCTTTAACTTACAGAGCTACGTTTTGGTAGGTGACTTACATATAATGATGTAAACCCGCGTACCAAATTTGGTTGTCCTTATTTTGTTAATTCCGGGGATATATATTTTTTTCGAGAGAAAACACAAAATTTTCTGGGAAACCCTCAGCGGATTTTCCTGGCTAACGAACTTATCCAAGCCACTTGCGAAAGGATGGTACTCACCAAGTTTCATCAAAATCGGTCAATTTTTGTTTAGTTATAGGTGTGACATATATATATATATATATATATATATATATATATATATATATATATATATATATATATATATATATATATATATAAACATATAAAGTCTAAATAGCGCTCATTCGAAAAAAAATTTTCAAAATTTAAAAGTCGGGATCTCCTCATTAGTGATTTATTTAAGCAAAATTCACTAAAAGAGTCTGAAAAGCAAATATTCGTTGTTGTAGCGAAAGCGAACCAGATTTGAAATATTTATTATTACCACAGATTCGTCCAACAACAAAAAAAGCATCTACGTTTAACGAACACCCATTAATTATACGCTATGGATACTTATTTATATCGAATGACCCATTATCCACGGAACATAATATTCTGCGGAGCATAAAATAAATTAATTCAATCAATCCGGCAAACAAAGAGCGAAGACTTTCCATTGCAGAGGCAACCATTTGTTTGTATATTTTTCGAGTAATGAATAAGCAATATCGAATCTCCATTTAGATCCCAAATTCATTATTTTCATGCTGAATCACTCTCCATTATTATTTGTACCTTATAATCCTATTATACGGTTTGAATATTCAAAAAAGGCGTCTGCATGGAAGCATCGACACGAAAACGAATACAACTTTAATTATCTGAGAAAAATACGTTCTGGGTTGGTTCTGGCATAAAACAGAATTTAAGTTACATTGGTTCATGTTGTTTGTTTGGGTAAATATGTTGATTTATATGGCTAAGATTTGTCTCAAATATACCTACTATCATGCGTTTAGTTAACATTACCATTCTTTTAGCAAATTTTAAAAAAAAAATTGTTACTAAGGAGATCCAGACTTAGGGACTGTGAAAAAATTGTCTTATTCGAGCGGTAACTAGGCCCCCTAGCATTTGTATCCAGGGTTAAGTTTCAAAAGGTACACACACACACACACACACACACACACACACACACACACACACACACACCATCACACACACACACACACACACACACACACACACACACACACACACACACACACACACACACACACACACACACACACACACACACACACATACATATATATATATATATATATATATATATATATATATATATATATATATATATATATATATATATATATATATATAAATTCATGAACGTGTGTTTCTGAAAATTTCCAGTTCGCTGAAAATATTGATGTTAGTATGGGACTTTCAGTTATACCGGAAGTAGACGTCAACTTTCTTGTTAGTAAATTTTCTTTAAAAAAAAATCACTAATGAGGAGATCCCGACTTTTGAATTTTGAAAAAATTTCTTCAAATGAGCGCTATTTAGGACCCCTGGAACCCAAATCCGAGGTCGGTTTCAGACTTTATATGTTTATATATATATATATATATATATATATATATATATATATATATATATATATATATATATATATATATATATTTATGTGTCACACCTATAACTTAAAAGATAATGGACCGATTTTGATAAAACTTGGTAAGTACCTTCCTTTTGCAAGTGGCTTGGATAATTTCGTTATCCAGGAAAATACACCGAGGTTTTCCTGGAAAATTTTGTGTTTTCTTCCGAAAAAAAATTATATCTCCAAAATTAACAAAGTAACGGCAACCAAATTTCATACGCGGGTTTATATTATAGGTGAGTCACCTACCAAAATTTAGCTCTGTAGGTTGAATGACAAAAAAGTTACAGGTAATTAAAAAAAAGTTTTCCTCAAAACGTCAAAGTCGCAATTTTAAACGTCAAAATTGGTAATATTTAGGCAATGAACCTGAAACTAATATGAGCTATGGAAGGAAAATGTCTCGGGAAGAATGTTTTACAAAGCCTGAAGTCTTAGTTTCAATCGTCATTGTCCCTCATTTTATTAAAATATTCCCAGAAAATTCATTTCAAATATACACTTTCTCTGATGATTTGGCAGTAGTGTTGGCTATAGAGTTTATCGGTGAATGGTATAATTTTGTCGAATTTTCGTAAAAAATCTTAAAAGTTCAATATATCCGTTATTTTGCACGATACGAAAAAAAAATTGTGTGCATTAATTATAGGGTGTCTTCAGCTGCATCTTAAAAACATTTTTCTAAAACTACAGGTGGCCCATAAATCGTTGGTGATTCAAATTTTCTTGAGATCCGTGTTTATATATATATATATATATATATATATATATATATATATATATATATATATATATATATATATATATATATATATATATATATATATATATATATATATATATATATATATATATATATATATATATATATATATATATATATATATATCGTACCGATAACTCAAAAAATAATGGACCGATCTTGATCAAATTTGGTGAGTATCTTCCTTTTGCAAGTGGATTGGATAGGTTCGTTGTCCAGGAAAATGGGACCAGGTTTTCGCGGAAATTTTGTGTTTTCTTTCTAAAAAAATTTATATCTCCGGAAATAACAAAGTGAGGGCAACCAAATTTGGTACGCCTATTTGTATTATAAAGAGTGAACCATGTACCAAAATTTAGGTCTCTAAGTTTGAGGACAAAAAGTTACGGGCAGCTATAGAAACAAATTTTGGAGTCTTTCTCAAAACGTCAAACTCAATTTAAAACGTCAAAACTGGCATTGTTTAGGCAAAGAACGTAAAACAAATACGGATTGTGAAAAGAAAATGTTGCAAGAAGAGTGTTCTGCGAACCCTTAAGTTTCAGATTCAACCGTCATTGCCCTTCATTTTACTAAAATATTTACAAAATATCCATTTCAAATAGGCCCTTTCTCTGGTGCTTTGGCTGTCGGTTTAGTTAAGTTGATGCTTTCGCTGTAGGTTTAGTGAAGTTTATGGTTTAACGGTCTATAATTTTTAGCTAATTTTTGTAGAACAAATTCGTTACTGCATTTTAGCATTTTTTATCGAAATATGATGCATGTTTGTCAGAAATAAATCTGGACGCAGTAAGTGCGTTTTGGTAGCGAATTTTCATTAAATTCCTCAAATTTCAATAACTCGATTTGCTGTTAACGTAAGTTTTGTTGGTTAGGGAACCAACATTTAACTTTATTTTCGGAAATTTTTTGTATAAAGGCGGCAAGGGCGTTTTGGTAGCGAATTTTCTTTAAATGTTTCAAATTTCAATAACTCAATTTGCTATTAACCTAAGGTTCATTGTCTAGGAGACCAGTTTTCTCAGAAACATTTTATTTTCGGAACATTTTTGTACATTTTCAAATAGTTATTTTGATAAAATATGGTACATTGTTCCTACTATCTAGGGTATATCGGTAACCAAATTGATGTTTATGAAAATTCGCTTCTTTAACGCACTTGCTGCGTCTAGAGTTTTTTTTAAATAGAAGATGGTTTTTTTATTACATATCTAGATTGCTTGTTAAATTTTATGGTAGGTTTTACTAACATATTATGTCATTTTTCTCAATCGTTTTCGACATCTCTGACTATTCTCAAAAATTAAAAAAATCACATTTACACACCTGCATCTTTCTTATTTTTCAACCTGAAGAGTTTAAATTTTAAAGTACATATTCTAGAGTGCCGCAAAATATTTCGACTTTACTAAAGCCAGTACAAATTAGACAGGGTGTCCGAAATAGACTGGTCAATCGTGACGACTTTAAAACCCAATAACTTTCTTATTTTAAATAGAACACCCTATATTTTATAACGTTGTTTCATATACTTTTTATTCTTCTTTCGATTGGTATCAGCATTTTCTATACCTAAGTCCCACCGATTTGAAGATATTTGAAGATTAAAAGTGGAGGTCAAATTTGAAATGCCCTCGTATTTAGGTTTTCTTGTTCGTTTCGGAACTCCAAAGTTTTCTAACAATAATATCCGGCCGACGCAATTCTAGAACAATGGTGTAACATTTGCAGACACAGCCATTGTGCAATCGTTTCATTCGGGCCTTCATGTTTTAAAAATTTCCCAACAAATAGCACTAAATTTTCAGACAATAAAAAGTATAATTATCTCTAGTTATGAGTTCTGAGATCCTTTGTTGTCAGCGCTGTGAGCGTACATCAGGATCTGAATGGATTCCAAGCCTTCCCTCAGTTGTTCCACTTTTAAATACTAATTTTATCACGGCTTCTCTTTCGCTTGATCCTTTCCGTCTACTGTGTGCTCTGTAGCTTGAAGCACGTTTCATCCATATTGAGAGATCATACAGCTTTATGCATTATTCTACAACTTATATGTGTGTGAAATCCAGACAAAAGATGTTGAGTCTTGCTTAGAAACATGCCATGTCTGCAGCTAACGTGAATTTTAAAGTAGTCAGTGTCAAAAGAAACATAAAAATATGAAATTTTTAAAGAGCTTAATCTAGATTTGCATTCTAAAATTCTAGACGCTGTCAATGCGAACAAAATCAGACAGCCTCAGAATTTTATTCACTCTAGCAATCATGAGTAGCAGAAAAGTAGATTTTGTAGAAGACAGTGAAAAGGACCAATTAATGTAACGCTATTCGTTGTCGTTTTAAATTCTTATAACTTTTTTCTAAATCCTTTATTCTGTTCAATTAATAATAGTCACTAAGCTCCCGGTTCTTCCCATACTTGCCTTACTATAACCATTTAGCGAATTAATAGCTTCAGTTAGTCGATCATTATTATTTTCATTTCTTTCAGAAGAAGAAACTGTTACTTATCAACTTGTAATTTCATTTGGAATAAAATTATCAGGTTTAGTCTTTCATTGTTACAATTGGCAAGTAACTGGTGTCTGACTGACATCTTGCAATTATTAGTGCATTTTGTTTAAAAAAATTCTCTAATGAGGAGATAGGGACTTTTGAATTTTGAAAAATTAAAAACTAAACCTCGTAACTAAGTTATGGCAACTAGATTTGGTATTCGGCTTTATATCATAAAAATTTCGGGACGCTGCAAGTCTGTTATTGTAGCGAATTTTCATAAGAATTGTACACTATTATTAGACCGTATATTAGTAAAGTTAATACTTTAAACTTACACAGACCTTGAAGATCGATTCTATGTCCTAGTACGCGCATATTTGAAGAATTCTTTCGAAAGTGTTACTATCGATATCTCTCTATAATCAAAAAAAAATCTTGCGATCCAACTCCTTTTGAAAAAAATGCCTAAAACTCAATTTTCTATGAAGCTAAAGAACTAAATTTTGCTATATCTGTAGATAGTGTAAGTATCTTTAAAAGAAACTTGTATTACAAGTTTTATTAAAGTTATGCAGAAGATTTCCAGAAGGAAACTTAATTAATATTTAGAAAAGTAAAGTATCTGCCAAATTATAAACGCAGAAGTTATTTTTCTTAATTAATCGCCAGTATGATTTAGTTTTAGTCAACCTAATCAAACCGGTTTTTTCAATGTCAACAATAACAAAATTAGAATTCAGGCTCAAAGGTGACAAACTTATTTAGGCGTTTTAAACAAAAATGAGATCTTGTTCAAAACGTATGAAATCTGTGCACTAATGTTTCTCCAAATGTCAAAATAAACATAACAAAACATACATTCGTCGAGCTGGATTCGATCGCGTAACCTTCTGCTTATGAGGCAAGCGCGACGCCTCTCAGTCATGTAGGCATACGTCAAGTAACGTTTTGTTTATATGCTACATTGGATCGACTTTATGCTCGGGATATTATATTCAATGTATACGTAACAATTAATAACATAATTAGTAGCATTACTATTGACACACATCCCACGACTGTTTCGGTCTTATATGACGTCTTATGTTTCAAGATAAAATAAACTATTTTAGAATAATTTTTATAGAGATTTGGCTTGATGTTGTTTACATTTATACTATATCACGCGAGAGCATAATATATCTATGCTGAGATAAAACTGTATTTGAGTCCTTTTATAAAGCTACAAATATACTGTCTTTTAATAATTGATTGAATCCCCCACTTAAATAATAATCACTTGGCAAATTTTTAGTTTCATGTCGTCTGCCAATTTCCATATATGCGGCCGAGATTTCACGAGTGTTGGTTCGGGCAGTATGTTTTATGTCTGATATATATATATATATACACATACATATATATATATATATATATATATATATATATATATATATATATATATATATATATATATATATATATATATATATATATATATATATAGTTTGGTTACAGTTGATGTATGGTTTATACCTATTGTATGAACTAATCTACGCGTGGCAGTTAACTACTCTGTCTGTCAGGCATTGGACTTTAACCACTAAGCCGTCTCAACGCATGTCTTAGGGATTTTATTTTTAATTTGGGAAAAACTCTAAATTCTAAATATTGTGTACCAAGTTACTTAAAATTCACAACATAGGTTTATATGCATTATTTCTAGTCACATGTAAAGTCTCATTCTTGTTACTCTGATACTTACAAAAATATAGCGTTTTAAAAGTTTTTCACGATTTTCCAGCGGAAAAACTCTAACATAAAGGCTGATCAACGAACTCGAACTCGATTTTCGCCCAAGTAAGATTTTTGCCAAGTTTGATTGAAATTAGTTTATTTTGGGTTATAGGGACCCAATTTCGCGCTCATCTGAATTTTTTTTTAATGTTTCATCGTGACCTCTCTATTAGCCTACTCCCCAAATCTCGCCGGAGATCGTCTTTAAAGTTTCGGTGTGTTCAACCCAGATCTCTCAGAGGCCTAGGGTTGAACACACTGAGACTTTAGAGACGATCTCCAGTGAGATTTGGGAAGTATGCAGATTGTGGCCCCGTAATCGAGCTACAACAACCCAACCCACCTTTGTCCACCGCTCTAAGGAGTAGGCAGATTGAGGCCTTAAAGTGTCCTTACATATCTCGTTTACCTTTTGAAAATGGCTTCAGAACAGGAGCGAAACGTCGAGTTTTAATAAATAAATAAATAAATAAATAAATAAATAAATAAATAAATATATATATATATATATATATATATATATATATATATATATATATATATATATAATTTTCGTGACAAAAGATAGATTATTTCTATGAAAACTAACTACCATATAAAACTTGCTGCATCCCCAGACCTTTTATAAAATATAATATACGCGCAAAAGCGTAAAAGAGATGCAGTAGTACGAAATTAAACTTTACACCAATTTCATGTCCGTTTATATTGGAACGTGGATTATTTATCGGTTGAGTGTTCTTATAACTCATAACACCTTCATCAAGCGTGTAACGGTCATTTCAATGTGATTTTCAGTAATAGAAGTGGCGTCAAAACGCAAACGAATTTTCCAAACCAGTTTCCCAGTATGGTTCAGTGGTTAAAATTAACACTTCATCAAATGCAGTCAATAATCCAATTAAGTCAAGTGTTAGGAAGCAAAATATAAATGGAGCGGAGTGGATTCGATGAAAATTGATTTTGGTATAATGAGATCAGATATTTGCTGGTGTTTATTTATTTTAGCTCTATGTAAGCGCTTAATTTTATACTGTAATTTAAACACAAATAATATATATAGGGATATCAAACCTTCAAACTAACGTTTTAGTCAAAATGTTATCATACATATGTTAACACAATTTCCTCTTATCAGTAGTTCTATACTATATTGCGTTAGCGCAAAAGTAATTCTACATCAGATTTCATACTAAAGTCAATATATATATATATATATATATATATATATATATATATATATATATATATATATATATATATATATATATATATATATATATATATATATATATATATATATATATATATATATATATATATATATATATATATATATATATATATATATATATATATATATATATATATATATATATATATATATATATATATATATATGACATACTTGGTTCCCGGGTTGAACCGCGTTCAGAATTTATGAAAACTCGACGTTGCGGCTCTGTTTTGGAGCCATTTTCAAGCGGCAAAGGAAATATGTAAGGACACTCTAAGGCCTCAATCTGCCTACTCCTTAAAGCGGTGTAAAAAGGTGGGTTGGGTTGGTTTCAAGAGGTAAAGGAAATATGTAAGGACACTCTAAGGCCTCAATCTGCCTACTCCTCAGAGCGATGGACAAAGGTGGGCTGGGTTGGTTTCAAGAGGCAAAGAAAATATGTAAGGAAACACTGAGGCCTGAATCTGCCTACTCCTTAGAGCGATGGACAAAGGTGGGTTGGGTTATGGTAGCTCGATTACGGGGCCTCAATCTACCTACTCCCCATATCTCGCCGGAGATCGTCTGTGAGGTCTCAGTGTGTTCAACCCTAGGCCTCAGAGAGATCTGGCAGTTCCTTGCGGGTCTTGTCTTATATATGTCGTTTCGTTGTCAGTGAAAGTGGTAGGGTCACGGTCAATTAAGTGGGGGGCTTTGGTCACGGTACTTAGAGGATGAGGAGGATTAAGAGGGTCACCGGCATTTGTTGAGACAGATAATGGGGAAATAAAATTGTCTGTGGAACTTATTTTCTATTTGTGTGTTTGGAATGAAAATATAATAGGTTTCTAAGTGGTCGGTAGGTGAAGACCATCATCTCTCTTATTTAAACAATTTGGACGTTTTTCAATCTCGATATCTTCGCGGATAATTCTCGTTTTGAAGTTGTAAACCGGTGCTATTGTTTTGGCATTATCGAAGTCTATTTTATGTCCTGTATGAATATGATGCATGGTCAGCGCCGATGAGGGGTCGGATTTTCTAACTGCGAAGGTGTGTTCATATATTTTATTGTGGATGCGTCTATTTGTTTGTCCTACGTAAGTTCGGGAACAATCTGAACAAGGAATTTCGTGAACTCCGTGGGATTCGTTTGGAATCGTATCCTTGGGAGTTTTTATAAGATTTGACAGTTTTTGGTCTGTTGTGAATTCGGTTTTGATATTATGGGTTCTGAAAATTCGGCTGATTTTTTCCATACATTAAAGGTGTCACTGACAAAATCAGTGGAATTTTCAGAACCCATAATATCAAAACCGTACTCACAACAGACCAAAAACTGTCAAATCCTATAAAAACTCCCTCTCTGTAGATTCAGGTTATTATTCTGTGGTATTCTTGTCACAAATGATATACTGGGTGTTACTTTTCCGGGTTCCGTAGATTATCTGAAATAATATAACTTTTTCACGTAAACTACTAACCTTTTTTAATGTATTTTTCTCAAAGAACAATATCTTTGAAACATTTTTGTTGCCTTGTAGTTTTATGCTATCTTGACCCAAGCAACAAATTAAGGCATGTTAACCAGCACTTGAGTCCAAATAACCTTACCAAGTTGTAGTTTAGTAATAATTAACTAAAATGTTGCCTTGATTGTCATAATGACTACAAATTTGGAAATGCGGCTCCGAACTAGCTTATTTTTGACTATTGAAATTACTCCAAAGTCAGTAACTTACAAGTAACTAAATTGGGAAAAAATTGGTTTAATTTTACTCATAAAATATACTTGAATATACTTTTGTGTTTCAATTCCAGAGTTGGTAATTTTTAGGTCGAAGTGTGCCCTAAATTGGACTGAAAATCAACTACCAAGCCCAGATACCTGAAATACCTACTTTAAGGTAATTTATTACCTAATATTAACCTGCAATATGTCTCTGTGGTATAGTAAATTGGAGGTATTCTTATGAAGTCCAGCTTACATATATATTACCAATTTCATTGCAATACAACACAGGAAATATTTTGGGCACTGAGCTAACCTAAAATGGCTTTCTGATCGGCTATAAGGTCATAATTACTACAGAAATGGTCTTCCAAGTCAAATTTCCTACCTTCAAGTTGAAAATACCCATAAAATCTGACTTGAAATAAAAATTGTCCTCAAAGTTCAAAGTGTACACCAGTGAAATACATTTGTGAATCTTAAAGGTGTGTCAGTTGATAAACTTTATCAATAAAAGTTTATTCTTGTTGTTAATGTGTGTGCACCAGTAACAAATATAGTGTTACAATGCCCCCTTTGAAACCAATAAAAGTTTACAGACATACTACAAACTATTATAGAGTAGTAAAGAATGCTCACAGAAAAATAGTGATAGATGCTGATCATTCAAAGTGGCTTACATCAAATGAAGAACTCATTTTTCAATCCTAAAAAAGTATGACAACTTTATCGACTACTACTACTACGTATATGAAAGTAAAACTGAATTTCAAATCTATGCTGGTATCAAATCAGCACGTTTCCCTCTTCAATATAACACATCCCTTTTCATGCCAAATGGAGTGAAGTATTGGCAACACGGTCAGCTGTCATGTTTATGTTTATTTTCTTATTTTATTTTGTTTCTATTTTCTATTAATGTTTATATATTATGGAATCAAAGACCAAAAGCGCTGTATAATCATTCCTATATGTCTCTCCGCTGTGCACGGATATAAGTAATATATATTTCTATACACGAAAATGTTTCATTTCTAATAAATTCAAACAAAATTCGTTTACCATATAGTTGAAATTCCCATAATAGGACAAAATGCCTTCAAAGTTTGGTTAGTTTGCCCTGTCATTAGGAATTGTGACTTATAGGTAAAAAAAATAGGGCAAAATTAACTTTCAGGTCAATAATGTTAGAAGGGCAGCCATATTAAATTAATTTTGCGGTATCCATCTTGATTGTGTTGGAAAATGAGAAATAATATTTTGTTGAATATAGTTTAAACAAATTTTAGTTCGAAAAAAACATTAAATAATGATTGTATACCATGACGACAAGATAGTTTTGTGTTGTTTACATCACCAATCCTCCAAAATCAGAATTTCAAAAATTTTGAATAATTTTTTATTTTCACTAATTTTATCATTTACACGGGCGCTCGAATTTTATCGAAGTATGATCATTATGTTAACAGAAAAAAACATAACCGCAGTGGTTTTTTTCTTTATACAGTGCGAATCACCTTTATCATTGTTGCAAATATTTGAAGTAAGTTCTTTGATCATTCAAGATGTCATTTTTTAACAAAGATGGACAATATCTCTACTACTCTACTGTTTGTTTATATATACATAACCACAGATCCTTCAGAACCGAATAATGTCACATGCGTAGTTCGTTGTTAAGAGCGTCACGGCACTCGGCGCTTAGATGTCAGATTTAAGTAAAGCGTAGCACATATTTACCAATATATTACGTCCATTGGCCCAATGTTGAAAGAAAATGCCCTAAATATAACTAAAACGCCTTGGTCGAAACGCCTTGCTGGACCTATTATCGTCTTCCATATTACTTTGACTTTATTCCCCACATTGGTAATATACACTTAAATTTTACTTGAAAATGACCTGTGGTGATTTGGTCGCCGACCTATTGTTAGGGCGATTTTACGTCAATTTGACTGTAAATGTTGCTTGGGGAGCGGTTATCGAATTATTACTAGTTTTTTGAAGCAGTTATGTTTTTTTTAACTTCAACACCCCGTATCTCCAGTAGAAAACTAATTAGAGGTAACGTTTATATAAACTTTTTTTCTCAAAAATGACATGTTCTATTGATTGTTAAAGGCCTACTACTAGTTTCTAAGGGAAATACAGGGTGTTGAAATTTTGAAGAAGAAAAAAAGTTCCAAAAAAATTTAGCACCCTATATTTTCCTTAGGAAGTAGTAGTTAGACTTTAGTAATCAATATAACAGAGCATTTTAAGAAAAAAAGTTTATGCAAAGATAACCTCTAATCAGCTTTCTAAGGGAGATACGGGGTGTTGAAGTTTAAAAAAAACATAACTGCTTCAAAAAATTAGTAATATTTCGATAACCGCTCAAGATAGCATAAAACTACAGGGAAACAAAAACATTTCTAAGAGATCGTTCTTTGAGAAACAGGTACTATAAAAGGTCAGTGGCGTACGTAAAAGAAGTTCTGTTATTTCAAAAAGTCCACGGAACTCAGAAAAGTAACACCCAGTATATCATTTAAAACAATAATACCACGGAATAACAATCTTAGTCTACATAGAACGTGTACCGAATTGCATGCAAATATCTCACTCCTTTCCAAAGATATTGTAAAAGATTTTTCAAAAATATTAAACTTCAACACCCTGTATCTCTCTTCGGAAGCAAATTAGAGGTTATGTTTATATGAATTTTTGTCTTATAATGATCTGTTCTATTGACTGCTAAAGTAGTGCTAACATAAACTGGGACACCTGTATATAAACATATTATAAAGTCTGAAACTGATCTCTGATTTGGGGTCCAGGGGTCCTAGATAGCGCTCATTTGAAGAAACTTTTTCAAAATTCAAGATTCGTGATCTCGTCATTAAAAAAATTCACTAATAAAAATATAAAGTTAATAGTAGTGCTGTTTCTTACTATCATAAGATAGTAATTTAAGCAGTATAAACAATATGTTACAAAACAAAACGTACGTTGTGGGCTGAACTTAAATTTATGATACTGCGAGTCTTGGAATACTTATATTGTTAAACCAGAAGAACCCTGTATAACAACTCCAACTGAAAAATTATATAACCTGAGATTTAGCTAATGCAATCTTTCGTAACGCCTCAATAAAATGTGTTATTAAGACATGTAATTAAGCTGGGGTGAGGCATCAGTTAAGGTTAAGTACCTGAGTGTTGGATGTTAAAAATTCAGTAGTATCATAACCCAGAGTATAAAGTGCACTTAACCGACTTCGAGTTAATGGAGGTAACATCGACCCATCGTACATTGTTTTGAGTGGAGACCTGTAGCATTATAAAACCACATTTCTATTTACCCATATCACTTTCCATATTTATGTAGATACATTTTTAATATACATCTCTTAAATCTATATAATATCGAGTCCTCATAATATGTCTATGAAAAAACTAAGTATAGCCGAACAGATAGATGCAAACAATAGGGAATTTGCAGAAATTTTCTTGTGTTTTCTATCGCATTATACGCAATAAAACGAACATTTTGATATATCACAAGTGCGTAATAGAGATTGTTTAACTTTAACAAATAAATATCTGAATGTTAATACATGCAGCAAGTTTAAAACGCCTGCGTAAGCCAACACGTCACTTGTTCCAAAACAATGGGCTGCCTGTCAAATGGTACGCTGCATGTTTAGGACAGTATTTGTTAGCAGTTTTGTGCGTATGTGAAACTGTTTAATGGTATTTATTTTTCGTTTTAGTGATTTTTCTTTAAAAAACTAGGACCCAAATTCAAAGTCAGTTTTAGACTATATTATTATTATTATTATTATTACCTTTATTGCTTAAAATTATACAACATGTTTATTCAATAAGTCTAAGACTTGTGGTGAATATTAACATAATTTTATACATAGTTGCATCCAAAACTACTTGACAACACTCTAAATTCAACAACCTTAAAATTTTGACAATGCTTCATCTGATACCTCCATTTACAATTAATACTAATCACTCCATAATACTTTTCCAACTGCAAACCTTTCTCAACTACCCATATTTTTGCCGAAATTGTAAATTTTGTACGAGACCAAAAATGACATTTTAATTTGACATACTTCAAATTAATATTGTGATGAAGTATTATTTTTTATCGGTCTGGGGTACAAAATGCATAATTTCTAATTAAATAATTAATTAAATAGAAAACAATTAAATACAAACTATATAAATATTTGCTAAAATATTTTCATCATGAAATATTTTAAGGCGATTTATATTTAATTAAACAGGTATTTCATACTTATTATCTTATCCGGTTGTGATAAGGTGATAAAATTCCAAGCATGGCAGAGTTTTTGGGCTGGCTGTGAAATTCATATAAGAGGAGAAGCAACACGGGACACAGGCAGTATAGTATTGTTAATTCAGCTGTTAAGTTATTAAATCGCCACGAGTCCGCACCGATTCCGTTTCCGTTTGCCGTCCGAGCGCACCTCGTTGGTCGATTTCCGTATCCGAAAATATTGTTATAGCTGAGAATTATCTGTTTTAAGTAATTCATATTTTAGCGAATTTTCATACTTTTAAATCATCACGCTTCTCAGTCCAACTCTCCCCAAGTGAATTATTTCTGCTTTTCCTGACCTTCCGCCGTCCCTATAGACAATTTCCGTATGTTAGAGTGTCTTGCATTATTTTTGTGAGGATTCTGAGGATTCACAGCTCACATAAATAATCGAGATATATTCATCTTGGTTTGATCCCGATAGGGACGCTGAGGATTCACAGCCTATCTAGGTCACTCCAAGTGATACTTTCCTTTCCAATTAGCCCTGTACACTTCATCTGGCTCCTGGCTTTCCGCCCCATACAGTATAAGCTCTTGTGTTATTTTAGTGAGGACGCTGAGGATTCACAGCTCACTAAAGTAATCAAGATGTTTTCGTCCCGATTTGACCCTAGCGGAGATGCTGAGAATTCACAGTCCGCATAGGCCTCCGGGAACTGTCATCCCGTCTCTCCCGTCTGCACTTTTTGGTCTCCGCTGTCCCCTGCTTCGACGTAGAAGTTATAGCTAGTAGTCTGATGTTGTCTATCGTTGTGTGTTGCCCGCCTGCCGTATCCTCGCTTGAGTGAAATACCGTCCGTATCATACATATCTTACCGAATCCCTGCGCTTCGTCACGCACCGACCGTTACCGCTTTAGCAAGGGCCACGCACCCGCATTGTTTGTACATATTTTGTAAATATTGTTCTGTATATATATATATATATATATATATATATATATATATATATATATATATATATATATATATATATTGTAAATAGTTTCAAATCTGTAATATAGGGTTGGGTAAATTAAAGACGTTGATTAATTATTATCCAACTCCTTAACATACAAAACTGCTACACCTTTCGTTAAAACAGAAGTGGTCGGATCACGCCGAGTCAGCGATTAAAGCCCGCTCACTCGGGGGTCACCAAATTTAGCCTATATTACCTAAAGGCTACCGAACCCTTCTCCACAGAGTTACCCAGGTACTGTGATCGGTATATCGGTCAGAGTTCAGTGAAGAGGTCGCAGACATCCTCAACAGGGAGTAAACCCTTTAAAAATCTGGCGCCCGAGATCCTCAGATAGTAACCGTCAATCCGTGTCACCGCAAAACGGTCTGCAAGCCAAGGCCTCGTCACAATATATATATATATATATATATATATATATATATATATATATATATATATATATATATATAAATATATATATATACATATATATATATATATATATATATATATATATATATATATATATATATATATATATATATATATATATATACATATATATCTTTAGGAATATTGCACTACACTGTAATCACTTTTAAATATACACTTTATTTGTTTGCTGTACGTTTGCGATTTCTTATTGGTTTGCGTGGACTGTAGTTTCGAACCGTCCCGGTTCATCATCAGCACGCTACTGACTGCTATCGCTCATCGCTCCTGTCTGGTCTACGTCGGAGATTGTAGGTGGTGCATGCGCCGTGAGCTTCTATTAGTCGGTTTCCTGTTCTCTGATTGGTTGTGCCTTCGGACTGTGTCGTGTGTATGGGTCTCTTGTCTTGATCACTGTGGTTTAATAATTTGTCTATTTGTATGGCCTTTATTAAGTTTTGTTTAAATGTTTGTACTTGGATTTGTTCTGGCATTAATTGTTTTCTATTTTTTGTTTGTTGAATGTAGTATTGTTCCCAGATTTCCATTTTTTGTGGTCTTTAACATGTTTCATTAGTTTTAATTGGGTGATGTCTGGTTTTTGGTGTTTTGTATCGTGAATGTGTGTAGCTACGTTTGATTTGTAGCTAGGTATGTGGATTTTATCCAGTGCTGTTATATGTTCCTTGAATCTTGTTTCTATGCAATAAAAAATATATAGGAATGACAAAGAAATCAATTTCGGCAAAAATATGGGTAACAGCGAACACTCTGGAATGATATTTCTAGAAGGGGCCAGAAGTGACAGGTGTAGAAAAGTGTAGAAGGTCTAGAATCTCTATGGAGAGTATAAATAGATGAACGGTACATAGAGTGAGTCAGTGAATAGTGTGGGGCAGAGTAAGTGATCATAGAGTATTAAGCGAGTCAGCAGTTGTAAGTGTTGGTGTATAAGAAGCGATCATAGAAGGCGGATAGTAGAATATAGTTCTATGGACATTTAGTAATAGAGAGAAATATTTTAGTTGATCTTGGTGTTTGAAAATCGTTGGTTATAATAAACAATAGTTTGAAAAGCTGCCTTTTGTTAGTCAACAAATCCAGAACCCCGTATAACGTAACAACTGGTTTCAGAAGTGGGATTTTCAAGCTGCTCGCGGAAATATTTTCCAGAATATTTATTGAACAACGTGGAAATTTCTAGAACCTCTGAAAAATCAGTGTCATAAGTAATTCATAACTGGGTGTGTTCTTGAAACGGAATAAACTGTGTACCAGCTTTAAGTACGTCTATGCCTAAGACACGTAGCGCAACAGCCAATATGGACGTCCAGCTATTGGTATTGATTAAAGAAATGAAAGAAGAAGCCAGAAAAAGAGATCAAGAAATGAGAAAAAGAGACGAAGAAGCCAAAGAAGTAATAAGATTAAGAGCATGAAGAAGCCAAAGAAGAAATTATAAAAAGGGATGAAGAGACCAGAAAAAGAGACGAAGAAGTCAAAGAAGAAACGAGAAAAAGAGATGAAGAAGCCAGAATAAGTGATGAAGAAGCTAGAAAAGTTGAACGGTGAAGCCAGAAATAGAGACGAAGAAGCCAAAGAAAAAATGAGAAAAAGAGCTAAAGAGGCCAGAAAAAGAGACAAAGAAGCCAAAAAAGAAATGAGAAGAAGATATGAAGAAACAAAGAAAATTCTGAAAGAACAAGCCAGTAGAATTGAGAATATTACTTCCTATGTGTACGAACGTATGAAGCAGGTAAAAGACGACATTTTTCAACAAGTAGGAAGTCGAGTAATGGGTATCAACGACAATGTACATAACAAGCTGACGAGTGTGCAGGAAGAACAAGCCTAGGTACAGGAGAAAATGCAATCGCTAGGAAAGAAGTATGATACCCTAGTCAAGGGAAACATCAGGCTCGAAGATAGCCCAGTCGTAAGAATTAAGGTCCCCACATTTGATGGCTGAGTCCCGTAGGGTATTTATCTACGCCAGTTTGCTCCCGCTGCTACAGCAAATGGTTGGGGCGAGAGAGAGAGAAAGCGACTTCGCTAATTGTAGCTCTCAAAGTAGATGCCCTAGATGTGCTTCATGGTATTTCCAGGGAAGAACCGCTGAGTTTTGACAGCATTAGACATCAATTAGAGATGAGGTTTGGAGACCAGCATTTACAACAGTTGTATCGATTGCAGTTTAAAAAACGTTGTCAGAAACCGGGCGAAAGTCTCCAACATCTCCACGCCGACGTTGCCAAACTGACGCGATTAGCCTGCCTCATAGCTCCGATGGAGTTTTTGAACTAGCTGTATGTGCAAACTTTCATTGACGCCATCAGAGATACCAACACGCAGCAGGCGCTGAATATGGCGAAACACAAAAACTCGAATGATACTTTGGCACATTCCTTGGAGTTTGAAGCGGTAAAGCAAGCGTCGGAAAGTCATGTGAAAGTTTGCAGTCTCCAATTCCAAGAAGAAAATAAAACAGATTCATCCAAGATCATGCAGCTACTAGAGAAAATAGCATAACAAATAAGGCCGACGTCTCAGGAACACCCAATGAGAACTCACCGTGCAAATGCCTTGCGCTGCTGGAACTGCGGCAAGGTGGGACATGTATAAACACATACAATTTTTAATAGACCTCAGTTTTGGGTTCTATCCCCCCAAATTCGCGCTCATGTGAAGAATTTTTTTCAAAAACTTTTCATCATGACCTCTCTCGCAGTGAATTTTTCTGAATGAAAATTCGCTAATAAGAGAATATTATCTTTTTGTGCCGTTAGATATCATAGAAAGGGTTTTATTTTCAACGGGAAAATCAGTAAGGTGTTTAAGAAATAATAATGTGCCGAATTTTCATGGTTTTATTTGTCGATTGCTTGATCGCTATTTATTAATTATAGAAATGCAACAAGCGTTGAAAATTCCTTAGATAGTTGTTAGAGCAAATGAAAAGGTAAGAAGCCACAAAAAGCCGATCTTGACACCCTGTAAATAACTTGATGTAGTTGTTAGTTTATTAAGTTAATAATTCTTATGCTAATCATTCTAAAATCCAAGAAAAGAATAATTTTAATGAAAAAAATCTCATGTTACACGGGTTTAGTGAAACGCATATTAATCAGAGCGCCTACAGGAAGTATAACACCTGTGACGAATGTAAGATTATTACTTCAAATTTACCACAGCAGTAAAGGTGTTAATTAATTCAGATTTGACGGCGCGGGAAGATGTAAATTGGGTGTGTAAAAATAACATACCTAACTTTCACACTTTCACTTTAACTGGAACACTTTTATGTTGACTTAGCAATCCGTTATACATCTGCTAAAACTTGAAAATTCTTCATAAAGCAAGTGCAATACGGTAAGAAATTTTTGTTAGAGTTTGTTTGATTTTTAAAAATAAGTCAGTCAATAAATTAAATTAAATGTAAAAAAGTCTGGCCGCAGCAAGTGCGTTATGGAAGTGAATTTTCATTAAAATGTTTTTAATAGCAACTATGCCTCTTTAATGCAAGAATGCATTAATTTGATCACCGGTATACCCTATATAGTCGAAACAACGTACCATATTTTACCAAAATAACTTATTGCTTGAAAATGTAAAAAAAAATCCAGAAAATAAGCTTAAAATGTTTCCGAGATAACTGGTTTCCTAGCTGACGAACCTTAGGTTAATAACAAATGGAGTTATTGAATTTTAAAGCATTTAATGAAAATTCTCCACCAAAACGCACTTACTGCGTCTCCATTTTTTTTACAAACATGCATCATATTTCGATGAAAAATGCAAAAGTGCAATAAGGAATGTTAAAAAACAAATTGTAGGTATTACCAACGACTTATGGGCCAAACTGTCATTGTTAAAATAGTCTTGTAAGACACCCTATAAGCAACGTATAATTTTTTTTTTCTCGTATCTTGCATAATAACAATTATATTGAGCTTTACCGTAGAAATGCGTCACCCTGTATATATGTAAGCAGAAAGTAAACCGAGATATGGATTATAGGTGGCCTAGTTTGCGATCATTAGAAGATAGCTTTTAAGAATTCAAAAGTCGCGGTCTCCTCGTTAACTCATTTTTTTCTACAAAAAATAGCCAAAAATTACAGACCGTTAAACCATAAACTTCACTCAAACTACTGCCAAAGCGTCAAGGAAAGGGTCTATTTGGAATTAATTTTCTGGAAATATTTTAGTAAAATGAAGGGCAATGATGGTTCAAGCTGAAACTTAAGGGTTTGCAGAACACTTTTTACATAATCCCTATTTCTTTCAGGTTCTTTGCCTAAATCTTGCCAATTTTGAAATTTCAAACTGCGGCTTTGATGTTTTGAGGAAACCAAATTTTTCTAATGCCTATAACTTTTTGTCTTTAAACTTACAGACCTAAATTACGGTAAATGGTTCACCTGTTATAAGCGAACCACGCGTGCCACATCTGGTTGCCTTTACCTTGTTATTTCCGGAGATATAGATTTTTCCGGAAAGAAAACAAATTTTTTTCGGGAAAGCCTGGGCCAATTTTCCTGGCTAACGAACTTATCCAAGCTGCTTATAACATTGCCCAGGAAAATCGGCCCAATTTTTCCCGGAAAAAATTCTTTTCTTCAGAAGTTTTTTTTTATCTCCGGAAGTAACAGAGTAAGGGCAACCAAATTAAGTGAGAGGATTAACATAGTTAAAATTAAATCGCGTAGGAAGATTAAAATCTGTAAGTTAAAAGACAAAAAAGTTATAGGCATTTAAAAAAAAGGGATTTCCTCAAAACCTCAACGTCGCGATTTGGAACGTCAAAATTAGCAACATTTAGGCAAAGAACCTGAAACTAATACTGGTTATATAGGGAAAATGTCGCACGAAGAATGTTTTACTAACCCTGAAGTATCAGCTTAAACCGTCATTTTCTTTCATTTTAGTTAATTTTCTTAAAAAAATTCACTAATGAAGAGATCCCGACTTTTGAATTTTGAAAAAAATTCTTCAAATGAGCGCTAATTAGGCCCCCTAGAATACTTATACGGCGTCAGTTTCAATTTTTATATGTTTATGTATATATATATATATATATATATATATATATATATATATATATATATATATATATATATATATATATATATATAAATATATATATATACCACACTGATAACTCAAAAAAGAATCAGTCGATTTTGACTAAATTTAGTGAATACCTTCCTTTTGCAAGTGGCTTGGATAAGTTCGTTAATCAGGAAAATCTACCGAGGTTTCCTCGGAAAATTTTGTGTTTCCTTTAGAAAAATAATGAACAAATTTCTATTTAGTGTATTTTTAAGTTTCTATTTTATTATTTGTTGAGTTCCGTTTCTAATTGTGTTGTTTTGTGGAGTTAAAGTTTCTATTTGTTATTGCCGGGTTTCGTTATTGAACTGTTTCAAATAATATCACCTAGCATTATTACCTAATTAAGTATTGTAAATTAAATCACAATATTTTTTTATTGTTAATCATTACGGAAAATTATGTTAAAAGTAGAAGTCTATTGTTAGACTTCATGGCCTACTGCTTTTTGAACCCTTTTTTTGTCATTTGTTTTCTGGTATCGGATTTCATAGCCTACTATCTTCAAAACGGTTTTCCTCAAAATTGTCAATGCAATTACAAGATTTCTTAAGCATGTTGTACATCAGTGGAAAGCTCTTTTCACAGGATATCACATGAGTAAGAAATCCAATATGGCTGCCATAATAAAAACAAACGTTGATACCTGTAGCTCAAAAAAATGACATTCCACAGTTGAGAATATCACAAAAAGATTACTCTGTAAAAAATGTGCAAGTCTTAGACATGACAGATCAACGCCTACTTAGATATTAAAGAAAAAAGAAATCGACAAATTTTGCTTTTTTCGATATAACTCGAAAACGAAAAAAGAGCAGGGCAAAATACAAGTCACATTTGGAACGAGCATGATATTCTACAAAACCTAGCTAATTTAACCGACTCCCTATCTCTAATAATAATGGAGGTAGTAATACATTCCCATCCAGCTTGGGACATACTGTATATTGGACAGCATGTATAACATGAAAACTCCTTTTAAAATGTATTAATAAATTATTATGCAATTTTTGTACACTGACAAAAATAGTAAATTAAGGATGTAAAGTCATAAAATCTCATAATAATTGCAAGTTGCTTTATATTCAACTATAAAGTACTAAAGGCAGCAGAATATTAGCACAAAGTTTGCAAATCATAAAGCAAAACGCCATAACATCAAAGTGAAAATGATTAAGGGGTAAAATGTGCAATGTAAGGTGAATAGAGTTTCAATAAATAAGCTCCTTAAGTATTTCAGGTAGCAAGTGGAAAAGCGAAAGCAGAAGCTAAACATCTGCAACATCGCTGACATCAAAAGGTATGAAAGCAGCACATATAAGAGAGTGAATATTCATCAAGGTGGGAAAGTTTAGCTCGCACTAATCTACGCACTTCTCTACACATACAAATTAGCATTGTGAGTAAAGGGAGCAGCTTCATCTCAAAGGATCAACTCACTGCTGAAAGCTGAAAGCTGAAAGCGGCCAGCAAATGCACGCGATTATAAATTATTTCAGAGCAGTCTTGACGGAGAGATGTATATTGTTTATAACAAAAGCAATGTTTTCACGCACACTTGAAAAATCACGTTTTACTTAAACTAGAAACAGAAAAATAAGCTCTCCCAAGTTTGTTACATTTTTCAGACGTAGGTGTTAAGTAAAACCAAAAAAATAGACGCAGCAAGTACGTTATGGTAGTGAATTTTCATAAAAATGTTTTTAATAGCAAACATGTTTTTTTTTAAGAAAACAGGCATCAATCTATATAGTAAAAACAATGTGCCATTTTTCATCAAAATAACTTAATTGATTGAAAATGTACAAAAATTTCCGAAAGTAAACTTAAATTGTTCCCGAACAAACTGGTTTCCTGGTCAACCTTATAGGTTAATAGCAAATTGAGCTATTCAAATTTGAAGCATTTAATGAAAATTCGCTACCATAACGCACTTGCTGCATCCCAAATTTCTTTTCTTACAAAGATGTATTATATTTAGATGGAAAATGCAAAAATGCAATAACATAGGGCGTGTTCGATTAAAAAAAAAACATTGCTACCATAACGCACTTGCTGCACCCCGAATTTCTTTTCTTACAAAGATGTATTATATTTCGATGGAAAATGCAACAATGCAATAACATAGGGCGTGTTCGATTAAAAAAAAAAAAGAAAATTTGAATCACTAACGACTTATGGGCCACCTTGTAATTGTGGAAATATTTTTTAAGATGTAGCTCAAGACACCCTATAATTAATGTATACAATTTTTTTTGTAATTTGCATAATGACGGATATATTGAACTCTCCTCATCAGTGAATTTTTTCTACGAAAATTCACTAAAATTATGTTACAAATTTCATTAAAGTTACAAACGTTTTTCAGAAAAAAATAATTTTTTACAAAGGGACTGTACCTGTCGAATTATAAATATGGCAGGTATTTTTCGTTATTAATTGTTTCGATGGTTTTGTTTTAGTCAACCCATCCAGTTTTTGCAAACAATAAACAACAAAAAAGGTTTTTTATGTTATGGTAGAAAATTTTCGTAAAAATATTTCAAATCCGATAGCTCAATAAATTTCCTATTAAGCCAGAATCTTCAATCTTGAACCTTAGTAACACCTGTGTAAACGCACGTGGGTAATAAATTAAAGAAAAATAACATTTTGAGCTTGACGGATAACTACAAATTTATTTTAAAAAACCTTTTTTGTTGTTTGTTGTTTGCAAAAACTGGATGGGTTGACTAAAACAAAACCATCCAAACAATTAATAAGGAAAAATACCGGCCATATTTATCATTTGACAGGTACATTCCCTTTCGAAATAATTAATTGTTTTCTGAAAAACTCTTGTAACTTTAATGAAATTTGTAACAAAATGTTTTTTAAGACACTCGCAGTATTTACATATTATATCTAAGACCAAATTTGAAGTTAGTTGCTTCATATGAAACATAATTTTTTTCAAATAATCTCTAACTAGGGCTCTAAAACTGATCTCAACGGTCCATTTAAATTTAAAGAATTAGTTTTAATAGTATATCTTACTAACAGTGTACAATTCTTATGAAAATTGACTACTATAACGCAGTTGCTGCATCCCGAATTTTTTTTCTTAATATGTAACTTAATTTTATTTTGCTTAATAACAAAAAAATAATGTTTAGGAATTTGAATTATTTATTGTTTGATCAAGCATCTTTCTTCTTTGTATATTTTATCGCTTTTATAAAACGGGTGCATTGCATTTTTTCAAAAGAGCACTATTTTAAAGATAAGAAGATTATCACTATACAATATACAGTTTCAACCTTAAGTTTATAACATAAGCTATAAACAAATAACAAAAACAAATACCTTGGTTAGTTATTAGTGAAAGTTATTTAAGTAATATTTTACTTACCATTTATAACATATAATTATTTTAGTGTCCCACATTATCTATTTAAATAATAATAAAAATGTAAAATAAGATTTCTGTTTTAATAAGGTTATAAATAAGATTATAAATAAGATGTTTATGTAGAATGTTTTTAAACGTTAACGTTAGGTCTCGAGTGTCTCGACGCAGCGACGCACCTCGCACTCTTATGTCATCGCATGCAACGATGTCATATTGTACAAACTAGATTGTAATTATTTTTTGAAAATAAGACGAGGAATTGGTCACTCAACATTTATGAATATTAAACGACATTTAATGGATGGATTAATTTATTGTGAACTTTTATTTGTCATCAATAAGTAGTACAAATATGTGTTATGACCATATGTTTTACATTTAAGATTCAAATGAAATTTTATTATATCAGGCAACCCGGCTCATTTATATTTAATTGTCAGGTGACTTGGTCGATTTTGAATTATGTACTCAGAATAGTACATTCACAATCCAACCATGCCTGAAAACATTCACCGTATGAAATGCCTCATGTAATTCGAAGTGATATCTTAGACTGTTTATTACTTTAACATTTTTATTTTTGAATAACTCCTTTTCTCGTGGGCCATTTAATTTGAATTTAGGTTAACAGGTATATTCTCATTTTCATTCGAATCCAATATTTCATAAAAATATTGTTTTCAAAATTTTCTTTACATTTTTTTCAAAGAAAAATTAGACGCACGGTGCCCATCTACGAACTCGTCCAAGCCATTAACACAATCAAGGTAATTTCCAAATTTATGAATATATATATATATATATATATATATATATATATATATATATATATATATATATATATATATATATATATATAATTATTCTGCTACATATTTCATCAACAAGACTCTTCCAGTTAAGTTTTTATCTAGTACTATCCCACGGAGTTTTGTGGTGGCCTAAGAGGCAAGTTTACCAGCTGGCATGTCAACTGTCACCTTATCTCTACTAGTGCATCCAAAGTTTAGTATTTCCGTTTTATTGACATTAAGTCTTATACTATGCTGAAAGAGCCAGTGCCCAACCCCACCAAAATACCCCGCTCCCTGCTTTGCACAGCGTCAGCAGAATAATATAGTTACCATCATTAACTTATTATTTAAACAAAACGTTTTAACAATACGGACGCGTTGTAGGATCCTGTAGAGTTCCATGATGAATTTGACGCATGCGATTTAAACAAATACTACTGCGCCACCTACCGAAACGCGTGTCAAAAATTGCATAGTATTAAAATCAGTCAGTTTAGCCACCAGTTATATTTTTATTTATGCGTTCCTTAAGAAGCTGCAAGTTTTTAAAAATGCTGCAAGTTTTTAAAAGGAGATGAAAAATTTATATTCAATTATTTGTCTCAGAAACGGCTCCAAACTAAAACATGAAACTTTTCAGGAGTGGACTACCATCAAAATGGTAATATAAGATCCCAGATTTATTGAACCTGGTTTCTCAAGAAAATGAATTTCTCTACTCCTTCCAGTTATTTTGCTAAAAGCTTTTTTAATGAATTTTCTTAAAAGTCACCAATGAGGAGATCCCGACTTTTAATTTTGAATTTTTTTCAAACGAGCGCTATTTAGGACCCTTGGAACCCAAATCCGAGGTCGGTTTCAGACTTTATATGTTATATATATATATATATATATATATATATATATATATATATATATATATATATATATATATATATATATATATATATATATATATATATATATTTATTTATGTGTCACACCTATAACTTAAAAAATAATGGACAGATTTTTATAAAACTTTGTTAGTACCTTCCGTTAGCAAGTGGCTTGGATAAGTTTGATAGCCAGGAAAATCCGCCGAGGTTTTCCCGGAAAATTTTGTGTTTTCTTTCGAAAAAAAATTATATCTCCGGAATTAACAAAGTAAGGGCAACCAAATTTGGTACGCCGGTTTATGTCATTATTTGTAAGTCACCTACCAAAGCTCTGCAGGTTAAAGGATAAAAAAAGTTACAGGCATTTAAAAAAATAAATTGGGTTTTCCTCAAAACGTCAAAGTCGCGATTTAAAACGTCAAAATTGGTAAAATTTAGGCAATGAACCTGAAACTAATATGAGCTATGGAAGGAAAATGTCTTAAGACTAATGTTTTACAAAGCCTGCAGTCTTAGTTTCAATCGTCATTGAGTTTCATTTTACTAAAATGTTCTCAGAAAATTCATTCCAGATAGACCCTTTCTCTGATGCTTTGGCAGTAGTGTTGGTTATAGAGTTTATCGGTTAATAGTCTATTATTTTTTTCGAATTTTCGTAAAAAATCTTTAAAGTTCAATACATCCGTTATTATGCAAGATACGAAAAAAATTGTATACATTAATTATATGGTGTCTTGAGCTACATCTTAAAAAATATTTCTACAATTACAGGCTAGCCCATAAGTCGTTGGTGATACAAATTTTCTTTTTTAGTGCATTTTTATTTTTATTTTATTTTTATTTACTTTTTACATCATCTTTTTCGCTGGCACTTATTTATGCTTTGTCACCAAAATTCTGTCCTAGACTATACACATAAACACAAAATATCGTTTGAACTATTTACTACTTAATTTTTGTTAGATATGTATTTCTGTAGAATTATAGGTATATGCCTGCTTATATATAGATATATATATATATATATATATATATATATATATATATATATATATATATATATATATATATATATATATATATATGTAAACATATAAGAATTCAAACGGACCTTGAACGTCGGTCCTAGGGGCCCTAAGTCCCACCATCGTTACCTCTTTATTAGTGAATTTTCGTAATGAAAATTTCAGTTGACACCAAGTGTCTTCTCATGAAGAAGTGCATTCTTAGGGGCTTACTTATAAATTAATTGTCATCTTTTTCAACGGATTTAGAGTGAAATATTTTCAAAAACCATTTCACGCGCCGCCGCTGTATGTTTCAAACTCATTCTATATACTGTATATTTTTTAACTTTGTTAATAAGCTATAGAGCGGAGTAGCATTAATTGCTTGCTGGGCATGCTAGATTAAAAAAAAACGCTTCTGAAATTATTCACGTCATTGATAAGCTATCACAAAAAGTGTATATGCCGTTTGTATTTTCTATTTTCCCAGCTCATCTATAAACTATTTGCTAACACTATATGTCGTGGTATAAATCAGAAAGTTATAGTTGACCTCAAAGTTATGTGGGAAGAAGCTACAGATAGAGTTTCAGAATGGGAGTTTCAGAGAGAAATAAAGGAAATTGTCAAGCTAAATTGTTATGAAGCTTTATCGCGCTAACGATTAGAGAAATGATCGAGGAATTAGCTTGTCGCATTGCAAAACAAACAAATCTGTCTCATCATGGCCTTAGGGAATACACAGGAGAATGAGAAACAAAAAACATACTGCAAATTGAACGCAATCATCGATTTATCGTTTGTTATTTAATAGAAAATAAATATATTGATGAGTCAGTGGCTATTAAAGTATTTTTAAGTACACTTGGAGACCCCAAAGCACCACTACGCATCTCTTTGAAGACTTTATACAATGCGAATTACCTTTATCATTGATCCAAATATTTAAAGTATCTTCTTTGATCATTCAACATGTAATTTTTTAACAAAGATAGATATACCTAGTTGCTATATCTACTGTTTGTTAATACATACACAACCACAGATCCTACATAATAATGTCGCATGCGCAGATCGTTGTTTAAGAATTTCACGGCAGTTGCGCCCAGATGTCGAACTCAAGTAAAACGTTGGACGTATTTACCAATAAATTACGTTCATTGGCCAAATATAAAATGAAAATGCCCTAAACATGACTAAAGCGCGTTGGTTTTAATGTCTTGCTGGTGGTAGTGGAATTTTCCTTTACGTGATAGTAAAGGTTTTTCACGCCCGACGAGGTACCACCCCATGCATCAAGGAGCCGGTAAAGTTCTAACGGACGTTTCCGGTTCTGGTGTATGAGTTTCCCTTATTAACAAAAATGATGATGGCTCCCCCTTGTACAAAAGATTTCGGAGGTAAAATACCCCTCCATTCGTATCTCCAAAAGAGGGGTGTACAGGGAGCGCCAGCATCAAGATTTAGCATATTCTTCTCCAATATATGGGGCCTAAATTCTAATCTGAACTCCGTCCACCATTTCCTCCAGGCTAATAGGCCCCAAATCATCTTCCTCACCGAAACCCAAATCAGTGCCAAAACAGCCACTAATCACCTTCATTTCCCGGGGTATGAGCTCCTTACTTCCTTTAGATTGCATGGGGGTGTGTGCGCATACGTCCGTAGCACTCTACCCTGCACCAGACTCCCCAAATTAGAAGCTGGAAGAAAAGACTTACTTTAGATAAAACTCTCTCTTCGGGCTGCAACTAAATTCATCTGTTGCAACTTTGTCCAGCTCTTCGACTACCTTTCTGAAAAAACCGACCATCTGATTTGTGAATATCCTTCCTCCGAGGTCACTATTCTTGGTGACAATGTCCATAATAAGGAATGGCTAGGATCATCAAAAACCGATCCACAAAGGAGAGCAGCGGAGGCCTTTGCAGTCAGCAACTCTTTAGCCAATATGGTTCAGCAACCTACTTATTTTCCTCGCATCTCAACACTCAGCTCCTTCTGACTGCAAATCCTGAATGCTATAAGGTATCAGTCACCCCTTTCCCTCGGTCGCTCAGACCATGGTATGGTCACCGCTTCCTGCGCAATGCAACCCGAGGTCACACAGTCATCACACCCACGTATTGTTTGGCACTACAACTCCGCGAACTGGGATCAAACGCAAGATTACTTTTCCTCATTTACATGGGCGTCTATCTGCTTCTCTCATCCTGACCCCTCTGATATCTCACAAAACGTCACCGAAATTATCCAAGCTGGCATAGAATTATTTATTCCACGTACACACAAAACCTCTTCAGCCACTCAAAAGCCCTGGTTCTCTAAATCTTGTGACAAGGCCAGACTTGAAAAGGTCAAAGCTCACAAAGCGCTTCCACCCAATCGCAGTCAAGAAAACCGTCAAGCATTTACCGACGCAAGAAACCGCTGTGACCCTATTCTTTCTGAGGCAAAAAAACTCGTTTAATAACCACATCAAAAACAAAATCCACTTAAGCCTCAAGGGCAGCAAACCCTTCTGGACTTTTGTTAAATCTATTGGGAATAATTTCTGCAAGAGCACGTTCCCACCTCTTGTTTCAGTGGATGAAATTCTATCTACCGTCCTGGGCAAGGCTGAACTTTTTTTCTCGTTGTTCGCCGGCAATTCCACTCTCAACCCACCTCAAAATGTTCAACCACCGACAGTCCCCAATGTCGCGCATAAAACGACGTATGTCATTTTAAAACCTAAAAAGGTACAAAAGATTCTTTCTTCTCTTAATACCAGGAGAGCCTCTGGCCTCGACGAGATCCGAGCAATTGTTCTCAAAAAATGCCCACCATAACTTGCTCTTGCCCTGACTCGTCTGTTTCGGACATCTTACAATAGAGGTATATTCCCTAGTAACTGGAAAACTGCTCGAGTACAACCCGTCCCCAAGAAAGAATCCAAAGCGCGTCCTAGAAACTACAGGCTATCTCTCTCCTTTCAGTCATCTCTAAAGTGATGGAAAAGTATATAAACACCGAATTACTAAAATTTCTTGAAAAACACAGTCTAATCCACGACAGGCAATATGGATTCCGTCCGCGCAGATTAACTGCTGACGTCTTTTCCGTTGTCACCCATTCTTGGAACAAGTCTATGGAACTACACGGTGAATCCCAGATTGTCGCTATATACATATCCAAAGCATTCGACTAGGTCTGGCACGCAGCAATGATTAATAAACTTCCCGCCTATGGCCTACCACCAAAAATCTGTACCTGGACAGCAAACTTCCTCTGCAACCAGAGCATTTCTGTTGTCGTTGATGGCCATTCCTCTAAACTATATCCAATTAATGCAGGAGTTCCTTAAGGTTCAGCTTTAGTCCCTACATTGTTTCTTCTCCACATCAATGATCTCCTCTCTAGCATATTCAACCCAGTTCACAGTTACGCGGACGACAGCACCCTCTACTCAAATATACAATATTCTAAGCCTGTCTCTTTAGCCCAATTAGATGAGGATGGCAGACTCATGGAGGATTTTGTCTCTGTGGATCCCCAAAAAATATTAGACTGGGAAAGTAGAAATCTTGTACAATCCAACTCCACCCAATCTCCTCTTCCGGGCTCGCAAATACTTTTCACCAGCTAATATCTATACCTTATATACTTTACAAATAAGGCCAAACCTCGAATACTGCTCCCACATCTGGGGTGCTGCTGCCGCTTCTACACTCGCTATCCTGGACTACATTCAGAACAGAGCTATACGTCTTATCGGTGACCATACCCTTACCCAAAGGCTGCCATCCCTTACCCACCGACCTGCCGTTGGTGACCTCTCTCCTTTATGGATATCTGCACGGGCACTGCTCAGAGGAGCTTTCTTCCATGGTTTCCTCCATCTGCTGCCCCCAACTAATCTACCAGGGGAACAGAGAGAATGCACCCTTTTGCTGTCCAGGTCACCAGACATAGAACACCTTGTTATGCCTGCTCTTTTGTACCGAGGACTTCCGAGTTGTGGAATTCCTTGCCGGCACATTTTCTTTCTCCTCCGAACCTCCAAACATTCAAGTCCAGAATTAACAAGTTGCCTCTTTCCTCCTTGTCGACACTCACGGTACGATAGTATTTAGGCTGTGAGCCCTCTTGGTGTGTTGTTTGAATAATAAAAAAAGCAAATTTTCATTAAGTGCTTTAAATTTCAACAACTCTATTTGCTGTTAACCCAAGGTTCGTTGGCTACGAAACCAGTTTTCTCGGAAATATTTTAAGTTTCTTTTCGGAAAATGTTGTAACATTTTCAAACAATAAGCTTTTTGGTCAAATATGGTCAATTGTTTCTACTATAATGGTTATACCGGTAACCAAATTGATGGCTGCTTTCCATATATGCTATTAAAATCATTTTTATGAAAGTTCACTTCCATAACGCACTTGCTGCATTCAGACTTTTTATTACAAATTTAGCGCTCCCCAAAAGAGTTTTTTAAATTAGATAAAAAGTTCGGTAAACATATTTTTATTTCTTCCGCAATCTAGTTTATCTAAAAATAACTCTTCTCATTTAGGGATGTGCTATAATAATTTGCGGGCATCCTTGCAGACAACCCGTGATTATTAATTAAAAAAAATTTGAGTCAGCGGTGACGGAGCAATACATGCAATAGCTCACTAATGGCAAACTTATTTAGATAGGTTTGCTATTTAATAAAATTATGACATTAGCTCATCACATGCAAAACAGATAAGCAAGAATACATTTAAAAGAGACCATAATATGCTGAATTCATCAGATAAACCCGTACGTACAGTTCGCCCAGTAATGACCAACGACACGAACAGCATTTGCTTTTAATTAAAAATTGATGTTTGCTTTATCAAATGAAAGATCGGATGCAAGTTATAACTTTATGATACACAAAGAAATAAAACTATAGTAATGGGGTGCGATTTTATGACCATTGTTGACGCTAGACGTGGACTTGACAGTAAAAGGGTGCGTGCATCGTTTTCCGAATAGGGTTGTAAAAAAAATAACAGAAACGCACCGTGGATTATATTGTATGTATCTTTTATGTTATAGCCTTTTTATAGATGACAAAATTAAATTGTTAAATTTGCCGTCATTTGCAGATGGATAAGAAAAATAAAACATTCTTTCCTGGCAATCAACAACAGATACATCTCTAACCTTATGAATATTGGAGATAAGGATCTTTGAAGTTGTTTGGAAAGACAGAAACTATTTAGACACAAATAAGATTTTCGCAACAGATAAATAAGTTATTCAGCTTTGGTTATGTTTCCTTTGTTCTTTTGATTCCGTATTAAGATTGCGACCAAAGTTGCTTGGGTTGTAGAACTGGAATTTGCCAACCTTGTAACGTAATTCCCATTTAGACGAACCTAATTTATTTTTCGTAACAAAAACTTTAACAATTCTCTTAATTAATATTTTAATCAATTAATATTCTACGGAGACCTGTACAAAGTGAATACGCTGTATCAAATATATATTTCATCAGAAATAAGTAAATAAAACAAACATCTGAATGGTTAAACACCACGTACCACTTCCTTGGTAGTCAGACCAGTCCAAGAAAGACATTAAAGCAAGTAAAACCGCCTATATTAAATACAAAAGGAGGCCGACACTAGAAAGTAAAACTGAATTCAGAAGACTTAGACGTAAGGCTAGAATAACAATCAAAACTGCCAAGAAAAGGTCATGGATTTAATAAGTCTCAACTATAAACAGTTCTACCCCTATGGCAGAAGTCTGGAATAAAATTAAAAGAACAAACACAATAGTATCTCTCAAGCGATACAGCATAAAGTAGCCACGTTTCAACCTATCACAGAGACAGTCAACCTGCTGCTTCCAGCACAAAAGTGTTGATCCAGTGTAATCTTTCGTGCAGCAAGAAGTTGAAACACAAACTGAATTCCAAGAGGTTGATGCTGCTAGTCCTTCAACTCTATATAAAATGTTTTCTCGGTATTTATAATTAGATGGTTTGCCCGACACCATTTAGTGAACTCCTCTAGGAAAGCGTTCGCCCTTTGAGCAATCTCCACAGCATCGACACCAGTAACTACAACAGTGGTGTCATCCACAGTCTCCTCTCTCTAATACAATCTGGGAAATCGTTTACATACAGAACAAAAAGGAGTGGGCCCAGGATACTTCCCTGTGCGGTACCCAGTTATACACTGAATGTGTCGGAAAACGTGTTTCCGACAGACACCATAATTTCTCTATCAGGCACAAACGCAGAAAGCCAGTCATTTACACATCCCCGCAATTCCAAACACCACAATTTCTTGCTTATAAATTTAGGACTCAACGTACCAACACAAAATAAATTGCCTTTGAACAGGAGATAAAATCGTTCATACAGACGACGAAATCTGCAAAGCTTTAGCAAACAGGTATAGACTCCAAGCAAATACCAAGAATTATAAAAAAAGATTTTATAGATTTTAAACAGAGAGAAAAACTCTACAAGCTAAAAATTCCATTACAAGACAATGATCCCCTTAATGGTGGCCTTACAAAAAGGGGATATGATCAAGCCCGTAAATCATTTAAGGAGATAAGTTGTGGGCCAGATGACATTCCAGTAATATTCGTTAAAAACTTACCACCAAATGCCTATGGTCACCTACCAAAACTGTTTAATCTAATATGGGCAAAACAAAAATTTCCATCAAAATGGCTACAATCCATCAGTATCCCAATCCTAAGACCAGGACATTCAAGAATCAATTCAGAGTCATACAGACTTATATCACTGACATGTGCCATGTGCAAGTGGTTAGAAAAAATTATCAATAGAAGATTTCTCTGGACTCTTGAACATAGGAATATTATTGTAGCCCAGCAAAGTGGCTTTCGTAGCGGCAGATCCAAACTGGAAAACAGGATATATCTGGAAAGTTATATGGACGAAGCACTTGCGTCCTAACAAAAAAAGTCTGGACGTAGCAAGTGCGTTATGGTAGCGAATTTTCTTTAAAATGTTGTTAATAGCAAATGTGTTTCTTTGATGAAAGCAGGCATCAAACTTGGTTGCCTCTATAGTAGAAACAATATACCATATTTCATCGAAATAACTTTATTGTTTGAAAATATATAAACATTTTTTAAAATTCTGGATGCAGCAAGTGTTTTATGGAACATATGTTATATTGTCTTATGTTATTTTTGCGTCCTAAACAAAATATTTCACAACTTTTTGAATTTGAATCACTTTTTCAGATCTGACCCCGTTTTTTTGATTTTATAAAATAAACCAACGGAGAATAATGCATCCAGCCTGGAAAGAAATACTTTTACTCCAATAGTTTTTAGCGATGTTAAATTAGAAATTATCCCGAAATGTACATAATGAGAAAATAAATCAACCTTTTCTAGTTTTGTGTGTCCAAAGGTGTTAAACTATTGTCCATTACAAGATTGCGATGGAACGCCTCCATCAACTTGTCACTTTTGGCGGATTATAACTCTAAATAAAAAATAAATTATTTCATAAAAAGTTGACACTAGAAACAATTCCCCACTTTTTTTTTTGGAAAACAAATTCCTGTTAGTCCACCGTAAATTCAGAACAATGATACAATAAATTAAAGTTACACTATTTTTTTTTACTTTAAATTTACCGCCAAAATATAGTATATTGTTTTATCCTGAAATTCAAAAAACAGGGCATTCTATTTTCACAGGGCGACCCGCTACCGTTTCTTCCGCCAAATATTAAAAATTACAACTAAAGTGGCGCTCGAGTTAACGCCCTTTTCCGACCGAACCCAACACCAATCTACTCCACCCTTTGGAAATACACCATCAGAACGTGAAAGAATATGTTAATGGAATGGTAGCGACAACATAAAATGGACAAAAATACATTATATGTTAGTGAATTTTTATTAAAATAATTCACTAATAGAGAGGTATCGGTGGTGAGACTTTGCAAACATTTTTTCAAATGAGCGCCTATTTGGGCCCCTAGAACCAATATCCGGGGTGAGTTTCGAATTTTATATGTTTATATATATATATATATATATATATATATATATATATATATATATATATATATATATATATATATATATATATATATATATATATATATATATATATATATATATATATATATATATATATATATATATATATATATATATATATATATATATATATATATATATATATATATATTCAACTGATAACTCAAAAAATAATTCACCGATTTAATGAAACTCGGCAAGTACCTTTCTTTTATTAATAGCTTGGATGAGTTCGTTATACAGGAAAATCGGCCAAGGTGTCCTGAGAAATTTTTTTCTCCGAAAATTACAAAGCTATTTCGATGAAATTTAGTGTAAATGTTGCTTTGGAAAAGACCTAGACATGTACCAAAATTCATCTTTCTAGGTCTACAGAAAATTGAGCTATTCAAATTTGAATCATTTATTTTTAATATCACCGCGTTTCATTAACAATGGCAAACCTGGCTTATATGAGATCTAGTATGTCTGAGCGTTGCCCGGCAACGGAACATTTTATTACTGCGCAGGTCTGTTACACGCTGTAACTGACGTATATCGTATGGTATTAGACTGTTTTATCTGTTTCAGTTGACACGTTATTTGTGTTATTTGGTAATTTTTATATACGAGTGCAAATTATTCCTTTATGATTTTATTAATGTTAATGGGTGGATTAAACAGTGTTTGTTATGTTTTATCAACACATATAAAGGATCGTAGTTTACAAAAAGTGCTGATATGCAACAGGTTAGTTCTCTTCTCTCTGATGCTTTGGCGGTAGTTTTAGTTAAGTTTATGGTTTAACGGTCCATAATTTTTAGCTAATTTTTGTACAAAAAATTCGTCACGAGGAGACCGCGACTTTAGAATTTTAAAAAGATTTCTTCAAATGAGCGCAAAGTAGGCCCCCTGTAATCCATTTACGTTCAGTTTTGATCTGTTTAAATATATATAGGGTGACGCATTTCTACGATAAAGCTCAATATATTTAGTGTTATACAAGAGACGAGAAAAAATTATAAAAGTTAATTATAGGGTGTCTTGAGCTGCATCTTATAAAATTATTTTACAATCACAGGCTGGCCCATAAGTCGTTGGTAATCCCTACAATTTTTTTCGAAGAGCCTTATTTTATTGCATTTTTTCTCTAAATATATTTGTAAGAAAAAAAATAAAGACGCAGTAAGTGCGTTTTGGTAGCAAATTTTCATTAAACGCTTCAAATTTCAATAACTCAATTTGCTATTAACCTAAGGTTTGTTGGCTAGGAAACCAACATGTAAAGTTTATTGTCGGAAAATTTTTGTACATTTTCAAATAATAAGTTATTTTGATAAAATATTGCACATTGTTTTTACTATATAGGTTATACCGGTAACCAATTTGATGACTGCTTGCATTAAAAAGACATATTTTCTAATACACAACCTAACTTACTTTATCTTCTAAGCATATGATTGGACGTATTTATTTTAAATTTAGTATGTGAATGGTTGATAGCGTTCTAATGACATCCCTTTCTGTACACCAACACACATGCTAAAATTGTTGTAGCTGATTTTTATAAATAAAAATTTATCTCAAAAGATCTGAATTGTTTCATTTAATGTTACGCATTAGAAACCCTACTGGTAAGTAAATGATTTAATGTAGCCATCTCCGATTTTTCTATTTAACTCTATATGGCATAGTAATGTCCTTTTCTAAAAAGAAATATACTTTGCGGCATCTTTCAAATTCTGTTAAATATTAATTCTGAAAAAACTTGGATTACAATTATTCAACAAAACTGAATTTTAGAATTTTCCTTTTGTTTGATGGTCATATATACATATATATATATATATATATATATATATATATATATATATATATATATATATATATATATATATATATATATATATATATATATATATATATATATATGAGCTCAGTTTCGTGAAAATTAGTTGGTTTAAAAGACAGGACATTTTCGAGAAGAACATTTGCAATTTTCCATGCAAAACATGTCTCCCAAAACTGGCCAGCGAACATAACCGCCAGAAAGAATTTTCCAGTGTCATGAAAATTTTCTTCCAAAATTTGAAAGTCGTTACCTTTCTAAAAGAAAAATTTTCTTTTTGAAAATTCACTAAAATCAAATGAAAAAAATATTTCCAATAAGAACAATTTGGAAGAACTGATTCATCATAATACATTTTTTATTCCTCTGATGACGCTAACTTTGCTAGCGAAGCGATCGTGAGGTCTGAAACATGTATTGTGGTGAATTGGGTTCTCTAAATTGTACTTATCTGTGCTCATCACAGGTTTGAATATTCACTCAGTGTACCTCTGAAACAATAATAAAGTTGATTTGATGAAATTTCGTACAGACATTGCCTATATAAAAACTTTATTACTTTTCAAAATTGTATCTTTTTTTTCTACTTTAACGTCGGCCTATTTCTGAGACTATGTCCAACCACAGGCTCCAGGGAGCAGTTTCACTTCACTATCCTGGAAATTTTGCCGAACCCCTGCCTTTCTGTAAGAAGGATAGGGATCTTTAACGTGTCCAACAACGCACGGACACGAGACCGACGGCTTCACGCCCCCTCCGAAGGCTGGAACGTGCAGTCATTCAACTTACTCAAATACAATGCCAGAACCTCGGTTGATGTTAGTTTATTACAGGTTGTACTGAAAAAGTGAAAGGGAAATCCTGGGAATCGAATCCAGTACCTCTCGGTTCAGAAGCTCGCGGTCTTACCTCTGGACCATCGAGGCTCCAAAATCGAGTCTGCTAAGCTAATAGAAAACTACGTTAATAAAATTTAATGAAAGGTGTTAAATATGCGCAGTTGCTGCACCATAAACGGAAGATCTTCTAGAACACTTGTTTCCCATAATGCGTAATCTTTTCAGAATATTTGTTTAAAAAATCACAAATTGTGACTTTTTAAATTCACTTTGACATTTGAAAAGAAAAATAACCTCTCATATATATATATATATATATATATATATATATATATATATATATATATATATATATATATATATATATATATATATATATATATATATATATATATATATATATATATATATATATATAGTTGAAAAAACATAATTGGTCTCTTTACTTTCATTCGATTGCAATATCCTTTAACTTTCTACCTGGAATTAGTTATCTCTGGATTTCACAATCCTTTCCGATTGGCTGGTAATTTTTATCCTCTGTATCACATTAAGTTTACACATGAGCAGTGCCATACAAAGAATACTTATATAACGTTAGATCCATCATTGTAAATAGTTTGAGCTGTCTTTGACGTATTCTTTAGATGCACCCAGTGGATTTTCTTCACTAGGAATATTACTTCTACTTAGTTGGTCATTCTGTATTACTGACATTATGTCATGTCAACTACGTCACCTAGCGTTACGCGAAAGCTCGATAAAAACAAGTCTTTCGCAAGGTACAAGTCACTTCTATGTTCGATCTCCTCTTCTTAAATTCTTGGGACTCCGAGTTTCCAATTTTCTACTCAAAACACTGCTCGCGTGTTTAAGCCAGTTCAATTCTACAGTGGAGTTCTACGCCAGATCTCATCTTCTTCGCTCCTTGGAACCCGGAGTTCCAAATCTTCCACTTAAACATCGCTCGTGTGTTTAAGCCAGTTCAATTCTACAGTGCCGTTCTACAACGAATCTGATCTTCATCACTTTTTGGGACTTCTAAGATCCCGATCTTCTACATAAACATCGCTAATGTGATTACGCCACTTCAGTTTAAGCTCCAATCTTCCTACAGAAATTCCGTTCGTACAGTATTACAGTGAAAAGTCAGTGTTTTCTTTGAAATTATAAAGTATACGCGCAGTTAAATGCAATAGCAAGTAGCTAATATGATTGTGAAATCTCCTGAATAACCCATTAAATATCTCCAGCTTGTGATTGTGACAATGTAACAGTGGCTGATTTAAATCACATTATATTTATGTGCCCACGGCATCAAAACTCACGACTGAATTTAATAACTTCTATCATACAAATGAATGATAAAAATATCTGTATGCCATTTTCGTTAAATCAGCTATTGATGCGAAAGTCAAAATGTATAATAATGAAATTGTATAGATTTTTCAAAGAAATTAGACTACAACTGTAGTTACTTTTGTTTTCATTAGAGACATTGTATAATGTAAAAATGTTTTTAATAACTATTGTTTGTTAGAATAAGTATGGCTCCTTTGTAATCCACTCCTTTGTGAATTTACCTACCTGCATGAAACCAAGGCCCAGTACAGTTTGTTCAAAGCCGTCCTGGCGGGTCTCTGGACGCACAGTATCCCAGTCATCCTTCACAATACTTAGAAAAAAAAAAAAAAAAAGTATAGAAACTGAATTTATTATTATATATAAAAAAAAAAAAAAGTATACAAAGTAAATTTATTATTACAAATTAGTTAATTAGGTATAAAAATAGTGTAAGATAATAAAATTGGCTGGCGATATAACTTGATGCAAATTTATTGTTTATAGATCTCATAAACACCACTAGACATAAATTTAAAAAAAAGTCTGTGGCTAATGGACCTAACGGTCCGAGGCCAAACCAAATTACAACAACAACAACAACAACAACCCATTAAATCAAGTGTAAAACCGCAAATTGTAAATAAATGTTAAGTTCAAAGTGTATATAGTAACAATACAACATATATAAATATAAAAAAGTGTATTATTGAAATCTTCTGGAATCCAGTGCACCTAGGGATATAAATAGAGTCCACATACAGTCCACATCTTCAACATATTCTTCTTCCAACGCTAATTAGCAAAGCCGACTAGTTAGCGAGGGTGGGATCAATCCACTTGCAGAACATTGGGGAAAGAAAACAAGATCTTTCTTACGCATCTATATTTATAAAGATTACAAAATATTTGCTTTGTCACTTTACCAAGAACACACCTAATTAATTTAGGAGTGATTAACAAAATTACACACCTCAAATATGTCTACGCCTCTGATAACTGACCATCATTGTATGATCCGCATTTCTGTTTTTACCTATTGATGGATTCACGGTTTGCATTTTATATTGGATACTTTTATTAGTATTCAAAATGAGCTTTACAAAACCCATCCCATCATTTCACTACGTATGTGAAAATTGGTGGGAATTCAGCAGAATATTCATTGCTTATTAGCTCGCAGTCAAATTTATATCCATGCATAATGAAAAGAAAATGATACAAGCATAAAGCGAAAGGAGGACAAAGCACTGACATTACGTTAACGTATACAGGATGAAATGGCGTTATTTCCATATTTTAATCATTGGATGTTCCTGGACATATCGCATATACGATTAACAGCCTGCTGACTCGTTGCTGCAAACATTACAAAAGTGGAACTTAATATGCTATACAGGTGTAAAAAAGTGTGGTATATTGCCAATATTTTGAAAACTACTTAACAAATTTTTTTGACACTTGGTATATTGATGTACTCAAATTTAATACTCTGTTGACAAAAAGTTAAAGTAAAAAAGTATGTGCAACTATACAAGATGGCTCGGAAATAATACCAACATTTTTATTTCAAATGGGACACCTATATGTTTTTACGTTTATATCTAATTGCATTTTAGGTCCTTTTAGTGAATTTACTTTAACAAAAATTCACTAATGAGGAGATCCCGACTTTAGAATTTTGAAAAAATTTCTTCAAATGAACGCGAACTAGGCCCCCTAAAACCCATATCCAGGATCATTTTCAATTTTTATATGTTTAATATATATATATATATATATATATATATATATATATATATATATATATATATATATATATATATATATATATATATATATATATATATATATATATATATATATATATATGTATGTATGTATGTATTAATGTATGTATCACAACGATAACTCAAAAAATACTCGGCCGATTTTGATTAAAATTGGTGAGTACCTTCCTTTTGCAAGTGGCTTGGATAGGCTCGTTATCCAGGAAAATCTGCGCAGGTTTTCCAGGAAAATTTTGGGTTTCTTTTGAAAAAAAATTATATATCCTGAAATACCAAAGTAAGGCCAGCCAAATTTGGTTCGCTGCTTTATATTATTACAGGTACATTACCTACCATAATTTCGCTTTCTAGGTTAAAAGAAAAAAAGTTATATGGATTTTAAAAAAATACATTGTGGTTTTCTTCAAAACGTAAAAGTCGCGATTTGAAACGTCAAAATTGGCAATATTTATTCAAAGAACTTGAAACAAATACGGGCTGTGGAAAGAAAATATCTCAAGAAGAATGTTTTACAAACCCTAGAGTCTTAGCTTCAACCGTTATTGTCCTTCGTTTTTATAAAGTATTTCCAGAAAATTCATTTCAGATAGACCCTTTCTCTGATGCTTTGGCAGTAGTCTTAGCTATAGTGTTTATCGTGTAATGGTATATAATTTTTGTCAAATTTTCGTAAAAAATCCATAAAATTCAATATATCCGTTATTATACAAGATACGAAAAAAATTCTATACACTAATTATAGGGTGTCTTGAGCTACATCTTAAAAAAATATTTCTACAACCACAGATTGGCCCATAAGTCGTTGGTGATAAAAATTATCTTTTTTTTTTATTATTGCTTTTTTGCATTTTCCATCGAAATATAATGCATGTTTGTCATAAAAGAAATTCGGGACGCAGCAAGTGCGTTATGGTAGCCAATTTTAATGAAATTCTTCAAATTTGAATATCTCAATTCGCTATTAACCTATAAGGTTGACCAAAAAATCGTTTTTTTCCGGGAACACTTTAAGTTTACTTTCGGAAATTTTTGAACATTTTCAAACAATAAAGTTATTTTAATGAAACATGTCACATTATTCCTACTATATAGGTTATCCTGGTAACCAAATTTGAAGTGATTGAAACGAGTATTTACAACGTAAAATAACATAGACGGACGTGGTCGTGTACTAATTTTGAAGTCGTTTTATCAAAGAAAAATAAAGTGACTCGAAATTAATAATAAAATAATCCTTGACATTCCTTTAGATTCTTTAATGCAATATCTACAATGTTGGAGAATGACAGATGACGTTATATGTATTGCTATGCTATTCGAATAAGTCGTAGATGAAAATATAAACAATGGAGGTTGTCTCAGGTTATTAGCCTGGACAGCGTTGTGAGAGAGATACGACAGGGACGCCCTCTTGGTGCAGGACCAGGTAGTATGTCTAGTTTACACAAAATATAATAGATAGAGCTGTACAATCAACTAAGAATTGTTTAATGTCACCCTTGGACCATTTATTTCCTAATACCAGAACAAAGTTTCAAACGCCCTTAATTTTAGCATGCTGATGTGTAGGTATTATAAATAAAAAAATTTGGGACGCAGCTAGTGCGTTATAGTAGTGAATTTGCATAATAATTGTACACTATTAGTAAGAGATATTATTAAAACTAATTATTTATATTTAAATGGATCTTGGAGATTGGTTTCAGAGTCCCAGTTAGTGATTATTTGAAAAAATTTATATATTAATGGAGCTAGAAAATTATTATTTACAAAGGAAATGTACCTGTCAAATTATAAACATGGCAGGTATTTCTCCTTATTAGTTGCTTGGATGGTTTTCTTTTAGTCAACCCATTTATTTTTGCAAACTATAAACAACAAAAGTCTGGACGTATCAAATGCGTTATGGTAATGAATTTTCATAAACAAAATATTTAATATCAAATATGTGTTTTTTTTAAGAAAGCAGGCATCAAATTTGGTTACCAGTATAACCAATAAAGTAGAAACAAGGTTTCATGTTCAACCAAAATAACTTTGAAAATGTAGAAAAATTTCCGAAAGTAAACTAAAAGTATTCCCGAAAAAACTGGTCTCTTGGTCAACCTTATAAGTTAATAGCAAATTGAGCTATTCAAATTTGAAGCATTTAAAGAGGATTCTTTACCATAACGCACTTTCCGCGTCCCGAATTTCTTTTCTGACAAACATGCATTATATTTCGATAAAAAATGCAAAAATGCAGTAACATAAGGCGTGTTTGATTAAAAAAAAGAGAATTTGTATCACCAACGAGTTATGGCCCACGCTGTGATTGTAGAAATATTTTTTAAGATGTAGCTCAAGATACCCTATAATTATTGTATACATTTTTTTTTCGTATCTTGTATAATAACCGATATATTGAGCTTTATTGATTTTTTACGAAAATTAGACAACAATTATATACCATTAAACGATAAACTCTATAGCTAAGACTACTGCCAAAACATCAGAGAAAGGGTCTATTTAAAATGAACAGTGACGGTTGTAGCTAAGGCTTCAGGCTTTGTAAAACAGTCTTCTTGAGATATTTTCTTTCCACAGCTCGTATTAGTTTCAGGTTCTTTGCCTAAATGTTCACCTCAATTTATTTGTCTTTAAATGCATATAACTTTTTTGTCTTTCAGAGCTAAATTTTAGTAGTTAATTTATCTATAATGATATAAACCTCCGAACCAAATTTAACTGCCCATATTTTGTTATTTCCAGAAATAAAAAAATTCCTAAATAAAACACAAAATTTTCCGGGAAAACCTGGGCAGATTTTCCTGGCTAACAAACTTATCCAAGCCACTTGCAAAAAATTGATATAAACCTGCGTACCAAATTTAGCTGCCCTTACTTTGTTATTTCTGGAGATAAAATTTGTTTTCTAAATAAAACACAAAATTTTCCGGGAAAACATGCGCTCATTTTCCATTTAATCAAAATCAGCCCATTATTTTTTGAGTTATCGGTGTGATATATATATATATATATATATATATATATATATATATATATATATATATATATATATAAAGATATACAAATTGTGGTAAAAATATTTCAAATCCGATAGCTTCAAAAATTTTCCCTTAAGCCAGCATCTTCAATCTTGAACCACAGTAAAACCTATGTAAACGCATGTGGGTACTAAATTAAAGAAAAATAATGAGCTTCGCGGATAACTACAAATTTGTTCTAAAAAGCCTTTTTTGTTGTTTATTGTTTGCAAAAACTGGATTGGTTGACTAAAACAAAACCATCCAAACAATCAATAAGGGAAAATACTTGCCATATTCATAACTTGACAGGTACATTCTCTTTGCTCTTTGTAATTAGTTATTTTTTTTCTGAAAAGCTTTTGTAACTTTAATGAAATTTTTAACTAATTTTTTTAAATTTAAAGACACCTACAGTACTTACATATTATATCTAAGACCAATTTTTAATTTTTTAGCTCCCGATAATATATAATTTTTTTCAAATAATCGCTAACTGGGACTCTAAAACTGATATTCAAGGTCCATTTGAATCTAAAGAATTAGTTTTCATAGTATATCTTGCTAATGGTGTACAATTATTATGAAAATTCACTACTATAACGCACTTGCTGCGTCCCGAACCTTTTTTTAAACACAGACGGTAGCATTTAGAATAAGCCAAATAAAAATCAGTAGTCACATTACCTCATTGATTCTATGAAAATTAATTCCGCTTAGTTGTCTGCAATTAATAGGATAATATGAAACGCTCAGCAGTTACATAAATATCAGCAAAATATGGCAAATAATTAGAAACGAGGTTTACATAAACCACGTTAACATTTTTCATCAATGTTTTTGGTTTGGTTTTCGCATAGAGTGTGTGCAGGTGCATGTTTATTGTTTTATGTGTGCTTGTCAGTTAAACATACAAATTAATCATATTGGCAGCAGCATAGTTAATTTAAACTTGACTGAATAAATAATTTCACCTGGTTCAGCACATAAACCCTATAAACTTCAGCCTGTGCTTAATCCACAAGCCTTAGCACTAACATTATGTACTCTATCAGCAGCATAAAAAGTCTGGACGTAGCAAGTGCGTTATGGTATTGAATTTTTTTAAATGCTTCAATTTTGAATAACTCAATTTTCTATAAACTTGGAAAGTTTAATTTTGGTATGTAATAAGGTCTTTCCTAAGGCAACATATACACCAAATTTCATTTAAATACCTTTGTAATTTTTGGAAAAACAAATTTCCGAAAGAAAAATCAAAATTTGAATAACTTAATTTTTTATAAACTTAGAAAGTTGAATTTTGATACGTAGTAAGGTCTCCCCCCAGGGCAACATACCCTTTAAATTTCATTAAAACAGCTTTGTAATTTTCGGGGAAATTTTTTTTCCCGGAAAAGCCTTTCCGATTTTCTTGGCTAACAAACTACTTCAAGCCATTAATACAAGAAAGACACTTGCCGAGTTTCATCGAAATCGCTTAATTAATTTTTGAGTTATCGGATGGATATATATATATATATATATATATATATATATATATATATATATATATATATATATATATATATATATATATATATATATATATATATATATATATATATATGGGCCCTAATTCGCGTTCATTTGAAAAAATTTGTGCAAAGTCTCACCATTTATACCTCGCAATTACTGAATTTTTTTAAATAAAAATTCACTAATATTTTGGTTAAAGAATATGCAATTTGTTTTTTTTTTTGGCAATGCATTTTTAATCCTATAGTGTTGGAACGGGAGCTGCTGAACTTAGTATCATATTTTAGGCAACACACAATACACATCATATAAAACCATTGACTTCTTATAAGTGTTGCTCTATGTAATGTGTCGTAGTTTGGACGTCAGTTTACAATGCGAGAAATCTTAAATTAGTACATGTAAAGGATTTTAGCCATAGATAAAGCTTTTAAGGGTCAAAGTCGCAAATAATCAAATATATACAAGATATCCACCCAATTTTATTAAAACAGCTTTGTAATTTTCGGAGAAAAAAAAATTTTGAAAGAAAATTTAAAATGTGAATAACTCAATTTTCTATAAAGTTAGAAATTTGAATTTTGGTATGTAGTAAGGCCTTTCCGAAGGCAACATATGTAGTAAATTTCATTAAAACAGATTTGTTATTTTTGGAGAAAAAAATTTTTTTTTTGAAAGAAAATTCAAAATTTTCCCGGAAAACCCCGTCCGATTTTCCTGGCTAACGAACTCATCCAAGCCATTAATAAAAGAAAGGCACTTGCCGAGTTTCATTTAAATCGGTTAATTATTTTTTATATATATATATATATATATATATATATATATATATATATATATATATATATATATATATATATATATATATATATATATATATATATATATATATATATATATATGTAAACATATAAAAATTTAAACTGACCCCGGATATGGGTTCTAGGGGTCCTAATTCGCGCTCATTTGAGAAAATTTTTGCAGAGTATCACCATCGATACCTCTCTATTTAGTGAATTTTTTTAAATAAAGATTCACTAAAAATCAGCGAGAAAGCTTGGAGCCATAGTCTGTTTACCAAGTTTTAAGTTTGTAGTCTGGAAGGAACAATAAACGTTTAAAGTGCAATCTAATATGTTAATAAAAAATACAGAAAATTCATATGTTTATATTTTAATGTTCAATATTATACAGGGTGTTTCATTTAAAACGAAATACTTTAAAGTAATCAATTCATATAAAACGTTATTTGACTTTTTATCTCACATTTGTTTAACGTTTAAGGTGATTTCTTTTTATTTTATTTAATTTTATATTATTGATTAAAAACTGAGAGACTTTATTGTCATTGAAAAGTTTTTGTCTTAAGGTAGTGGATCTTCTGTTAGGATGGGTGTGGTTGAAATGGTTTATATTAAGAAGATGGAAAAGAAAGCTTAAACTGTACTGCCACGACAATGATGGGTCTAGACCTGCTGCAAGAATCGTTAACACTCAGTTCCTGCCAAAAAAAAATTAGGCTAAATACGTCATGGAACTAGCAAGAAAATTTGATGTAACTGGTCTAGCACAGAATAAAACATATATCTGTTCTTTTTTTTTTTCTCCCACAGAGCTCGTCCGCGGCTTTGCCGCCCCGATACCACTGCAACCTTTGGCTTATTGTGCATGCCCTTAGTCTTTTTATTCCACTCTTTACAAAATCACTGTGGCTTGAATTAGTCTGCACAGTGATTGGTAGGGTGGAGTTTCATAATGCTCTGTCTCCGGTCTAGACTAACCGTAGATCAGTTGTCTTTTGCGGTCCAGAGCTTTACACTCGCACAAGATGTGCTGGGCTGATTCCTGCCCCTCGCCGCAGAGTCTGCATGCCAGGTCCCCCTTGAACTGCCCCATTTTATGCAGGTGTTTCTTGACGGCCATGTGTCCTGTCAAGAAACCTGTTCTCTTTCTGAGCTGTCCTCTGCTAAGATTTAGCAGCTCCACCGCTCTCTTTAAACTGGGTTTCTCAATTATTAACCTCCCATTTCTGGACAGTCCTGGACAGTCTTCCCAGTACACCTAGTGTTGGTTTCTGACCCAGGACGTAATAGCTCCCCTGGCAGTGCTTTTTGTGACGCCCAGAGCCGGTTCTGGTCTCATAAATGATTCTGCTGACCCTCTCTTCGTGAGACTGTCAGCTTCTTTATTGACTTTGACCCCCGAGTGACCCGGCACCCAGATGAGGGTGACCTCATTCTGTCCAGCCAGGTCGCTCGTCTCGTCTCGGCACTCACTCACCAGCCAGTAACTTATTTGTGGGTTTCTTAGGGCCTTAAGGGCTGCCTGACTCTCTGTGGCTATGAGGATCCGCTTGTTGGTGTAGCCCCTCCTCTTGTTCTCACGAACACAGTGCAGTATGGCGTACATTTCGACCTGAAAGACCATTGCATGGATTCCGAGGGAAATACTACTACTTACCCTGGGCGCTTCCAAATAAACACCTGCCCCGGTCCCACACTCCTCGCCGGATCCGTCCATGAACCAGACGAGCGCGTCCCGTGGTATGCCCGGCGTCTCCTCCCGCAATGCCTCGCTTTTGGGGATTTCAAAAGTAAAGTTGTTTTCTCTGCAGATTCGCGAGCTCGCTAAGTCTTACCTCATTTCAAGCATGAGCTCCTTCACGATCTCCTGAATTTTGCAGTAGCCCCTAAAGCCTGGGTTGATCTTCAGTCTACCATTGCAGGCTAGTCTGTATAGTCCTAGCCTGGCCTCCCCCATAATACTTAAGTATAGGGGGGTGGGGGAAGATTCAGCAACACCCCCATGGCGGCTGTTGGGGTTAAAGACATGGCCCTTGTGATGCCTAGGTAAGCCATCCTTTGGATCTTTCCTAGTTTTTGTTTGGCACTGGATTGTGTGACCTTAGGCCACCAGACCAGTGCCGCGAATGTTAACGATGGTCTGACCACCCTTGTGTACAGTCAGTGGGGCATACTAGGTCTTAGTCCCCACGTTTTTCCATATTGCCGCTTAGTGACGCCTAAGGTTATGACTGTCTTAAGCAGTATTTTTTCAACCTGACCATTCCAGGTTAGCTTAGAGTCCAATACGACCCCAAGACATTTTACCTTCCTAGCCATTGGAATATTCCTACCATATAGAGTGAGAGTTCTATGGCTCTCCCCCTTCTCCTCCTCGTTTTCATTTGTTCTTAGTCAATAATCAATCAGGAAATGCAAATAGTTAAACTTTTTAAAGAATAATTACAAAAAATTAACCTTCATGATGGCGACGTTTCCTCAACTAGAATTTTTGGGGAATTTTTATACAATCAACATTTCAAAGCATTCCTTTTTTTTGTTCTTGTTATTTTCCTTTCATTTCCTCGGCTATAAATTAAAACTTATAGTTAGGCTATATTTCAAAACCTTGGACGCAGAAAGTGCGTTATGGTAGTGAATTTTCATAGAAATGACCTGGCACAAAATATCTTATTAACTTTTTTTCTTGTAACATAGACATCTAAATTTTGGTGCGCAGTTTACTTTTTATATCGGAAACCTACCTATCAAATTTGGTTATCATAGTTTTTTATTTTTTGAGATAAAAGATTTTTTCGAATCAAAAGTCAAAAATTTTTCGGAAAACTTCGTCAGATTTTCCTGACTAACGAACTTGTGCAAGCCATTTATAGAAGGAAGGTAGATGCCAAATTTTATCAAAATCTGACCATTTTTTTGAAGTTATATATATATATATATATATATATATATATATATATATATATATATATATATATATATATATATATATATATATATATATATGTATATAAGACATACTTGGTTCTCGGGTTAAACCGCGTCCAGAATTTATGAAAACTCGACGTTTCGGCTCTTGTTTTGGAGTCATTTTCAAGAGGTAAAGGAAATATGTAAGGAAACTCTAAGGCCTCAATCTGCCAACTCCCTAGAGTGGTGGACAAATGTGGGTAAAGGAAATATGTAAGGACACTCTAAGGCCTCAATTTGCCTACTACTTAGAGTGGTGGACAAAGATGGGTAAAGCAAATAAGTAAGGACACTCTAAGGCCTCAATCTGCCTACTCCTTAGAGCAGTAGACAAAGGTGGGTTGGGTTGTTGTAGCTCGATTACGGGGCCTCAATCTGCCTACTCCCCAAATCTCGCCGGAGATCGTCTGTGAGGTCTCAGTGTGTTCAACGCTAGGCTCTCTGAGGCCTAGGGTTAAACACACTGAGACCTCACAGAGGTGGGTAAAGGAAATATGTAACGACACTCTAAGGCCTCAATCTGCCTACTCCTTAGAGCGGTGGACAAAGATGGGTTGGGTTGTTGTAGCTCTATTACGGGGCCTCAATCTGCCTACTCCCCAAATTTCGCCGGAGATTGTCTGTGAGGTGTAAGTGTGTTCAACCCTAGGCTCTCGGAGGCCTAGGATTGAACACACTGAGACAGACGATCTCCGGCGAGTTTTGGGGAGTAGGCAGATAAAGGCCCCGTAATCGAGCTACAACAACCCAATCCACCTTTGTCCACCGCTCTAAGGAGTAAGCAGATTGAGGCCTTACAGTGTCCTTACATATTCCCTCTACCCACCTTTGTCCACCGCTCTAAGGAGTAGGCAGATTGAGGCCTTAGAGTGTCCCTACATATTTCCTGTACCTCTTGGCTCCAAAACAGGAGCCGAAACGTCGAGTTTTCATAAATTCTGGACGCGGTTCAACCCGAGAACCAATTATGCCTCACATTAAAGACCGCGGAAATCTTTTTGAACATATATATATATATATATATATATATATATATATATATATATATATATATATATATATATATATATATATATATATATATATATATATATATATATATATATATATATGTATATATATTAATTGAAACTGACCCCGGATATGGGTTCTAGGGATCCTAGTTCGCGCTCATTTGCAAAAATTTTTTTTAAATTCAAAAGTCGGGATCTCCCCATTAGTGAATTTTTCTACGAAAATTCACTAAAAACAGTTTCTCAATTCATGAATTTATAGGTACGTGCTAATTATCTTGAATTGATATATAAGATTTTAATTTAAAAATTAATAAGCTTGCTTTAGAAAAAGTTTTATTCTAATTAAAGAACTATTTTATATTCCCCTTGAGAGCAAAGTTAATCATCTGAGCTAACTATTTAGGAATTATCCTTATTTTAGCAACATATTTTACTTATTTGCTTAGCAACTACCAACAGACAATTTCCAGGCTCAATTCTAAATGACGTACAACTTTTAATATGTTAATATGACCCCTACTTCAGAGAATTGTATGCTCAGAAGAGAAACTTAATTAAGCTTCTGCTGGTTCCTCTTTAAACGGTGAAGTATCAGGCTATGAAATTACTTATTTTCATAGTAAACTCGCTGAGCACTTAGCCAGATCCCGAGGGACATAAAAATATGTATAACGCTGGTATTCAAAATTTCAAATTTCATATCCTTCATTTTCATGAGAGTGGAAAATTATTGGGGAACTCCTGAATATTCAAGTTTTTATTTAGAGAAGGGCCATTTTAGAAATATATCCTGTGTCTCTTAAGCATTTATCTCCGTCGGTTATTATTAAACTTCTTACAAACATTGCCGTAAACGTTTTCTTCCCAGAATTAGGTCCATGGAGCACGTAGCGTATTATTATCATTTACCGCACAAATTACATCTTCCAACTTAAGTAATTATGTTTTAGCTCATTAAGCTTTCGATAGTATAGTTAATCTAATAAGATGAATCAAATAATGACATTGCATGGCAGAATATACTTGAAGTAAACTATCGCTAGAAGATAAAAGTTTACTTAATCGCTTTTGGCAAATTTACAAGCAGTCGACGAATTCTTGCCAGTGGACCACATTAGTAAGGCTAGGAAATTTGTTTCTTGTCGATTCATAATTGAGATTTATTACCATTGCTGTTTGATTGGAGGTGTATATAGGGTGGCGCATTGAAAACGAAACAGACCGATTTGCGTCCAGAGAATTTTTTTTAAGAAACGCTGAAACACGTCAATTTTATTATTATGGGGAACATGTTTTGACATAAAACTCAACTTTGTCACATCAATCCCTTAAGACTGGTGATAACAACCCTTATAATATAAATAGGGAACATGGATCGAGTGTTACATCATTTGAAAGCTCTTTCTTTTGTGAATTTAGCACATTAATTTTTGGAAGTTTTATCAACAGGTTTAAAAATTATTCATAGTTGAAGATGCAAAAACACATTTCACTCATTCCGATAAGAAATGTGCTGATAGTCAATGTTTTGTCAACGTTTCAGACGAGTGTACGTGTTTATTAAACTCTACAGTCAATCTTCATAATTGTCGTTCTTGGGCAGATAATGATCCAAGAAATTTTCACGAAGTCCACACTCAAACTCCACAGAAATTGAATGTTTGAATTGGCATTTTTGAAGACCGTTTAATTGGACCAATTTTTCTTGATGGCAATTTGAGTGGCGAAACGTATTTGGAGTTACTAGAAGGTATCGTTTACCCTCTACTAATCGATATTGTTGAAAATGATTATCGCTATCAAGAAAATCAATTAGTGTTTCAACAAGATGGAGCTTCTCCGCATTTTTCACAACGTGTTAGGGAATTTTTGAACACAGAGTTTCCAGAGCAATGGATTGGGCGTAGAGGTGCTATTGAGTGGCCCCCTAGATCACCGGATTTAACTCGTTTAGACTTCTTTCTATGGAGCCATTTAAACAGTAGAATTTTCGCAACAGAACCGGAGTCTCTGGAAGAATTACGACGACGCATTGTTAAAGAATGCCGTTTAATGACTCCACAAATGCTCCAGAATGTCAGAGCTCATTTTGAACAAAATCTGTACTTTTGTATGGAAGCTAGTGGTCAACAATTTGAACACTTACTTAATTGAATAAACATTTTTGAACGTTTGGTTTTGTTTTTTAGTTTTTTTTAACGAAAACTTGACTAATTAGTGCATTTCTTAACACAATGAATGCAATACGTTCTTGCAACTCTGACTGTAAATAATTTTTAAACGCGTTAATAAAGCTTCCAAAAAAATTTGTGTGCTGAATTCAGAAAGAAAGAGCTTTCGAATGATGTATCACACGACCCGTGTTCCACATTTGAAATATAAGAGTTGTTATCACCACCCTTAATGAGTTGATGTGACAAAGTTGAGTTTTATGTCAAAACATGTCCCCCTCAATATTAAAATTGACGTGTTTCAGCGTTTCTTAAAAAAAAAATTTCTCTGGACGCAAATTGGTCTGTTTCGTTTTCAATGCGCCACCCTGTATGTGTAATCTCATTTAATTTGGCACTGTAATGTAAATACTAAATGTTCGTTATTTTTTTTTACTGCCAGTAAAAAGCAGTAAATTTAAATCATCGAAATACAGTATGTTTAATTATTAACGCCTACAATAAACATAAAAATCAAAGGGCATACAAGATAAAACTACTAGAAAAACACTTTAATAAAATATATACACTTAAATAATAGTAATACAAAAACTTATAAAAATATAATTACGATAATTAAAAATAAAAACATAATTATGGAATTCAACTGACAATTTAAAAAACAATTAACAGATTTTGATGAATCTGGGCCAGTTGCTTTTTTTAATAAAAGCTTGGATAGGTTCGTTAGCTATCCCAATCAGACCAATTTTTAAAAAAATACTTAAAAAAATGTGTCTCAAAAAGTAACACAACTATTTGGATGAAATTCTGTAGACGTGTTGCCTCGGAAAGGCCTTACTACGCACCGAAATTGAATTTTCTAGCTTGGAAGCAAATTGAGGTATTGAAATTTGAAGCATTTAATGAAATTTCGCTAACCTAACGTACTTGCTTTGTCCCGAATATTTTTACTTGTTGCTGGCAAAGTAACTTGCCAGCCATGATATTTTTGAAGGTTTAAATCACATTGATGATCTTGCAATGTCAACCAGTAATGGTCGACATACGTCCCCGGTGGTGCATTATTAATTTCAATGTTCGATCTTTTCTAATAAAATACGTTATTTTAAATTCTAAAATTGGAAGTTGATACAAAAACATCCAATGTCTCAGTTCTAGGTCGTTTAAAATATTAGACTTGTTGAATCTAAACTCTACAGGCGATGAAACTATACAGGCTCGCGCATTGAAAACGAAACAGACCGATTTGCGTCCAGAATTATTTAAAAAAAAAAAACGCTGAAAAACGTCAATTTTAATATCGAGGGGGACATGTTTTTACATAAAACTCAACTTTGTCACATTAACCACTTCAGGGTGGCGATAGTAACCCTTATATTTTAAGTAGGCAACATGGGTCGAGTGTTACATCATTTGAAAGCTCTTTCTTTTCTGAATTCAGCACACTAATTTTTTTGGAAGTTTTATCAACTCGTTTAAAAATTATTCACAGTTGGAGTTGCAAGAATGTATTTCATTCATTGTGATAAGAAATGCACTAGTTAGTCCATTTTTCATTCAAAAAAACTCAAAGAAACAAAATAAAACGTTCAAAAATGTTTATTCTGTTAAGTAAGTGTTCAAATTGTTGACCACCAGCTTCCATACAAAAAGTACAAATTTTGTTCAAAACCATATATTATGGAGCATTTGTGGAGTTATTAGACGGCATTCTTCAGCAATGCGTCGTCGTAATTCTTCCAGAGACTCCAGTTCTGTTGCGCAAATTCTACTCTTTAAATGGCCCCATAGAAAGAAGTCTAAAGAAGTTAAATCCGATGATCTAGGGGGGCCACTCAATAGCACCTCTACGCCAAATCCATTGTCCTGGAAACTCTCTGTTCAAAAACTCCCTAACACATTGTGAAAAATGCGGAGGAGCTCCAACTTGTTGAAACACTAATTAATTTTCTTGATAGCGATCATCATTTTCAACAATGTCAATTAGTAGAGGGTAAACGATATCTTCTAGTAACTCCAAATACATTTCGCCACTCAAATTGCCATCAAGAAAAATTGGTCCGATTAACGGTCTCCAAAAATGCCAGTCCAGACATTCAATTTTTGTGGAGTCATGACTTTGCAAAACTCCACCCGCCGATCAAAATCATCTTCATTCAATTGTTGTACGAAATGAATTTTATACGGGTGAAATTTATGATGCTTCAATATTCGCTGAATAGTTCTTCTTTTGATGTTTGAAACAGTGGCCAATTTTCTCGTGCTCAAAGTTGGGTCTGCAGCAATTTGTCCTAAAACTTCAATCTCAGTAGTCTCATTTCTAACCGGAAATTCACGTTCAGGATCCCGTTTTTTGTTGGCTACTGAACCACTTTGTCGAAACTTTGCAACTAACTCCAAAATGTATTTTCTGTTAACATGTCTGTTCGGATGTCGTTTATTAAACAAATTTGCGGTACGTTTGGCACAGTCATGGTTTTTTAAAAAAGAGTAATTATTTCAACTCTTGCTTCTACAGAATACACCATTGTGAAATTAATTTTCGGTAGTACTATCAAGTATCACACCGACAAACTGAAATAATAAACCGCATTTCTCTCATTCCGATAAGAAATGTTCTGATAGCCAATTTTTTGTTTACAAACCAACAAAACGTTGACTATCAGCACATTTTTTATCGGAATGATGAAATGCGTTTTTGCATCTTCAACTGTGAGTAATTTTTAAACGAGTTGATAAAATTTCCAAAAAAAGTAGTGTGCTGAATTCAGAAAAGAAAGAGCTTTCAAATGATGTAAAACTCGACCCATGTTCCCTATTTATATTATAAGGGTTGTTATCACAACCCTTAAGGGATTGATGTGACAAAGTTGAGTTTTATGTCAAAACATGACTCCCTAAATATTAAAATTGACGTGTTTCAGCGTTTCTTAAAAAAATTTCTCTGAACGCAAATCGATCTGTTTCGTTTTCAATGCGCCACCCTATATTTAGCCCGATGAAAATATACCTCCTCTTTAGATTGAAAGATAGTGTAACCATTTTTGTGCAAAGGTATTATCTTACTAGTAATTTCTACAAAGCGCTATTTAAGCTGATAGCTCTATGAGTACGCAATTACCTACTGTCTCTATTGTTATACCATCTAATAAATGTAGAACCGGAAGTTCCATTCTGGCGACAAAAAATACAAAGAAACTATTTGGTACTTTACATGCAAGAATATTATCTTTATAACTACGTCTCTAGCGCTCGCTTATCTGTAAGGAATGTTCACGGCGTGAGGTCAGGGAGCTTTCACAACATTTTAAAACTTGTGTAATTCGAACAGAAGTGGCGGATAATTATTGCACTGCTAGGCAACTAATGGTTCATATGTTGTCGTATAGTGACAACTGCATTATACAGCCCGCATGAAAAAGTATAGAATCCACTTGTTACTTTCCTAGAAAACGTCAAACGGCACTACAAATTTGTTACCAAACTCTCAATAATTTAATTGTAACGTTATTTTCAGCTTCACCTCATTTTAAAGTAACAACCTTATAGGCTCTTCACTAAATACCTAAATTGTATTAGTGAATCTTCGTAATAAATAATTCGCCTAAACGAACGTAACGGTTCTGAGACTTAAATACTTTCACAGAATTTTTATTTAAAAAGAAAAATCACTAATAAAGAGGTATCGATGGTTGAGACTTTGCAAAAATTTGTTCAAATGAGCGCAAACTAGTACCATCTAGAACCCATATGCGCGGTCAGTTTGGGTTTTTATATATTTATATAAAGTCGAGTCACTAATTTAAAATCTTTTCTATGTATATATTTTTTCTGAATAAACTATAGTATATATATATATATATATATATATATATATATATATATATATATATATATATATATATATATATATATATATATATATCCAACAATAGCTCAAAAAGTAACCAACCGATTGTGATGAAACTCAGCAATTGCCTTTCTTAACAGCTTGAACGAATTCATTAGCCAGGAAGGAAAATTTTGAGTTATTTCGGAAAAAAATGTATCTCCGAAAATTACAAAGCTACTTTGATAAAATTTGGTGGATATGTTTCGTTGGGAAAACATTACTATATACCAAAATTCAACTTTCTATCTTTATAACAAATTGAGTTATTCTAATTTAAATCATTTAATGAAAATTCGTTACCATAACGCACTTGATGCGTCCCGAACTTTTTTATATATAATCCAGGTAACAGGTGATGCAATTCATATCGAAATCAGAGTCGGACACGCAAATAAGAGACTAGGTAAATCTGATAAAAAAGAGGTGAAAATAAGATGGATTCTGAAAGAAAATATAAAGAGTCTGGAGGCAGCAAGAGCCTTTAAGTAGCGGCATTTGTAACGATTGCGTTTCGTTACTACTTTAAATATTTAAAATGATCCCGTGAGAGACTTGATTAATAGCCGACAATCCAATATCTGTAACGCAATTCATGTTTTGATTTCAAAATTTTTCATTGAAAATTCGCTAAGAAATTCTATATCGCAACAGCCGTACTGAATTCCCTATAATATGCGTCGAAAAGCAAGTATTGAAAGACCTTGCATTTTTGTTGGGGAAATGAATATATCTATTGTCCTGAAATTCTAGGTAAATAACAGGGTCTGATGTCATGCAATAGTAACCATAAAGTAACGAACGGACGAGTCCATTATTGTTGAGCTGTGTATAGAAGACGTCCTGACTTCGCCCCCGATTGGAAGTCTCGTTTTATCTCATTCGAAGAGAGGAAGCAAGAAAGAGCTCGCGCACAGCAACGGTCACGGTAAGAATTTTTTCGTGTAGCAGTCGGCAGAGTTCTTGACTCGACACGCTTGAATCGAGGAGTCTGGTGTGAACTGCAGAGCAATCAACATGTTTTAATTATCGAGGCATTTTTAGTTACACTAAAAATGTGTAATATCTTATTTCTGCCTTAAAATATCGTTTGATTATGATCTTGCTGGTTGTTAAAAGTGTTTTGAGTCCTACCTAATCTGAAATAAATTATGCATTTTAGTAAAAACCGCGAAACAACAGTGACGCTTTTGTTTCTGAAATTGTAACGTCTCTTAAGGTTATCACAAATGCAGATTTTAACTTTCCAGGTCCTGAACCACATGTTTTGAATTCGATACCGTGATTTGCTTTTGAAAACTGCAACGAAAATCTCGATTAATTTGCCTGAGGGGTGACATCATCCCCAGAGCTGTCTGTCAACAATACGATTTTGCCGTTCATCTAGCGAGGCATTGGTATATGCAATTGGTCTGCCTTTAATCTATGGAAGTGCACTGCATTCTTCCGATTTTCTTTCTCCTGTAAGAGATTGAACCTGTGGCGAGCACTGATGGTTAGTATCTGCCTTGGAATGTCATTGAGCAATCAACAGGTAACTCTGGAGTACCGAATTTCTCCATGCAACTCAGTCTTGGTGAGTGCATTTCTTCTAAAATTTCATCTGTGTGCTGAACATTAACTTTGGGTTTGGCATCTAACTTTCGAATCTTTGTAGTAAGAACTTTCAAATGAACCTAACTAAATTAGAAATTTTAACATATCAGTGGGATGTGTGTTTAAATTTACTATAATTTGATATATGTGTCTTAACATTCTGTCAATAATGCAAATTCAGATGTGTTACTTTGCAAATTCTTATTAATCAACGTAGTTTATCAGTTATCTATTCAGCAAAATGTGTTGGATATTTCACTTGTGACTTGTAATTTAATCTTACATTCCTTTTTTTTGAGCTTAACTAAAATTTACTTATTTTAATCAAGTAATTAAGTAAACTGGCCAATTAAGCATCTGGGTATTTCATTTAACTCTCATGTAAAATTTGGAAAATACCAAGGGTGATGAATGAAAAACAAAACTTGCTCCGTTGAATGTTTATTTTCATATTTATAAAATTTTATGTTTTTTTATTATTTTTTATTTAGTTTCATTCAATATGAACAATTTATGTTTATGTAAATTAATCTTAACCTTTTAATCTTGACTCACAATAGATAATTTCTTTTCTGAGACCTGTAATAATTGCTTTATTTCATTTTCGCTACTGTAATATTCATTTTAACTTTACCAAAGTATGACAATAACTTGTTTCAATTGCAATTCAATCTTAATAAATTCAAATATTTATTTTTCTATGTAAATGTTTGATTGAAGAATAATTCCTCCTTAGACCCTCTTGAATTTCATGAGAGCACAATTTAAAATTCTAAATATCGCATTTAAAAATATCGGAGAAAACTTGAGAAAAATCATCGTAACCAGGCACTAGTTTTTTTTTTTTAATTTCAACAACACACCACGAGGGCTTACAGCCTAAATACTATCGTACCGTGGGTGTTGACAAGGAGGAAAGAGGCAGCTTGTTAATTCTGGACTTGAAGGTTTGGAGGTTCGGAGGAGAAGGAAAAACACGTGCCGGTAAGGAATTCCACAACTTGGAAGTCCTCGGGACAAAAGAGCGGGCATAACAAGAAGTTCTATGTCTGGTGACCTGGACAGTAAAAGGGTGCATTCGCTCTGTTCCCCTCGTAGATCTGTTGGGGGCAGCAGGTGGGGGAACTATGGAGGAAAGCTCCTTTGAGCAGTGCCCGTGCAGATATCTATAAAATAGAGAGAGGTCACCAACGGTACGTCGGTGGGAAAGAGATGGCAGCCTTTGGGTGAGGGTAGGGTCACCGATGGGACGTATAGCTCTCTTTTGAATGGAGTCCAGGATAGCGAGTATAGAAGCGGCAGCTGCACCCCAGATGTGGGAGCAGTATTCGAGGTTTGGCCTTATTTGTGAAGTATATAAGGTATAGAGATTAGCTGGTGAAAAGTATTTGCGAGCCCGGAAAAGGAAACCTAATTTCTTAGCAGCCGCTTCTGCAATTGATGTAACATGTTGGTGCCAATTAAGATTTCGATCCACAGAAATGCCAACAAGAGAAAAGGACTCATTACTTTGAATAACTTGGTTGTTCATTGTGATGGGTCTAGGGCTGGTGTATCTCTTATGAGAAAGAAAGTTAGACTGAGATTTGGTGGGGTTGAATTGTACAAGATTTCTACTTCCCCAGTCTAATATTTTTTGGAGATCCACGAAGACAGAACCCTCCATGAGTCTGCGATCCTCATCTAATTGGGCTAGGGAGACAGGCTTAGAATATTGTATATTTGAGTGGAGGGTGCTGTCGTCCGCGTAACTGTGAAGTGGGTTGGATGTGCTAAAGAGGAGGTCATTGATGTGGAGAAGAAACAAAGTAGGGGCTAAAGCTGAACCTTGAGGAACTCCTGCAGTGATTGGATACAGTTTAGAGGAATGGCCATCCACAACAACAGAAGTGCTCCTGTTGGAGAGAAAATTTGCTGTCCAGGTACAAAGTTTTGGTGGTAGGCCATAGGCCGGAAGTTTATTAAGCAGCGCTGCGTGCCAGACCTGGTCGAATGCTTTGGATATGTCTAGAGCGACAATTTGGGATTCACGATGTAGTTCCATAGACTTGTTCCAAGAATGGGTGACAAAGGAAAGGATGTCGGCAGTCGTTCTGCGCTGACGGAATCCATACTGCCTGTCGTGGATTAGACTGTGTTTTTCAAGAAATTTTAGTAATTCGGTGTTTATATACTTTTCCATCACTTTAGAGACGACTGAAAGGAGAGAAATAGGCCTATAGTTGCTAGGAAGCGCTTTGGGGCTCTGATAAATATAAGACTTCAGGCAGTGCAACAACACAACAACAGAGTAAGTAGTAAACAGTATTAAGATCTTCCAGCCTTATAAAGTATTTATAATCCTGCTAATTATAAATCTGATAGATATAAACTTTTTAGGGTAGGGTTCATGGGCAATGGTGACCTCACTATCGACCAGATTTGGATTCACTTGAGGTCGATCACCATATGCCATGTCTCTATAATTATTTAAGGACTGTTACACTTATTCCTGTTGCCTATCATTATTTGAGGGAGGTTACACATTTCTGTAGGTTTTGTGAAACATAACTTACCCTTATCTTATACTTTATCTGCTGATCATTCTATTGGACCTGTTTTAACTTATCTATGTTTAATTTAGTGTGTGGATAATATATGAATATCTATTACATTTTAACATCAACGAATATATGTCAAAGGATTTATGTGGTAAATGCTTTTCATATCTTCGATCCTTATTCTCGCCAAGATTAATTTGGAAGCCAATATCGACTAAAAGAATAGAAAAAGCATATAAGCCAGTAGTGGCTTTTCACAAAACACATTATGAAATCTCTCCTTTGTGAAGCGAACCCTAGGTAAAGACGGTTAGCTTTAATTTTCCCACTAAGCCATCTAGAATCTACCCTCGTATCTGGTGATGTAGAAGAATATCCCAACGGAAGGTCTTCTCCGCAGAACAAATACCACACAAAAACCAGAGGTAACCTATGCCAAATGAAACAATCGACATCTCTAGATAGAGGGGCAGATCTGTGAGCCATCCCTTGGCTGTGGCTTACTGATAATGCGCTCTTCAGTTTGTTTTACTGTTTGCTCCATACACACATATACACCAGATATGATTAATAGCTCCGGGTGATCCCTTCCTTTCACACTTTATAACAGAAATATGCCGCATGCTCGTTCAAGGGGATCCCCTGATCTTTTGATGAACTCTTGAAACATTTGCTTTTAAATGTGGATGTTATCGAGGGTAAAATCAAGCTGAAAAGTTTATTTGCACAACACTACTTTTTTGTTATCTGCTTTTTCAGACCCGGAATTTAATTTCCAACGCATATTGCATGATAAATGAGGAGGTCTTTTCCAAAACTCGCCTTGTTCACTTTGATGAAAGTACATATTTATTTAAGATATTTGATCGGTTTTTAGTGAATTTTCTTTTAAAAATTCACTAATGAGGAGAACACGTTTTTCCAATTTTGAAAAAATTTCTTTAAATAAGCGCTAATTAGGCCCCCTAGAACAACAGTTTATATATATATATATATATATATATATATATATATATATATATATATATATATATATATATATATATATATAGTGTGTCCCAAATAAATGACAATCCAAAGTTGAGACTAGCATAAAAATATTACGCTGTAAAAAGTGTCCTGATAATGTACAAGCCTTAGACATGACATGTCAGATCAACGCCTACTTAAATATTGAAGAAAATATAAATTCGACAAATTTAGTTTTTTTCAAAATAACTCGAAAAAGAAAAGAGGCCAGGCAAAATGCAATTTATATTTGGAACAAGCATGAAATTCTACAAGACATTGCTAAAATTAACTGTCTCCCTATCTCTAATAATAACGGAGATGGCAATACATTTCCATCCAGTTTGGGACACACTGTAATATATATATATATATATATATATATATATATATATATATATATATATATATATATATATATATATATATATGTATGTGTCACACCGATAACTCAAAAAATAATTTTGTGAAGACCTTCCTTTTTTAAGTGGCTTGGACAAGTTAGCTATCCAGGAAAATCGGTCCAGGTTTTCCCGGAAAATGTGTTTCCTTTCGAAAAAAAATTTATATCTTCGGAAATTACAAAGTAAGGGCAACCAAATTTGGTACGCGGGTTTACATCATTGTAGGTAAATTATGTAGCTCTAAAAGTTAAAAGACAAAAAAGTCTGGACGCAGCAAGTACGTTATAGTAGTGAATTTTCATAAAAATTTCTTTAAAAGCAGATGCAAGCAGGCATTAATCTGATTACCGGTATAGCCTATGAAGTAGAGACAATGAACCATATTTTATCAAAATTATTTATTGTTTGAAAATATACAAAAATTTTCCGAAAATTAACTTAAAATGTTGGTTTCCTTGCCAACTTGGGTAAATAGCAAGTTGAGTTATTGAAATTGAAAGATTTAAGGAAAATTCGCTACCAAAACGCACTCTCGATTTTTTTACCAACGTGCATCAATTTTCGATGAAAAATGTAAAAATGCAATAAGGAATGTCAAAAAAATATATTGTAGGTATCACCAACGAGTTATGGGCCACCGTGTGATTGTCAAGATAATTAATTATAATAAAAATAATTAAGAATAATTTTATAAGATGCAGCTCGAGACACCATAACGTATACAATTTTTTCTCGCGTCTAGCATAATAACAATTATATTGAAATTTACCGTAGAAATACGTCACCCTGTATATACGTAAACAGATAAAAAGATAAAAACTAAAACTACACCCGGATGTGGATTCTAGGGGGCCTAGCTTGCACTCAATTGAAGAAATCTTTTGCGGACTCCTCATTAACGAATTCTTTCTATGAAAATCAGCTAAAAATTATAAAGTTAAACCACAAACTTAACTAAAACTACTGCCAAAGCATCAGAGAAATGTTCTATTTGAAATGAATTTTCTCGAAACATTTAAGTTAAATAAGGGAAAATGACGGATGAAGCGGAAACTTAGGGGTTTGTAAAACACTCTTGTTGCGATATTTTCATTATATAACCCGTATTGGTTTCAGAGTATTTGCCTAAATGTTGCCAATTTTGACGTTTCAAATCGCGACTTTGACGTTTTGAGGACAACCCCAATTTTTTTTCTTTACATGCCTATAACTTTTATGTCTCTTAACTTACAGACCTAAATTTTGTCATATGGTTCACTTTATAATATGAACACGCGTAGCAAATTTATATATATATATATATATATATATATATATATATATATATATATATATATATATATATATATATATATATATATATATATATATATATATATATATATATATATATATGTATGTATCACACGGTAACTCAAAAAATATTGGACCGATTTTCTTTAAATTTTGTGAATAAATTCCTTTTGCGAATGGCTTGAATAAGTTCGTTAGCGAGGAAAATCTGCCCAGGTTTTCCCGGAAAATTTTGTATTTTCTTTAAAAATAACTTATATCTCCGGAATTAACAAAGTAAGGACAACCAAATTTCGTACCCAGATTTATAGCCCTATGGGTAAGTTACTTACCGAGATTTAGCTATGTATGTCAAAAGACAAAAAAAGTTATAGGCATTTAAAGAAAAATAAATTGGGGTTTTCCTCAAAACGTCAAAGTTGCGATTTAAAACGTCAAAATCGGCAACATTTAGGCAAATAACTTGAATCTAATACGGGCTAAGGAAATCAAATGTCTCAAGAAGAATGTTTTACAAACCCTGAAGTCTAAGTTTCAACCGTCATTGCCCTTCATTTTACTAAAATGTTTCCAGAAAATTCATTTCAAATAGACCCTTTCTCTGATGATGGCAGTAGTCATAGCTATAGAGTTTATCGTTTAATGCTATATAATTTTTGTCGAATTTTCGTAAAAAATTAATAAAGCTCAATATATCCGTTATTATACAAGATATGAAAAAAATTTGTATATATTAATTATAGTGTGTCTTGAGCTACATCTTAAAAAAATATTTCCACAATCACAGGTGGCCCATAAGTCGTTGGTGAAACAATTTTTCTTTTTTTTTTAATCAAACACGCTTTATGTTATTGCATTTTTGCATTTTCCATCGAAATATAATGCATGTTTATAAGAAAAGAAATTCTGGATGCAGCAAGTGCGTTATGGTAGCGAATTTTGATCAAATGCTTCATATTTGAATAGCCCAATTTGCTATTAACCTATGAGGTTGACCAAGAAACGAGTTTTCCGGGAACACTTTAAGTTTACTTTTGAAAATTTTTGTACGTTTTCACACAATAAAGTTATTTTTATGAAACATGGCACATTGTTATTACTATATAGGTTATACTGGTAACCAAAATTAATGCCTCTTTTCTTAAAAAGAAAACACACATATTTGCAATAAAAACATTTAATGAAAATTCACTACCATAACGCACTTGCTGCGTCCCGAATTTTTCAAAATTTAAAAGTTGCGATCTCATTAGTAATTTTTTAAATAAATTTACCAAAAGTATCACTCATATAATAGAAAAATAAATAATTAAAAAAGAAGGATTGAACATAACCTTCTAGTGAAGTTTCGTAGAAAAAATACACTAATGGAGAGATCCCGACCTTTGAATTTTGAAAAAATTTTTCAAATGAGCGAGAACTAGGGCCCCTAAAACCCATATCCAGTGTCTGTGTAAATTTTTATGTTTATATGTTTTATATATATATATATATATATATATATATATATATATATATATATATATATATATATATATATATATATATATATATATATATATATATATATATATATATATATATATATATATATATATATATATATATATATATATATATATATATATATATATACACAAGTATCACACGATAACTCAAAAAAGAATGGGCCGATTTTGAAAAAATCGAACCTGGCTTTCCAGGAAAATGTTAGGTTTTCTTTCGGAAAAAAAAATTTAGTAGATATTGGAATTTTAGATCTTACTTTCATTCTGTATTTGACAAAGCTGGGAACTTCAGCGAAACTGCTGTTATAAATTCAATAAAATAGTGTAAAAAATTTTTTTTATTTGGCTAAGTTGACAATGGATTTACATCGAATTTAGGCCTCCAGAATATCATATTACGAACAAATGGCAACAAAAACTTGTTTTATGCAGAATCAATATTTATATTGTGTAAATTGTTCTTGATTCACTATTTTTCAAAGCCCGTTAAATCGGTATTTATTCATTTCGTTGTAAATAAATATTTGCCTAATGGAGAGATAAATTTGGATTAATAATTGGTGTGTATAGAGGTTCCAATTTTCCATTGAACACCCTAGCAACATGTGAAGTATATAACGGGGGTCCCCTTTAATTATAAGCACATACACTGGCTCTCCCCTATGTTTCGGTGACTTATGATTACACTGCCAGGACAAATACGCACCGATATTACAGGGGAAAGTTGAAATGGAAAAATCGATGGGCATGCAGCTGTTCAAGTATTGGATGTCTGTCCATATATTGTGGGGAGACGCTTTATTTTATCAGGCTTCGGGATTATTGAATTTTGTAGAATATAGGCAATAATTACATATATATTGCCTACAGTCTGCACTAATGGGTAGGGTCTCGTCAAGGGGATGAATTAATTTTAATGGTGTGCATGCATGTAATCGAATATGCTTCGGTAAAATTTCAAGTTGACGCACTCGCGGTGTAGGGTATTGAGGCGACAACATACAAAATGGGAGGGTCTGTGTTCAATTCGCGCGCGGGTCGAGATACAATAATAATAATAATAAAATCCTGAACGCACCAAGTGTGTTATGGTAGAGAATTTTTGTACAAATGTTTTAATGGCAAATATGCCTTGTTTTTAAAAGAAGGACATTTGGTTAGCAGTATAACATATATTTGGTGTATATATATATATATATATATATATATATATATATATATATATATATATATATATATATATATATATATATATATACATATATATACATGGGAGGCCAGGGAGATACGATGTCTCTAAAACTGTTTATCACCGTCCTGGAATATGTATTCAAGAAGCTAGATTGGGACCAGAAAGGTCTAAAAATAGACGGCCAAAGTCTGTCAAACTTACGGTTTGCAGACGACATTGTCTTATTGGCTGACAACTTGGAAAATATTAGAGTGATGCTGCAGGAACTTCAGGAGGCCTGTGCAACAGTAGGTCTAAAAGTGAACATCAGAAAAACAAAATTTATGACAAACCTTGTCCCTAGTAACAACCTGATTATTGAAAACTCTGAGGTGGAATGGGTAGATAAATACACATATTTGGGCCACGAGATAAGCATATCCAAAGCCAACCAAACATGCGAGATAAACAGAAGAGTTATACTCTCCTGGGCTGCTTACGGCAAACTTCGAGACGTTTCCAGAGGCGACCTTCCAGTATACTTAAAAAGAAAAGTTTTCAACCAATGTGTTCTACCGGTTATGACCTACGGCGCCGAAACACTAACCCTTTCCAAGAAACTAAAACTTCTGCTAAGAAACTAAAAGTAGCACAGCGCAAAATGGAGAGGTCGATGCTTGGCGTTTCGTTACGTGACCACATTAGAAATGAAAAATTACGCAGAAGAACAGGAGTGACTGATGTGGTCGTACATGTGGCAAAACTTAAATGGAAGTGGGCGGGACATGTGGCTCGCATGCAAGATGATAGGTGGACAAAACGATAAATTGCATGGAGATCCAGATCCGATAAAAGAGACAGAGCAAGACCACCAACTCGCTGGACAGACGGCATTACAAAAATTACAAAAAACTGGATTCGTAGCGCTCAAGACAGAAAAAAATGGACTCAACTAGGGGAGGCCTATGTCAAGCAGTGGACGCAGAGGTCTGATTGATGATGATGATGATGATGATAACTTGTATAGTAGTAACAATGTACCATATTTCATTGGAATAACTTTGTTGTTTCAAAAAGTACAAACGATTTCCGAAAATAAACTTTAAAATTTCAGAAACAACTGGTCTGATTTTCCTGACCAACGAACTTCATCAAACTATTTACACCACTGCGCACACACATAATGCAAAAATAGTGTAAGGGAGCCGTTGTAAACAAAATTTTCGGTGAAATGGATAGGACGAAACAGTGCCCTTATTAGAAGGCCTCCCCGCTCACCCAACCTAACACCACCACCTTTGGGGTACCTTCATAAAGGAAAAGTTTATCGAGATTCTCTAGCCAATGTTAATGATTTAAAAGCAAAAAAAAAATATGCGTGTAGATCTATTACGCCGGAAGTACCACGAAAAGTTACTGAAAACTGTTTTAAGGGTGGTCTAATTGAAATTGGTTCTACTTAAAATTGTTCATTTTACTCAATACTCATCTTGTTATCTTTCCTCGTTTTTCTGTATTCGCCTATAAAGAAGTAAGAATTAAATACATTTTATCGAGTTATTTGAAATGAGTTGATCCAAATTAAGCACGACGCTTTATTTCCTGCAAATTAATAACAATAATTGTAAATCGACTTATTTTTAAAACTTCGTGGCTCATGTGGTAACAAAACTGCCAGATTGAGCTTTTAGATATTTCCGTATTTATTATGAACACTCTGCAGAAGGCACGCGCATGATATTGTGTGAATTGATACACTAGGTGACTTTTAATCCGTTGGAAATCTAATATATGCAAAACACTCGGTAGCGTTTACATAGGGCAATCTTAAAAAGTAGATTTTTTCATTTTTTTGCACTTAAGTTGTGAACACTCGGTATAAGTTACAATATTGAAACTTGTGATTTGTGGGTTACAGATATACCTAGATCCATAGAAATATTTGCATTTTTTTCACAAAAAGATGCCTAATATGCTTTAGTCATTGTTGGGGTATTATTTGTTATCGTAGTAGGCTACGGAAAAACGGATTTTAAAATAATGCATACCAAAGATGTGGAGCTTTTGGAGTTTTGATAAGAAAAAAAAATGAAAATCGACCGACCCGTTATGAAATAACGAATTGTCGCCACTTAATGCGAAACACACTGTATAATACTTTAAAATTTAGGATTAATGTTTCCAAATTATAAAAGACTAAGGTTGGACACTGTGGCTGGAAACTGAAACAAAGAGCAGAATTACCCCAAAAACACAATGCATAATGCGTAACGCATAATGTATGGTGTATAACGTATAACGTATAATGTATAATTTAATGTAGAAATTATAACGTATAACTTATAATGCATAATGTATAATATATAATGTATAATGTATAATGCATAATGCATAATGCATAATGTATAATGTATAACGTATAACGTATAACGTATAACGTATAATGTATAATGTATAATGTATAATGTATAATGTATAATGTATAATGTATAATGTATAATGTATAATGTATAATGTATAATGTATAATGTATAATGTATAATGTATAATGCATAACGTATAATGTATAATGTATAATGTATAATGTATAATGTACAATGTATAATGCATAATGCATAATGTATAATGTATAATGTATAATGTATAATGTATAATGTATAATGTATAATGTATAATGTATAATGTATAATGTATAATGCATAACGTATAATGTATAATGTATAATGTATAATGTATAATGTACAATGTATAATGCATAACGTATAATGTATAATGTATAATGTATAATGTATAATGTATAATGTATAATGTATAATGTATAATGTATAATGTATAATGCATAATGTATAATGTATAATGTATAATGCATAATGCATAATGCATAATGTATAATGTATAATGTATAATGTATAATGTATAATGTATAATGTATAATGCATAATGTATAATGTATAATGTATAATGTATAATGTATAATGTATAATGTATAATGTATAATGTATAATGTATAATGTATAATGTATAATGTATAATGTATAATGTATAATGTATAATGTATAATGTATAACGTATAACGTATAACGTATAACGTATAACGTATAACGTATAACGTATAACGTATAACGTATAACGTATAATGTATAATGTATAATGTATAATGTATAATGTGTAATGTGTAATGTGTAATGTGTAATGCGTAATGTATAATGTATAATGTATAATGTATAATGTATAATGTATAATGTATAATGTGTAATGTGTAATGTATAATGTATAATGTATAATGCATAATGTATAATGTATAATGTATAATGCATAATGCATAATGTATAATGTATAATGTATAATGCATAATGTATAATGTATAATGTATAATGTATAAGGTATAATGTATCATGTATAATATATCATGCATAATGCGTAATGCGTGACGCACAACGTACAATGTATCATGTAGAATGTATAACATGTAAATTATAATGTATAATGTATAACGTGTAATGTATAATATATCATGTATAATGTATAATGTATAATATATAACGTATACTGTATAATTTAATGTATAAATTATAACGTACAACGGTATAACCTAAAAAGAATAACTTATAATGTATAATGTATAATTTAGTGTTTAAAGTATAATAGGGAGTAATGCGCTAGATACGTAGTATTTTAGATAGTATTTCGACAATAAAGTTGCCTTCATCAGTAGTAGCTGTTGCTAAGCTGTCAGTTTAGCGCAATCAGAGCTGAACTGACGGTTTAGCGACCGCTACTGATGAATGAAACTTCGTTGTGAAAACACGTATCTAGCGCATAACTCTCTGTTATTATTTTTGTGGTTTTTGCGCTGATTCTGCTTTTTGTTTCCAAATTAGAGTTAAATTTCAATAGTGAGGTAGAGATTTATGGTTGTGCGGAATATTGAATCTACAGGAAAATGACCATTTTGTAATTACTAAGCCGCATAGTTTACTAACAAGACAGAGAACACTTGATAGAGGTAAATTGCTTTAATATTGATCAATACGAGGCTTCCGCAAAAACCAATTGCTTATAAGTGCTGTTGCAAAAAACGAAATACCCTATACACTCCACATAACTGTTATTTACGCTAATTAGAAGCGATTATGGAATAGCCTGTCTGATTGAAATAACTAGAGAGGCTGGTTAACATAACTCTAGTGTTCGATAGCCTCTCGGTTGTAGATTGTAGAGTGAGCCCAGACCCACATACAATAAAACATCTGCTGTATCTGAACGTTTAATATCCTGCTATGGGATCCTGCCATAACTTACGAGAGCCGCTTTCTAGCCTACTAGTTTAAATTAATCGTTGTTAATCTAAATTAAGATTAGACAGTAATTTTCTTATCATCTCTCCACCGAAACTATATAATTTGGTCTAACGCATGACTATCCCATTAAGTTTAAATCAGTTTGGATAAATTATGATAAAGGTAAAGCTTGATTTTGATGAAGTGAAGTATAAAAAGTTAAAAGCAGGCAAAACTATTGATAAATGATTGACTTGAAAACGTACACTTCACTATTATTATCGTATAACAGCATTTTAGCTATAGTGTAGCATTTTGAAATATATACTGCCTTCTAGAAAAATCCAAACATCTAGTTAGAGTTGCTCAATTTCAATAAAATGTATACATAATGCGTGTTTAATTAAACTTAAAAAATAATTCCATTCTTAAACTAGAAGGTTAAAAGCAGCAAAGTTATTTAATAGTTAATGCGTCAAACGCGATTTTTTATGGAATCGATAACTTTTCGGGGCATGGTTGAAATTAAATGATTTACGGTATTCTCAGGATTACTATTTTAGGCTTCTTCAATTCGGTGACAAAGGTCAACTAGGTTACTTGGTGGTCTGGGTAAATTAACCAGTCGATTGCCAATTATATCCCATATATATTCGATTAATGACAGATCTGGGGAACGAAAAGGCCATGGAAGCAGGGTCAGGTTATTTTCTTGCAAGAACTTTGTAGTAACCCATGCTGTGTGAGGACGTGCGTTGTCTTGTTGCAAAAGGGGTTGAATTCATCCTCGTAGGTATGGCAGTGCAACAGGCTGCAGTACGTATCGTATGTAAACACATGCATTTAATCTTCACATAAAAACTAGAGGTGACTTGCTACCGTATGTCGCACCCAATATCATCATCTCCGTATAATGACCGTATGTCCTTCCACAGAAAATGTAAAATTTCTGCGTTCTCCCCGTCATCGTTTTCTGCGACCATCGTGGATCCAAAGACAGAAACAGTTTTTTCTATCTAGGACATATTTTCAGTCCACATTTCAAAAACCTCTGTTGTCCGCATGTCTTGGGCTATTTAAAGTGAGGTTTCTCCCTAAACATTATAATAATGTAATGGATAATGTATACATAATGTATGTATGATCCATGATCCACGATGCATGATGTATGACATGTGACGTCTAATCTATAATGTATAATTTAATGTATTAATTATAACGGATAACGTATAAAGTATAACTTATAATGTATATTGCATATTATACACCGCATAATGCATAATGCATAATAACAAACGAATAACGAATAACGAATATGATGATGAATGATGAATGATGAATGATGAATGATGAATGATGAATGATGAATGATGAATGATGAATGATGAATGATGAATGATGAATGATGAATGATGAATGATGAATGATGAATGATGAATGATGAATGATGAATGATGAATGATGAATGATGAATGATGAATGATGAATGATGAATGATGAATGATGAATGATGAATGATGAATGATGAATGATGAATGATGAATGATGAATGATGAATGATGAATGATGAATGATGAATGATGAATGATGAATGATGAATGATGAATGATGAATGATGAATGATGAATGATGAATGATGAATGATGAATGATGAATGATGAATGATGAATGATGAATGATGAATGATGAATGATGAATGATGAATGATGAATGATGAATGATGAATGATGAATGATGAATGATGAATGATGAATGATGAATGATGAATGATGAATGATGAATGATGAATGATGAATGATGAATGATGAATGATGAATGATGAATGATGAATGATGAATGATGAATGATGAATGATGAATGATGAATGATGAATGATGAATGATGAATGATGAATGATGAATGATGAATGATGAATGATGAATGATGAATGATGAATGATGAATGATGAATGATGAATGATGAATGATGAATGATGAATGATGAATGATGAATGATGAATGATGAATGATGAATGATGAATGATGAATGATGAATGATGAATGATGAATGATGAATGATGAATGATGAATGATGAATGATGAATGATGAATGATGAATGATGAATTATGAATGATGAATTATGAATGATGAATGATGAATGATGAATGATGAATGATGAATTATGAATGATGAATTATGAATGATGAATGATGAATGATGAATTATGAATGATGAATTATGAATGATGAATGATGAATGATGAATGATGAATGATGAATGATGAATGATGAATGATGAAAGATGAACGATGAACGATGAACGATGAACGATGAACGATGAACGATGAACGATGAACGATGAACGATGAACGATGAAAGATGAACGATGAACGATGAACGATGAACGATGAACGATGAACGATGAAAGATGAACGATGAACGATGAACGATGAAAGATGAACGATGAACGATGAACGATGAACGATGAAAGATGAACGATGAACGATGAACGATGAACGATGAACGATGAACGATGAAAGATGAAAGATGAAAGATGAAAGATGAAAGATGAAAGATGAAAGATGAACGATGAACGATGAACGATGAAAGATGAACGATGAACGATGAACGATGAACGATGAACGATGAACGATGAACGATGAACGATGAACGATGAACGATGAACGATGAACGATGAACAACGAACAATGAATAATGAATAATGAATAATGAACAATGAATAACACAACATGTTAAAGTCACAATGCATACCATAATGCACAATGCATGCTGCATAATGCATAATGTATAATGTGTCATGGATAATATATAATGTACAATCTATAATATATAATAATCTATAATATATAATGTGTATTGTATAATGCATAATGTATTATATGTATAATATACGTAAATTAAAATTAGCTACAGCTACTGACAAAATAAACAACTTTGCTGTCGAAATATAACATTATAATAATGTAATGGATAATGTATACATAATGTATGTATGATCCATGATCCACGATGCATGATGTATGACATGTGACGTCTAATCTATAATGTACAATTTAATGTATTAATTATAACGGATAACGTATAAAGTATAACTTATAACGTATAATGTATAATGCATATTATACACCGCATAATGCATAATGCATAATAACAAACGAATAACGAATATGATGATGAATGATGAATGATGAATGATGAAAGATGAAAGATGAAAGATGAACGATGAACGATGAACGATGAACGATGAACGATGAACGATGAACGATGAACAATGAACAATGAACAATGAACAATGAACAATGAACAATGAATAATGAATAATGAATAATGAATAATGAATAATGAACAATGAATAACACAACATGTTAAAGTCACAATGCATACCATAATGCACAATGCATGCTGCATAATGCATAATGTATAATGTGTCATGGATAATATATAATGTACAATCTATAATATATAATAATCTATAATATATAATGTGTATTGTATAATGCATAATGTATTATATGTATAGTGTATAACGTATAATGTATTATATGTATAATATACGTAAATTAAAATTAGCTACAGCTACTGACAAAATAAACAACTTTGCTGTCGAAATATGTATCTAGCGCTTCACTCTGTGTTATTATTTTGTAGCTTTTGGGTGATTCTGCTTTTCGTTTTATCGCAATATGTGTGATGTGGAGAATATTTTTTATTCATTATAAAAAAACAAAATTAGTGGTTGTTTAGATGAAGACCAGCTTCTATTTAAACCCGACCTGGAAAATGAAGAAGCAGTGCTAGTATTCAAAACAAAACTAAAAAGCAGACTCGAACAGAAGAAAGATAGCTTCGTTTACTAAACGTAAAAAAATATTCGGTCGTGTGGGCTTAAGGTATTTTTTATATATTAGTTGAAGTGATATATCTTAAAAAGTTTGCCTAATTGATTTTCTGGGTGCAAGATTTGTGATGCACTAATTGAATGTTAGTTTCTTTAGAGAACCCTTCTACGATTTTGATCAGTTTTTCCAGATGGTTATTTGCGAAAGCCATGAACTTAAGGGCATCGATATACAGCGGATAATTTAGCCTTGTCATCATTCTTTTAGTAAGTGAAACAAGCTTGACGGAAATATAATTAGGTTAACTAAGGTTAAAATTTCTAAATGTATCTTGGATTAATTATGCATCTAATAACGCGATATAACAATGTCGACGTTTTAACTTTCCGATCGTCAGTTTTATCAAAAATAAAACAGTATTATACAGCATATGATAATACCGGTAGACACATTTAACCAATATTGACTGAAAACATCCAATTTAATTAATTGATATCAGTAAAAGAGGAGCGTATTCCGAACAACAATATTATTATTCCCACCACAAGCCACTTTCCAGTTTGATGCTAATGACCAATTAATTAGCGACGAGTTTCCATTAGAACACCCAGATGGGCGCAATTTTTAATTAAATTAATTGATACGGGCGAATGCTAAAATAATATATTTAGAGGGAATAATTAATTAGCGCATCCCTCTGGAACGTCGAAAGTTTTTATGCTGCACATGACAAAACATCTGACACCGCCCGTTTAAATATAGAACAGGAAAAAACAAACATCGAACATGTTTTCCCGACTCCATCTTCATGCAAATAAAACTAAAGCGTTCTCGAGTATCACAAATCTCCTCAATGTTTTGTTTGTAATACGTGCGAAAGCGACAATCGCGTTAGGAGATGATCTTTTTCCCGGACGAAGCGGCTCTGACGTTTTACGTATTCAGCTGGCTGCCCTGTTAGCTCTTTCAGTATTTGCGTCATTATTTAATTAAATATCATGTGATCCTGATTCACCACATAGATACAAAATATGTCCATTACTGTCCTACTTCCAAGATGACATACGTTAAAATAATAAACACACAACGAAACATACAGGTATTCCACATTGTAGCCTCGGTGGCGGAGAGGTAAGAACGTGTGCCTCTGCACACAAAGACCCTAGGCCCAATTCCCAGTAGAAAATTAAAAAACTGTAAATTAAGGTCAACCGAGGTTGTGGAATTGCATTTGAGCAAGTACAATATCTGCACGTTACACCTTTCGAAGGAGGGTTCAAGCCGTCGGTCACGTGTACCAAGAGATCTTGGGTACGTTAAAGATCCCCACTCACCTTACAGAAGGGAAGTGATTCCGCAAAACTTTTAGGATAGTGAGGTGAAACTTCTCCCTGGGGGTCGGTGATTGGTCATAGTTGCGGAAATAGCCCGAACGCACAGAAACAAAAAAGATATCCCACAAAAGGAGGCTACTAGATTTATATTACCAATTAATTTGTCTTTGAATCTGGCAAATTTGTATTTGTGTGGGCACAAACTGGACGGGAATGTATTGCTATCTCCGTTATTATTAGAGATAGGGAGAGGGTTAAATTAGCAATGTTTTCTAGAATTTCATGCTCGTTATAAATATGATTCGTATTTTGCCCTGCGTCTTTTGGTTTTCGAGTTATCTTGAAAAACCCAAAATTTGTCGATTTATTTTTTCTTCAATATCTAAGTAGGCGTTAATTTGTCTAAGACTTGCACATTATCAGGACACTTTTTTTAGAGTAATCTTTTTGTGCTATTCTCAACTTTGGATTGTCATTTGTTTTTGAGCTACAGGTATCAACGTTTGTTTTTATTATGGCAGTCATATTGGATTTTTTACTCATGTGATAGCCTGTGAAAAGAGCTTTCCAATGATGTACAACATGCTTAAAAAATCTTGTAATGGCATTGATAATTTTTAGAAAAACCGTTTTGAGGATAGTAGGCTATGAAATCCAATACCAGAAAACAAAACAAAAAGTGTTAAAAAAACAGTAGGCCATGCAGTCTAACAATAGACTTCAACTTTTAACATATTTTTCCGTAATAATTCATGATAAAAAATATTGTGATTGAATTTAGAATACTTAATTAGGTAATAATGCTAGGTAATATTATGTGAAACAGCTTAATAACGAAACCCGGCAATAACAAATAGAAACTTAAACTCCACAAAACAACACAATTAGAAACGAAACTCAACACATAATAAAATATAAACTTAAAAATACACTAAATAGAAAATTGTTCAATATGGCCACCGTTTTGTTCAATGCACTTTATACACCTTTTTGAAACATGCCTGCAAACTCTGGTGAGGGTGTTTTGGTTAATATGATTTATACCTTTCGTGGTTTTGTTTCGTAATTCATTGATATTTTTTGGTGGATCGAATTCAGACACTCCATTCAACAAATAAAAATAACAGTTTTTTACCTAATAAGCCGCACCAAATTTTAATACCAAATCTGTCTTGGAATTGTCTTTCTTCCTTTAGATGAGGATTTTCATTTGCCCAATAATGCCTATTATGGCGATTATACATACCACAATTTGTAAATCTGGATTCGTCAGTTCATATTATTTTCAAATGAAAATTTTTATATTGCTGACATTGTCCTCGATACCATCTGCAGAATTGAAGTCGATTAGGGTAATCGTCAACATTTAAGCCTTGTACGATTGTAGGTTTGTATGAATGGTAATGACTTTGTTTTAATACACGCTGTACCGTACTTTTTGGAACGTCCATTTGTTCGCCATAAAACCGAACAGATTGCGGAGGGTTTTCGTTTGAAACCCGTAAGACGGCATTATTTCTTTCTTCATTTCTAGGCATTGGTAGTTTTCTTTGCTTGAAAGCTACCGTCGTTCAATAGATTGGTCACTATCCTGCGAAATATTTTGGTATTTGGTTGTGGTCTCTCTGGGTAGTTGTTTTGATATGAATTTTCAGCTGCCTCAGTATTTTGGTTAGAACGAATATAACATTCCAGCATGTCAAAATATTCTTCATTACTGAACATAATGTCGAATAATATTTAAAATAAACGGAAAACAAACTATTTAGTACAAAATTTTAAGCAACGTGTTAAATGCACCTCAAATTGTTTAGATAATTATGAATGACAGTATTCTTATTTCTTAATTTTATGTCAGAAATGTAATGTCAAATTTTTATCTTAGAAGAAATAAAATGTTTGGAGAGCTATAGTTGTAGAAAAGTAATTATTTTTATACCAAAGTAAATTTAAAGATAAAATGCTACAGTGAATATATTTGTGAGATTTGGGATTGCAGGGGAGAGAAGTTCAGAGGAAATTTGGAAAGTGACAGAATAAATCCGTTTGACAGTTTGATTTTATTGGAAGAAGTTTAAAATTATGTCATTTGCAAGCACAAGCTAAGCTTTTTTGTGAGACATGATGTATAATTAAAATAACAATAAATAAATAAAATAAATAAAATATGAATTTGTAGCTGCCTCAGTATTTCGGTTAGGACGAATATAAGATTCCAACATGTCAAAATATTCTTCATTACTGAAGATATTGTTGAATAATATTTAAAATAAACAGGAAACAAACTATTTAGTACAAAATTTGAAGCAACGTATTAAATACACCTCAAATTGTTCATATAATTAAGAATGACAGTATTCTTAATTGTCGCGGTAGTGTTATAACCATAGCAACCTTTCTTCTGTTGTTTTTCAGTTGACTTACGTTTAAAAATTAACCAATTTTCCAAGGCGTCTTCGTAAGTCATTAATCTGCTTTTTATTGAGTTCTGTTAGTAAATTTAGTTATTTACTAGGTTTACCCATTTAATTAAATTATAACAATTTTTTAGGATAATGTTGTAATGTAAAATACCATTTGTAATAATGGGCTGATTCATTAGTATGCTCAAAGTTCCTATTTCTTTTATCGTGAATAATTACGAAAAATTATGTGAAAAGTAAAAGTCTATTGTTAGACTCCATGGCCTACTGCTTTTTGAACACTTTTTTTGTCATTTATTTTCTGATATTGGATTTCATAGCCTACTATCCTCAAACGGTTTTTCTCAAAATTGTCAGTTTAATTACAAGATTTCTCAAGCATATTGTACATTATTGAAAAGCTCTTTTCACAAGCTATCACATGAGCAAAAAATACATAATGGCTGCTATAATAAAAAAACGTTGATACCTATAGCTCAAAAACTAATGACGATCCAAAGTTGAGAATAGCACAAAAAGATTACTCTGTAAAAAGTGTTCGAGTCTTAGACATGTGAGATCAACGCCCACTTAGATATTTGAGGAAAAAAAGTGGATTTTTTTTAAAATTTTTTTTTCAAAATGACTCGAAACCGAAAAGAGACAAGGCAGAATACAAGTCATATTTGGAACGAGCATGCAATTCTACAAAACATTGCTAATTTAAGCGTCTCCCTATCCTAATAATAACGCAGATAGCAATACATTCCCATCCAGTTTGGAACACAGTGTATACTGCCGAGGTTTCGGGATTTTTTATATCTCTATCAAAGCTACAACATGGAAAGAAAAACATGATAATTTTCATTAAAAATTATAAAATAGTTTACAAAATCTCGATGTCAAACAATTTTAACTTTTGTTGATAAAGGAGTAAATAACTTCGAACGCTTGGTAATTTAATAAAAAGTTACTTGCAACAGGCGACTTTCTCACAGTTAGTGAATATTTATTTTTAAAAAAATCACCAATAGAGAGGTATCGATGGTGAGACTTTGCAAAATTTTTTTCAAATGAGTGCGAACTAGGACCCCTAGAACCCATATTCGGGGTCAGTTTCAATTTTTATATGTTTATATATATATATATATATATATATATATATATATATATATATATATATATATATATATATATATATATACATACACAAAGTCATTGATGGTCTATTGTAGGTTAGACGTTTATGTCTATACTGCCATAAATAAGCACGACCTGTCTTTCTAAAAATATTTTCATTTTGGCGATGTCGCCGCTTCTACCCAAAAGTAGTAACAACTTTCTTATTTTTAATGGGACATCCTGTATATTATTATGTTTTTAGAATTGTAATTTCTTTATGATAATTTTTTCTTAATAGCTTCCTATATCTAGCTACATCGGTTTTCGAGATACTTTTTATCTCAGAAAAATGGCCCCACTAAAATTTTTATTTAGCTGCCATTTAACCCACAGAAGGCTGAAATTTTGACCACAGTCTGGAAAGCCTGGTATTTAATAGTTGCCTAAATTAATTAATTTAAGGGCGGTTTAAAATTGATGATTTAACGTGACACACAAAAATATTATAAGATGCAGCTCAATACACCCTATAATTAACTTATACAATTTTTTCTCGTCTCTTGCATAATAATAATTATATTGAGCTTTACCGTAGAAATGCGTCACTCTGTATATATGTAAACAGATCAAAAATGAGCGTAAACCCGGATATGGATTCTAGGGGGCCTAGTTTGCATTCATTTGGAGAAATCTTTAAAATTCTAAAGTCGCGGTCTCCTCATTGATGAATTTTTTCTACGAAAATTAGCTAAAAATTATGGACCGTTAAACCATAAATTTAACACTAAAACTACTGCCAAAGCACCAAAGAGAAAATAAGTAACCTGTTGCATATCAGACCTTTTTGTAAAACTTGGATCCTTTATATGTGTTGACAAAACATAACAAACACTGTTTTGTCCACCCACTAACATTAATAAAATTAATGTTAGTGCCAAACAAAAACTAGGCAAGATCCAAAGGATGGCTTGCCTAGGCATCACAGGGGCCATGTCTTCAACTCCAACAGCCGCCATGAATGTGTTGCTGGATCTGCCCCCCCCCCCCCTACACTTAGTTACTATGAGGGATGCCAGGCTAGGACTATACAGACTAGCCTGCAATGGTAGACTGAAGATCAACCCTGGCTTCAGGGGCCACTGCAAAATTCAGGAGATCATGAAGGAGCCCATGCTTGAAATGAGGTCAGACTTCGCGAGCCCGCGAATGTGCAGGGAAAACAACTGTACAGTGGAAATCCCCGACCGCGAGGCATGGCGGGAGGAGACGCCGGGCATACCACGGGACGTGCTCGTCTGGTTCATGGACGGATCCGGCGGGGAGCGTGGGACGGGGGCAGGTGTTTACTCGGAAGGACCGAGAGTAAGTGATAGTATTTCCCTCGGAGCCCATGCAACGGTGTTTCAGGCCGAGATGTACGCCATCCTGCACTGTGTGCCGGAGAACAAGAGGAGGGGCTACACCAACAAGAAAATTTTGAGTTTTCTTTAAAAAAAAAATTCTCCGAAAATTACAAAGTTATTTTAATGAAATTTGATGGGTACGTTGCGTTGCAAAAGGCCTTTCTACGCACCAAAATTCAACTTTCTAAGATTATAAAAAATTGGGTTATTCAAATTGTTAGCTTTTTTAGAAAAAAGTTTTTTTCTCCGAAAATTACAAAGATATTTTAATGAAATTTGGTGAATACGTTGCCTTAGGAAAGGCCTACTACATACCAAAATTGAACTTTCTATGTTTATAGAAAACTGAGTTATTCAAATTTGAAGCATTTAATAAAAATTCTCTACCATAACGCACTTTCTGCGTCCCGAACTTTTTTTTAATAAATCAGCACAATTTTGCTAAATTTTCCCGAAACTGGCCCAAATTTTGTTAGGTTGTGCTTATTTATTACTTTTATTTTGTAAATAACTTAGACGGATAGCCTGATCGGATCTTTTTTTCACATTTTAATCCAGAAAAGTTTTGCAGCTTCATGCTAAGATAAATTTTGTATAAACCTGGCCGCTATAAAAGATCTATAAGCCCAATTCAAGTTTCAAGTGAAATCGAATAAAGTGGACTTCAAAATTTTGGGTGAAAATTCGCTACCATAACGCACTAGCCTAACAACTCATTAAATGCAAATATATGTGTGTCATTTTGGGTTTGTTTTTTGACAATGACCATTCTATTAATGAGGTTACATAGAGTTTATTTATTTTGATTAACTTCTATTAGATATTTATAAAAATATGTTATCGTGACAACTTGCTGCGTCAGTACGTTTTTATCATACAACAGCATCTGGACATTTTTTCCGTAGAGTCCACAATAATGAAACAAGAAAAAGTGTTTCGCGAAGTTTGTAAACCACTGAAGTAGATATTGTCGGGAGAGAGATAGCGGGACGTGGAGCCACCTGTGTGACAGGCGTCGCGACGCGACTGCGCCGCAAAGAGCGGGGCGTGTTGAATAGACACAGAGGGTCGATCATCAGTGTTCGCGCAATGCTCGCCTCTGTACTATATAACGGACGCGCCGCGTTCTTAACCATCCAGTATCGTGGTGTAGTTTGTTAGTTTCTAACGAAAGTCCCTAACCTATCCATATGTCACCCTAACTTGATCGCGTCTTAACACTACCAACCACACTCGCAAATCTAAACACCCTGAAAACTTGCCGTGTTTAGATGCGACACTAATGTTTGCGTTTTCAACCGGGAAATTAAACTTTATTGCCTGTCTTTGACTTCGACTAGTTCACCAAACTTAAAGCAATTTTCCTTCAACTTTAAAAGCAGCCGGTTAGTTTGAAAAACTTTAAATTCAATTAACCGGCTAAAGAAAGGTTTAACCCAAAGCGTTTGCTCAGCTATTAAGAGACTGTTGCAAAAACAAAAGTTAGTGAGAGATTTAAATCTCGACGTTTTTCTGACCCTGCCGGAGTCATTAAATGAATGTGTGAGGACGACAAAAACTAGCTCTGACTGTTTGCAACCCTTTTCTGGAGTTTTTTGCCGGTCAGCCGGACGTAATGTGGAAAGTTTGCGAGAATAGTGTAAACGGACTGATATATCTCAACACCCCGAGCAGATTTAGAGGGATCTGGTATAGTACAGCCGGAGTAAATACGGAAGAGTGTTAGTTAAAGATCGGTGTAGGACGCAACAAGTCAGATATATACGCTTGGGTGAATTCTCTTTTTCGGGTGAGAGATGCGCTGACCCTCAGCATGGATTATGTCAGCTTGGTCTGCTGCCTCATCGCCTTCTTGCTGTACTACAACACACTGGATGCCGGATTCGTCTACGACGACCGGTGAGTCTTCTCAGTTTCTTCTTCTTACCACATTCTGTACGTTCGACCTCTTTACCTTCTGATACAAAACTTCATATCGACTCCCACATCTCCACCTGTCACTTACAACTTCTCTTAACATACAAAAACTATAGCATTAGTTTCATAACTGGGTTTGACAGACAGCGAAACAAACTTTGCCAACAAGTTCCACACTAAGAAGAAGGTAGTCAGAACTAATTTGAAATCTGAAGAGTATAGCGACAGTTTTGACATATACATTATTGCATGTCTCGTATCTGATTTTACCCAATTCACCTCTCACAGTATCTGAATGTTTTATATTTAGCTGTCCATATTTTTTTAAATAAATAAATGTGGAAACGAAAAATGAACGACTACGTCAGACTGTGTGCGGACAGAGTTTTTAATGCCACACAAACCAATTTATCAACATACCATCAAATTGCTACTTGTATTTTAAAGGCCAAGTACCCAAAGTGCGATGATAATAATAAAGAAAAAAAAAACAACTCAAACGTCTGGATATCATTAGGCATATCAAATTTTGTGACTTACTTTAGATAAAAACAAATGTTACTAATAAAGTGAAAAAAACTCTGGGAGCAGCAAGTGCGTTATGGAAGTGAATTTTCATAAAAATGTTTTTAATTACAAATATATTGCTCTAATGCGAGCAGGCATCAATTTGGTTACCGGTATAACCTATATAGTAAAAACAATGTACCATATTTTATCAAAATAATTATTTGAAAATGTACAAAAATTTTCCGAAAATAAACTTTAAATATTTCTGAGAAAACTGGTCTCCTAGCCAATGAATCTTAGGTTAATAGCAAATTGAGTTATTGAAATTTGAAAGATTTAATGAAAATTCGCAACCAAAATGCCCTTGCTGCGTACATACAAAAATTTTCCGAAAATAAAGTTAAATGTTGGTTTCCTAACCAACAAAACTTACGTTAATACCAAATTGAGTTATTGGAATTTAGAGGATTTAATGAAAATTTCCTACCAAAAGGCACTTACTGCGTCTAGATTTTTTTTTACAAACATGTATCATATTTCGATAAAAAATGCTAAAATGCAGTAACGAATTTGTTCTACGAAAATTAGCTAAAAATTATAGACCGTTAAACCATAAACTTCACTAAACCTACAGCGAAAGCATCAACTTAACTAAACCGACAGCCAAAGCATCAGAGAAAGGATCTATTTGAAATGAATTTTCTGTAAATATTTTATTAAAATGAAGGGCAATGACGGTTGAATCCGAAACTTAAGGGTTCGCAAAACACTCTTCTTGCAACATTTTCTTTTCACAATCCGTATTTGTTTCACGTTATTTGCCTAAACATTGCCAATTTTGACATTTTAAATTGCGAGTTTGACGTTTTAAATTGCGAGTTTGACGTTTTGAGGATAACTCCAAAATTTGTTGTTTAGCTGCCCGTAACTTTTTTGTACTTAAACTTAGAGACCTAAATTTTGGTACATCGTTCACTCTTTATAATAACATATGCGTACCAAATTTGGTTGCCCTTACTTTGTTATTTCCGGAAATATGAATTCTTTAGAAAAGAAACACAAAGTTTTCCGGGAAAACCTGGTCCGATTTTCCTGCCTAACGAACTTATCCAAGCCACTTTCAAAATGAAAGGTACTCACCAAATTTGATGAAGATCGGTCTATTATTTTTTTGAGTTATCGGTACGATATATATATATATATATATATATATATATATATATATATATATATATATATATATATATATATATATATATATATATATATATATATATATATATAAACACGGATCTCCCCATTAGTGAATTTTTTTTAAAGAAAATTCACTAAAATAGAAAATTTGAGTCACCAACGACTTATGGGCCAGCCTGTAATTGTATAAATATTTTTTTAAAATGTAGCCCAAGACACCGTATAATTAATGTATACAATTTTTTTTTCGTATCTTGCATAATGACGGATATATTGATCTTTAAATTTTTTTTACGAAAATTCGACAAAAATGATATACCATTAACCGATAAACTCTATAGCCAACACTACTGCCACAGCATCAGAGAAAGGGTCTATTTGAAATGAATTTTCTGGGAACATTTTAGTAAAATGAAGGACAATGACGATTTAAACTAAGACTTCAGGATTTGTAAAACATTATTCTTGAGACATTTTTCTTCCATAGCTCATATTAGTTTCAGGTTCATTGCCTAAATATTACCAATTTTGACGTTTAAAATCGCGATTTTTGACGTCTTGAGAAAAACCCAAATTTATTTTTCTTTAAATGACTGTAACTTTTTTGTCCTTTAACCTACAAAGCTAAATTTTGGTAGGTGACTTACCTATAATGATGTAAACTCACATATGAAATTTGCTTGCTCTTACTTTGTTAATTACGAAGATATAATTTTTTTTTTGGAAAGAAAACACACAATTTTCCGGGAAAACCTCGGCGGATTTTCCTGGCTAACGAACTTATTTAAGCCAATTGCGAAGGGAAGGTACTAACCGAGTTTTATCAAAATCGGTTCATTATTTTTTTAGTTATAGGTGTGACACATAAATATATATATATATATATATATATATATATATATATATATATATATATATATATATATATATATATATATATATATATATATATATATATATATATATATATATATATATATATATATATATATATATATATATATATATATATATATATATATATATATATATATATATATATATATATATATATATATATATATATAAACATATAAAGTCTGAAACCCACCTCGGATTTGGGTTCCAGGGGTCCTAAATAGCGCTTATTTGAAGAAATTTCTTCAAAATACAAAAGTCGGGATCTCCCGAATTAGTGAATTTTTTTAAAGAAAATTCACTAAAATCAATCAAGAATTTGTAAGCTTTTGTTTTTGCCAAAAGGGATACGCACATAATTTACTAAGTAGCTTAAAATCCATGTTTATGTTTATTCTAAAATTATTTTGTCATCTGAACATTTTTATAATTTTATTATTTATTATTTCTGAACGTCATGACGTCTGGGTTTGCCATGATTAAAGGGAAATTAAAGGCTTTTACTACCACACAAACTGCTTGATTCTTAAAACCCATGGGGGTTTTAAGAATAAAGCAGTTTGTCTGGTAGTAAAAGCCGTTAATTTCCCTTTAATCATTTTTATAATTTTAAAATATGAACTCTTATTAGACTGCTTGATGATTTTCTGCCGAGGTCAAACTTACTTGCTGAGCTGCTAAACGTTTGGCCGACTATGACTGCTGTTTTATCCTCAGTCGAACTTCTGAAGAAACCAGCAATGATGCTTGGAAAAACGTTTAGGTAACCCAGGGAGTCCGTCCATAGAAGAACATCCCGGAAGTCATTTAACTGCCAAATTAACGCTAGCGGTAAAGTTTATAATCAACAACTACATATGTAACACAAGTGAACAAAGTCTTAACCTATAGTTTAGGTTAGCCAATGAAACCAACGGCCATTGGTCATTGGGCATAGGTCAACTGAATTAGAAATATATAATATTTTAATTGTAGCTGATCAAGTGATCTTTTTCCTAAAAATTTAGCTACAATGCAAACAACCAAAATTACATAATTTTTTATGACTTTAAAATGTAAATTTACTAGAATTTGCTATGAAAATTTTGGCAATCTTACTGGTGAAAATTTTAAAATAATTGTTTATACAAAGAACAACAAGCTACAATTATTTTAGCTAATTTGAAAAAGTCTGGACGCAGCAATGGACCATGGTAGTTAATTTTCATAAAAATATTCTTAATAACTACATATGTCTATTTTGGCAATGAAAGCAGACATCAGATTTGGTTACTAATATAACCTTACTTTATTGTTATAAAAAAGTACAAAAATTAACATAATATAACCGAAAGCATCTTTGAAGTCGTCGTTTTCATGGGATCCGCTATCTATTGCTGAAAAAGCCGCATTACAATTTTTGATATGCGAAAACTGTAAAAAGTTTGAAATAACAAAAAATGTGAACAAAATAATTTTTGTTGCTTACAAACTGTATTATAATTCAATAGAAAATGCGAAGGTGCAATAAAATAAGGGCCGTTCGTTAAAAAAGAAAGGAAAATCTGTACCAACAACAACTTCTGGGCCACCTGTGATTATTAAATTAAGTTTGTAAGATGCAGCTAAACACCCCCCTTTTTTTTCTCCCTCAGGGCTTGTCCGCGGCTTTGCCGCCCCGATGGCACTGCAACCTTTGGCCTATAAAAAATACACCCTATAGTAGCGTAGACACTTTTCTCTCGTAGCTTGTAAAATCAGGGATATATTGAGCTTTACCGTAAAAATAGATCACCCTGTATATGTGGGTTCTAGGGGGCAAAGTTAGCGCTCAGTAAAACAAATCTTCTCACAATTCAAAAGTTCAGGTCTCCACAATAGCGAAAAAACTACAAACTATTGAACCATACACTCTATGATTAAAACTACTGTAAAGTATCAGAGAAAGGGTCTATTTGAAACTGCATATATGTTAGTAAAATGAAGGACATTGACGGTTGAAGCTGAAACTTAGGCTTTGTAAAACACGTTTCTTTCGATATTTTCTCTACATAGCCCGTACTTGTTTCAGATTCTTTATTTAATTGTTGCCAATTTTGACATTTTAAATCGCTATATGACGTTTTCAGAACAAAAACTAAAAACTTTCAAACTATTTTTTTCGGTGTTTCTTAACCTTTTGGACCAAAAAACTTGAGCTCAGTCTGTAATATACAATATATTTTCTTATCCATACAAAATATTTTTGTTTTATGCGTTTCTCTGATCATCAGTGGCAACCAAAATTTGTTTCTTTAAATGCCCATATATTTTTTAGTATATTTTCTTACAAAAAATTCACTAATGAGGAAATCCCGACTTTTGAATTTTGAAATTTTTTTTCCAATGTGCTCTAATTATGCCCCCTAGAACACATATCCGGCGTTAGTTTCAATATATATAGATAGATAGATAGATAGATAGATAGATAGACAACTTTATTAGCCTTTGATCAAGTACATACATACTACAGGCACGTCAAAGAATTAGAAAAACCTAAAATGTCAGTCTTAAATAATTACAAAAACAGAAGTCAAAAAATAACAACAGCACTTTACATACAGAACCAACTACAAAAATATACAATCAGTTTACATGAAACCTAAATTTACAGTTACAACGGTCATTCTCTCCGTTGTTTAGGGCCTGTACACCTTTCAGTAAATTCACTGACATGATAAAAAGAATTTTCAACCAAAAATAATTTCAACCTATGTTTAAAGCAGCTAAGTGTATCCGCAGCCTTAATCTCCTGAGGAAGCATGTTAAAATAAATACAGCCAGCATACACAGGTGATTTCTTGTATGCCATATACTGGTAATTTGGCAAGTGGATGTCATTTCTTGCCCGGGTAGTGTAGCTGTGAACTGCACTATTTTTAGTAAACCTGTTCCTACGTGCATATGTGAAACTCAGGAGTTTATACAAATACACCCCCGTGACAGTCAACAGTTTTTTTGTTTTAAAAGTACTCCTGCATGATTCTTTTTGTTGTAGTCCAAAAATCAGGCGGATTACTCGTTTCTAGCATACGAAAACCCTGTGTATATCATTTGCATGACCCCACACTATTATGTTGTATGCCAGCACACTATAAACTAAAGCAAAATACACATTAATTAGAGAAATTGCATTTAAGGTGTTCTTCAGTTTCATGATGCAAAAATAGGCCTTACCCAATTTGTTTGATATTCCTTCTATCTGGGTCTCCCATGAGAGCCTATTATCTAAAATGCAACCTAAAAAGTTGGTAGAGGTACTTAAGGCAATATAGTTATAATTAAAATGAAAATTATTATCAATAGAAGGCTCTCGACATCTTCCCATAAACTCTACACAAACTGTCTTAGAACTGTTTACAATCAGGTGATTGCTGCAGCACCACTGACCGAAGTGCGACAAAATACTATTCACCTTACGCATAGCATCGGACAATACCGGATCCGAAACTACGATTGCTATGTCATCAGCGTACATAAACAACCTCCCACCTGTCAGATAGTTGGGAAGATCATTTACGTACAACATAAACATAAGCGGCCCCAGGACGCTTCCCTGCGGAGCGCCCAGCTTTACTTCATACTCATCAGATCTAACACCGTCCACTGAGACTACTAATCGCCTGTCTCTTACAAACGACACAAGCCAATCACTAACAGGTCCCCTAAGTCGGACCGCAAAGCTGAGATCTCCTTATTAGTAAATTTTTTAAAGAAAATTCACCAAAAATCGATAAAAGACAGGTCAGAACATTCGAACTTAAAAAAATCTCGGGACGCAGCAAGTGCGTTATGGTAGTGAATTTTCATAAAACTATTTTTTAATAGCAATAATGTGTGTTTTTTTAAGAAAGCAGGCATCAAATTTGGTTACCAGTATAATCTATATAGTAAAAACAATGTGTCATGTTTCATCAAAATAACTTTATTGTTTGAAAATGTAAAAAATTTCCGAAAGTAAACTTAAAGTGTTCCCGAAAAAACTCGTTTTTTGGTCAACATTATAGGTTAATAGCAAATTGAGCTATTCAAATATTAAGCGTTTGATCAAAATTCGCTACCATAACGCACTTACTGCGTCCAGAATTTTTGTTCTTACAAACATGCATTATGTTTCGATGGAAAATGCAAAACTGCAATAACATAAGGCGTGTTTGATTAAAAAAAAAAAAAGAAAAAGAAAGTTTGTATCACCAACGACTTATGGGACACCTGTGATTGTAGAAATAATTTTTTAAGATGTAGTTTAAGACACCCTATAATTAATATATACAATTTTTTTTCATATCTGGTATAATAACAGATATATTGAGCTTTATTGATTTTTTTTACGAAAATTCTACAAAAATTATATACTATTAACGATAAACTCTATAGCTAAGGCTACTGCCAAGCGTCAGAGAAAGGGTCTATTTGAAATGAATTTTCTGGAAACATTTTATTAAAATGAAGGACAATGATGGTTGAAACTAAGACTTCAGGGTTTGTAAAACATTCCTCTTGAGACATTTTATTTCCATAGCCTGTATTAGATTCAAGTTCTTTTCCTAAATGTTGCCAATTTTGACGTTTAAATCGCAACTTTGACATTTTGTGAAAAACCCCAATTTATTTTTGTTTAAATGTCTATAACTTTTTTGTCTTTTGACCTACAAAGCTACATTTTGGTAGGTAACTTGCTTATAGTGATATAAATCCGCGTATAAAATTTGGTTGCCCTTACTTTGTTAATTTTGGAGATATAAATTTTTTTCGAAAGAAAACACAAAATTTTCCGGGAAAACCTCGTTGGATTTTCCTGGACAACGAACATATCCAAGCCACTTGCAAAAGGAAGGTACTCACCAATTTTGACGTTTAAAATCGCGATTTTGACGTTTTGAGGAGAACCCAATTTTTTTTTTTTTTGAATGCCTGTAACTTTTTTGTCATTTAACCTACTGAGCTAAATTTTGGTAGGTGACTTACCTCTAACGATATAAACTCGCGTATGAAATTTGGTTGCTCTTACTTTGTTAATTTCGGAGATATAAATTTTTTTTGATTTTTTTCGAAAGAAAACACAAAATTTTCCGGGAAAACCTAGGCGGATTTTCCTGGATAACGAACTTATCCAAGCGACTTGCGAAAGGAAGGTATGTGCCAAATTTTATCAAAATCGGTCTATTATTTTTTAAGTTATAGGTGTGACACGTAAATATATAAATATATATATATATATATATATATATATATATATATATATATATATATATATATATATATATATATATATATATATATATATATATATATAAACATATAAAGTCTGAAACTGACCTCGGATTTGGGTTCCGGGGGTCCTAAATAGCGCTCATTTGAAGAAATTTTTTCAAAATTCGAAAGTCGAGATCTCCTCATTAGTGAATTTTTTTAAGAAAATTCACTAAAATCAGTTATGTGAGCCCGTTTTAAACCCTGTAGACCCCTCATATTGGGGTCCGTTGAAATTATATATATATATATATATATATATATATATATATATATATATATATATATATATATATATATATATATATATATACAGGTTAATGAAATTTAAATTATTGAAAAATATATTTTTTAAATTCACTATTACAACGCACTTGTTGCGTTACCACGATAACTCAAAAAATATTGGACCCATTTTTATGAAACTTGGTACCTTTCTTTAGTAAATGACTTGGATGAGTTCTTCAGCAAGGAAAACCTGACCTGACCAGGTTTTGAAACATGTTAATTTTTTTTCGGAGTTTTTTTGTAACATCGGAAATAAAAAACTTCGGGACGCAGCAAGTGCGTTATGGTAGTGAATTTTTTTTTGAATGCTTCAAATTTGAATAACTCAATTTTCTATAAATTTAGAAATTTCAATTTTGGTTTGTAGTAAGCTCTTTCCTAAGGCACACCCAATTTCGTTAAAATAACTTTTCAATTTTCGGAGAAAAAAATTTCTTTTTAAAAGAAAAATCAAAATTTGAATAACTCAATTTTCTATAAACTTAGATAGTTGAATTTTGGTACGTAGCAAGGTCTCTCCTAAAGCAATATATTCATTAAATTTCATTAAAAGAGCTTTGTAATTTTCGGAAAATCCGTCCTATTTTTCTGGCTAACGAACTCGTTCAAGCCATTATTAAAAGAAAGGCACATGCCGAGTTTCATCGAAATCGGTTAACTATTTTTTGAGTTATCAGATGGACATATATATATATATATATATATATATATATATATATATATATATATATATATATATATATATATATATATATATATATATATATATATATATATATATATATATATATATATAAATGGAAACTGACCCCGGATATGGGTTCTAGAGATCCTAGGTCGCGCTCATTTGATTTTTTTTTGCAGAGTCTCACCATCGATACCTCTCTATTAGTGAATTTCTTTTAATAAAAATTCACTAAAAAAAGTAATTGTGACGATTTTGAGTACGCATGTTGCTCCTATATAACGTCCGGTATGTGTTAAAATTAAGATCAATGGTTTAAAACGAAACAAAATTATAAGCATTTCAAGAAAACATCGCACTGGAAGTATTTACAAAGTCTGTTAGGTAATACGGACAACGATTAAGTTTTTGTGATAGAAAAAGATAAGGATGTATTACACTTTTTTTCTTTTCTTGAACGTCGGTCTATTTCCGCGACTGTGGCCAATCACCTACGCCAGAGAGCAGTTACACCTTACCATCCTTGAAATTTTGCCGAACCCCAGCCTTTCAGTAAGGAAGGCGGTTATCTTTGACGTGTCCAACATCGCATGGTGCACAAAACCGACATTTTTAGTTAAATAACAAGTTGTCTCTTTCCTCCTTGTCGACACGCAAGGTACGATAGTATTTAGGCTGTAAGTGATTTCCAAGATGAACCTCAACATGTGATACTTGAATGAAACGAGAATTAAAAGATCTGTTCGCGTGTGTAAAAGTCCAACATGGAGTCCATATGAAAAAATGAAGTTGATGTTCCACAAAAATCGAAACGTTGATTGTGAATTTTGATACCACAGAGATGTTCTGAACAAATGAGTGCTTTCAGAAGGTCAAAACCGCATCTCGATCTGATGATAAATAAGAAAGATATGGCAAAAAAGAAAAATCATGAAAATTTACTTTTTTTGCAATAATTCAAAAACTAAGAGCATCAGCTCGCATTTTTTTCGGCACAATTATTAAGCGATAAAATGCGCAACTTTGTCCTAATCCAACCGTCTTCATATCTCCCCATGTTGAGGCTCGAATTTGACTAACCCTGTATAGGACAAGCCGATAACAGGTTTTCAAATTAATACAGTGTTAGGAAGATATTCCATTTGAAATTCCAAGTCAGCAGTCATAAAGTCCCAGCTCCTGCTTTAATTAACTTCCGGATTTTATTTAATTAAAAGCAGATAAATTGACACGGAAATAAAACGACCCCCTTAGCTCATTAAGACATAATTTCATCTAAAGCAAGAAGAAAAATAAAAGATATTTATTTTATGCCTTTCATTTCAGTTTATAACTCAATTTTCCTACCGATACCCCTATAAACCATTCCCGTGTTGGTTTTATTATGGTCTATGCTGAAGTAGCCAATTAGATCTCGGTAATGTTGAGGATACGTTTAGATGGTCTGATCTAAGTTGGTTTTAACAGAAACATAAAGCTTCCTAACCGGTTTTTATTGCACATTTCAAAATGTTATTTATACCTCGAAGCTCCGTATAAATAAATATCTTTCGAGTATAAGCTTTGATTGATTCAAATTTTACGTCTTATGTATTGATTCGAGAGGCTTGGACCATAACTCGCCCTTGTGTTTTATGGCGGTGTTAATGGCAAACGTCGTTTACTTTAAGTACCGAACACTCACGCCTATCCATCAGAGTAAAATCGACATACATTAAGTAATATACTGGAAAAGTGTATGTGCTAAAATTTCGCTAAAGGCCATTTACTAAGATATTATAGCAAAAGTTAGCTACAGAAGAATATCTATATCAAGGGTGCTCTGATCTGCGTCGCTAAAGCCCTATAGTAAATTTAAGATTGTTTATTAGTGAATTTTTATTTAAAAAATTCACTAACAGACAGGTATCGATCCTTGTCAACACGCACGGTACGATAGTATTTAGGCTGTAAGTGATTTCCAAGATGAACCTCAACATGTGATACTTGAATGAAATATACTGGAAAAGTGTATGTGCTAAAATTTCGCTAAAGGCCCTTCACTAAGATATTATAATAAAAGTGAGCCACAGAAGAATATCTATATCAAGGGTGCTCTGATCTGCATCGCCAAAGCCCTATAGTAAATTTAAGTTTGTTTATTAGTGAATTTTTATTAAAGAAAATTCACTAATAGAGAGGTATCGATGGTGAGACTTAGCAAAAATTTTTGCAAATGAGCGCGAATTTGGGTCCCTAGAACCAATTAACCGATTTTTATAAAACTCGGCAAGTACCTTTCTTTTATTAATAGCTTGGATGAGTTTGTTAGCCAGGAAAATCGTAGCGCCTCCTTGGCCGTGCGGGAAAGTCGATGACTTTCCAATACGGACTCGGGGGTCGACGGTTCGAGACTCACCGGCGGCCGATGATTTTTCAAATTACTGTCGTCGTTGAGATCGAGCTCAAGGTGGAGGGTAGGTTAGTTTAGATGAGCAAAAAGGGTCAGCAATGGCCTAACTGCCAGTAAGCATCTTACCTTTACCTTTCTTTACCTAGCCAGGAAAATCGGACAAGGTTTTCCGGGAAAATTTTGAGTTTTCTTTCGAAAAAAATTTTTTCTCCGAAAATTACAAAGATATTTTGATAAAATTTGGTGTGTATATTGCCTTGGGAAAGACCTAACTCTGCAGCAAAATTCAGCTTTCTAGGGTTATAGAAAATTGAGCTATTCAAATTTGAAACATTTATATTTAATATCACCGCGTTTCATTGTAAATAGCTTATATGAGATCTAGTATGTTGTTGCCTGTTGCCCTGGTAACGAAACACTTGATATTATTGCGCAGGTCTGTTAGACGCTGTAACTGATGTTTATCGTATGAGATTATTTATATGTTTATTTGTTTGAGTCGACGAATTATTTGTGTCATTTGGGAAATTTTTATATACAATATACAAGTGCAAATTATTCCTACATTAATGTTAGTGGGTGGATTAAACACATATAAAGGATCGAAGTTTTACAAAAGGGCTGATATGCAACAGGTTAGTTCTTACTCTCTAATGCTTTGGCGGTAGTTTTAGTTAAGTTTATGGTTTAACGGTCCATAATTTTAAGCTAATTTTCCTACAAAAAATTCGTCAATGAGGAGACCACGACTTTAGAATTTTAAAGATTTCTTCAAATGAGCGCAAACAAGGCCCCCTGGAATCCATATCAGGGTTTACGTTCAGTTTTGATCTGCTTACATATATACAGGGTGACGAGTTTCTACGGTACAGCTGAATATAATTATTATTATACAAGAGACGAGAAAAAATTGAATAAGTTAATTATAGGGTGTCTTGAGCTGCATCTTATAAAATTATTATGACAATCACCGGCTGGCCCACAAGTCGATCGTTGGTGATCCCTACAATTTTTTTGGAACAGCCTTATTTTATTGCATTTTTTATCGAAATATGTTTGTAAGAAAAAAAATTAAGACTCAGTAAGTGCGTTTTGGTAGCAAATTTTCATTAAATGCTTCAAATTTCAATAACTCAATTTGCTATTAACCTAAGATTTGTTGGCTAGAAAACCAACGTTTAAAGTTTATTGTCGGAAAATTTTTGTACATTTTCAAACAATCAGTTATTTTGATAAAATATGGCAAATTGTTTCTACTATATAGGTTATACCGGTAACCAAATTGATGAGTGCTTGCATTAAAAAGACATATTTGATATTCAAAGCATTTTTATAAAAATTCACCGCCATAAGGCACTTGCTGCGTCCAGAGTTTTTTTAAATTATTTATCTGTGTATTTTTGATTTAAACTGACAAACTCATTAGTACACATAGGGAACGTGACCTAAAATGACATACCCTAAATGACTTGCTCTATTATTTCGAAATTTATGAACATAAAATTACGAGAAAATTGGAATTTTATTCGTTCATATAAAATATACCTTAACCACTTACAAATGTACCAAAAATGAAACAAAAAGATAACACAAAAAATTTCTTCCTATGGCATTTAAACCCGAATACTAGGGTAAAATGATATACACTATTATGGAATGCAAAGTTCACACACAAACATTTTCTTCGACTTCGGTACTCCTGCACACTCAGTCTGACACCACTCCTGACATAACTGGCACTTAATCCAATTCTCACCAGGCTTAGAAACACTATACAGGATGGCGCATTGAAAACGAAACAGACCGATTTGCGTCCAGATAAATTTTTTTAAGAAACGCTTAAGCACGTAAATTTTAATATTGAGTGGGACATGTTTTGACATAAAACTCAACTTTGTCACATCAACCCCTTAAGGTTGGTGATAAAAACCCTTATATTTTAAATAGGGAACATGGGTCGAGTGTTACACCATTGAAAGCTCTTGCTTTTCTAAATTCAGCACATAAATTTTTTTGGAAGTTTTATCAACTCGTTTAAAAATTATTCACAGTTGAAAATGCAAACCGCATTTCACTCATTCCGATAAGAAATGTGCTGATAGTAAATGTTTTGTTGATTTGTAAATGAGAGAATTGCGGTTTATTATTTCAGGTTATGGGTCGGTTTGATACTTGATAGTACTACCGAAAATTAATTTCACAATGGTGTATCCTGTAGAAGAAAGAGTCAAAATAATTACTCTTTTTTTCAAAAACGATGACTGTGCCAACCGTACTGCAAATTTGTTTAATAAACGACATCCGAACAGACATGTTAACAGAAAATACATTTTGGAGTTAGTTGCAAAGTTTCGACAAATGGTTCAGTAGCCAGCAAAAAACGGGACCCTAAACGTGAATTTCCGGTTAGAAATGAGACTACTGAGATTGAAGTTTTAGGACAAATAGCTGCAGACCCAACTTTGAGCACGAGAAAATTGACCACTGTTTCAAACATCAAAAGAAGAACTATTCAGCGAATATCGAAGCATCATAAATTTCATCCGTATAAAATTCATCTTGTACAACAACTGAATGAAGATGATTTTGATCAACGGCTGGAGTTTTGTGAAGTTATGACTGCACGAATAGCTGATAACGGGAACTTTCTGTTAATATCTGTTTTTCAGACGAGTATACGTTTTTATTAAACTCAGTCAATCGTCATAATTGTCGTTATTGCGCAGATAATGATCCAAGAAATTTTCACGAAGTCACACTCAAACTCCACAGAAATTCAACGTCTGGACTGGCATTTTTGGAAACCCTTTAATCGGACCAATTTTTGTTGATGGCAATTTGAGTGGCGAAACGTATTTGGAGTTACTAGAAGATATTGTTTACCCTCTACTAATTGACATTGTTGTTAGCATACATTTTTCTCATATCTTCAAATTCAGATGTGAGTTGCGGCGAATGGCAACGCCGCTACTGTTAAAAATTTGCGGTGTCGTCTAACGTCAATGGTTGTACACAGTCTCTATCTATAACATTTTGTGTTAACTAGCTGTCGTGAACACGTACTACCTGGTTCTGCACCGAGATGGCGTCCCTGCCGTATATCACAATGTTCTACATCTGATATCTTGCAATGAGGCTAACTTCCATTGTTTAGATTTTTATCTACAATTTATTTAAACAACATGGCAGCACAGCTAAAGTCATCTGTCTTTGTCCAACATTGTAGTAGATATTGTATTACAGAATCTGAAGTGATGTCGAGGATTAATTTCGAATAACTTTATTTTCCTTTAATCAACAGACTTGAAAATTTGTAGACATTCAAGCCTATATATGTTATTTTAAGCTGCAAATTTTCGTTTTATTCGCTAAGATAATTTAGGAGATATTGCATTTAAAAATATTTTTTAATATGTTGTTAAGAAAAATTGGGGGCTAAGATCTGATGAACCAACTCATCCAAGCCATTAACAAAATAAGGGTAATTCCCAAATTTTGTTCTTAATGAAAATTCACCAACAAGGAGCATTAGGCTACGATTTGTTTTTAAAGCAGGGCATGCACTACGACAAACTATATATATATATATCTATATATATATATATATATATATATATATATATATATATATATATATATATATATATATATATATATATATATATAGTTAAGAACCTTTCCATATAAGACTCATTTTGACGTTCAGTTAATAATAACTGATTTGTTGTCATCATTGACAGCCTCACATTTATCTCACTGTTTATATTTTAAACAATTAGTAAAAACTATTGTTGTGTATCACTCTTTTTTGTTATTGAGATAAACTTCGTTACAGGATTTTCTTAAGCTCATGAGCAGCATAAGCAATATATTGTTGTCGTGAATATCGAGATACCGAATAAATAATTATCGATCAAAAGTGTCAGAATGTTGTATTAAAAAGCTGAAAAGTTTGAGCTTTTGGTCAAAATCAGCTCAGAAAAAGTAAGTATCCAGTTTATTAAACTTTTAATATTTTCAATTAATAATCGAGTCATCAGAAAGATGTTGGGAAAAGCCTATACCAAATCTTTATGTTAAATTGTACAATTTTAAATTAAATTTTAGATTATTAACTAAATCATTAGCAGATTTTCTTTAAAGTAATTAAAGTTGGGGACTGCTTAGAAAGGGGGCTCGGTGCATTGTCGGACGGTTCTTTTGGAAAACTCGTTATTTCTAGAGAATCTAAGCTTTCTAAAGCTCGCCTGGCAGACATATTTCGAAAGATATATAACCTCCAGCTGTTCAAGGAGCAAGTAAACACCCATCTTGTGGTACAGCAAACACGCTCATGGTGTTATAAAGGCATATTAGCTATGCCCTTCACGAAGTACTTCACCAAAAAATTATAAGCTAATTAGTTTTTCAAAATTGGAGTACGAAATGAAGGAAACAAATAAAATGAATAAAATCAATAAATTAGCTACTATTTGGGGCGTAAATGGTCCACTATACCTAATGTCAATCATAAAGTTTACAAACGAGAACAAGCGAGATCAGATTTATGGTAACTTCATCACATTCTGCAATACCCCTTGCCTGGCAAACAATAAAAGCCTGTACTTCCATCATAAACTTCATCAATATCGGAAACTTCTCTTGCTATATAAATTATTTCAGTCTGGAACTTCGAGTTTCTACATCATTGGGGTTATTAAATGGAACTGTCGCCTCGTCTGCGTCTCTAACGTTAATTGTTAGAATTTTGTTCTGCGAAAGGTGAAGCAAGCAATTCGAGACCGTTCTAGCTACGCGCGGAACTTAATTGAAAACAAGTAGTTTTTTTGCAGACGAGACATTTCGTAGTATCAAATTGGAAAATATTTTAGACGTCTTCAGTGTCTTATATAAAACCAATTAAAGCAAAACAAAAAATATCAAGCTGGGGCTATAGTATGACGCATATTACATAACCTTGAGTTTCAAAGACATTTTGCTGTACGAAGGTACTGGTAGAAATGTAAAATTTATCTTTTTATAAAGTTTTTGCCTCGACAGCTACATGATATTTTCACCTTTCCTTTCTTATTGGCCATAATTGTGTATTTATTTCGCAATATACAGTTATACAATGTGTAAGTACAAGTAATTTTATAACTTTTGTTACTCACACGACACAATTTTAGTGAATTTTTAAAAAAAAAATTCATTAATGAGGAGATCCCGAACTTTTGAATTTTGGAAAAATTTCTTCAAATGAGCTCTAATTAGGCCCCCTAGAACACCTATCCGGGGTTAGTTTCGATTTATATATATATATATATATATATATATATATATATATATATATATATATATATATATATATATATATATATATATATATATATATATATATGAGACATGCTTGGTTCTCGGGTTAAACCGCGTCCAGAATTTATAGAAACTCGACGTTTCGGCTCCTGTTCACTCCTTAGAGTGATGGACAAAGGTGGGTAAAGGAAATATGTAAGGACACTCTAAGGCTTCAATCTGCCTACTCCTTAGAGTGGTGGACAAAGGTAGGTAAAGGAAATATGTAAGGACACTCTAAGGCCTCAATCTGCCTACTCCTTAGAGTGGTGGATAAAGGTAGGTTGGGTTGTTGTAGCTCGATTACGGGGCCTCAATCTGCCTACTCCCCAAATCTCGCTGGAGATCGTCTGTGAGGTCTCAGTGTGTTCAACCCTAGGCCTCAGAGAGATCTGATATATATATATATATATATATATATATATATATATATATATATATATATATATATATATATATATATATATATATATATATATATATATATATATATCACCGATAACTCAAAAAATAATAAGACGATTTTGATAAAATTTAGTAAATACCTTCCTTTTGTAAGTGGCTTGGATAAGTGCGTTAGCCAGGAAAATCGGCCCAGGTTTTCCCGGAAAATTTTGTGTTTTCTTTCGAAAAAAATGTATATCTCCGGAATTAACAAAGTAAGGGTAATCAAATTTGGTACCTCGTTTTATATTGGTATAGGTAAATTACCTACCAAAATTTAGGTCAAAAGACAAAAAGTTATGGGCATTTAAGGTAAAATAAATTGGGATTTTCCTCAAAACGTCAAAGTGATAATTTAGAACGTCAAAATTCGCAACATTTAGACAAAGAACGTGAATCTAATAAGGGCTATGGAAAGAAAATGTCTCAAGAAGAATGTTTTACAAACCCTGAAGTCTTAGTTTCGATCGTCATTGTCCTTCATTTTACTAAAATGTTTCCAGAAAAATCATTTCAAATAAACCCTTTCTCTGATGCTTGGCAGTAGTCTTAGCTATAGAGTTTATCGTTTAATGGTATATGACTTTTGTCGAATTTTCGTAAAAAATCAATAAAGCTCAATATATCCGTTATTCTACAGGATATGAAATAAATTGTATACACTAATTATAAGGTGTCTTGAGCTACATCTTAAAAAATATTTCTACAATCACGGGTGGCCCATAAGTCGTTGGTAATACAAATATTTTTTTTTAGTCAAAAACGCCTTATGTTTTCGCATTTTCCATCGAAATATAATGCATGTTTGTAAGTAAAGAAAATCTGGATGCAGCAAGTGCGTTATGGTAGCGAATTTTGATTAAATGCTTCATATTTGAAAAGCTCAATTTGCTATTAACCGATAAGGTTGACCAAGAAACGGATTTTTTTGGTTACACTTTAAATTCACTTTCGGTAATTTTTGTACGTTTTCAAACAAAAAAGTTATTTTAATGAAACATGGCACATTGTTTTTACTATATATGTTATACTGGTAATCAAATTTGATACCTGCTTTCTGAAAAAAAAAAACACACATATTTTCTATTAAAATCATTTTTATGAAAATTCAATACCATAACGCACTTGCTGCGTCCCGAACTTTTGATTGTTTTTGCCTGATGAACACACTGAAAACACACGACAATTTCACAGATCAATTCTGACAGTTCCAAAGGATCATCTATAATTTTCTCTTTGTAGTAAATTTTCTTTAAAAAAAATCATCAAATTAGCCCGAACTAGACCTCCTAGAATCCATATCTATGGTCAGTTTCAATATATATATATATATATATATATATATATATATATATATATATATATATATATTCATATATTAGAGGTGTGCGAAATTTCGAACCGAACCCGAACTCGAACCGTGTGTTCGCGCTAGCGATGTTGAAGTAGTTCGAAGTTCGAAATGTGTAATTCTCCAAAATAGTTCGAAGCTCCTTGCTCAAAAACACTTCGAAATTTAACTTTACAGGCATTGAATGCTGCCAAAGGTAGCGTGGTTGCGGTCCCGTTAACTCGGTGGCGGCGCTTTAAAAAAACACACATATTTTCTATTAAAATCATTTTTATGAAAATTCAATACCATAACGCACTTGCTGCGTCCCGAACTTTTGATTGTTTTTGCCTGATGAACACACTGAAAACACACGACAATTTCACAGATCAATTCTGACAGTTCCAAAGGATCATCTATAATTTTCTCTTTGTAGTAAATTTTCTTTAAAAAAAATCATCAAATTAGCCCGAACTAGACCTCCTAGAATCCATATCTATGGTCAGTTTCAATATATATATATATATATATATATATATATATATATATATATATATATATATATATATATATATATATATATATATATATATATATATATATATATATATATATATATATATATATATATATATATATATGTATATATATATATATATATATATATATATATATATATATATATATATATATATATATATATATATATATATATTCATATATTAGAGGTGTGCGAAATTTCGAACCGAACCCGAACTCGAACCGTGTGTTCGCGCTAGCGATGTTGAAGTAGTTCGAAGTTCGAAATGTGTAATTCTCCAAAATAGTTCGAAGCTCCTTGCTCAAAAACACTTCGAAATTTAACTTTACAGGCATTGAATGCTGCCAAAGGTAGCGTGGTTGCGGTCCCGTTAACTCGGTGGCGGCGCTTTAAACTTGTCACAATGGTATCAAAACAATGAATACAGAACACGTCAAAGTAAGCATATAAAATTAAACAGTAAAACGAGTTTAAAGCTACAGCAAAGTTTAGCTTGTAGGGGAGAAATGAGTCGTGATTTTTTGAAAATTGGCATTTTTTCGTTAATACACAAGTAATATGACGTTTCAGACGCTTATGCGTGCAGGATATTTTCTTTTTGGTCAAGTCATGGATCCTAAATTCATTTTATGAGAATGTCTTTCTGAAGAGATTAGATTATCATAGCTGTGTGGAAGTTATGATTCAATTTGCAGCACTATTATTTAGTTTGTAGTTTGTCAGGAAAATTTGTATTTTAGTGCTCGTCGTTGTACAGAAAAATAATTCAATATATCATTGTTTTGTAGTAAAAGTCTTTTATTATTATTATCACTTCGGTTTTAGTTACCAAAGAAATATGAAAGGTATTATATTTAATACCAATATCGGCATTTTAACTCGCTTAAATATATACTGTATACATATTTGATAACATCGAACAGTCAAAATATTCAACAAATAAACAAAAATTTTAACAGAATGGAAAACCGACTTCACAAAAAATATTCTAAAACAAAAAAATTCACTAAAAAGTAAAAAATAATTGCGTATTCTTCTGTCTACAACTTACAATCAACTTATTTTTTCCACTCAATGTACGATCAATGTATTTACCACTCAAGAATGTAGGTACCCACTTAAACTTAACCTCTAACTCCACACATACCTATGATTAACAGACAATTATCAAAATATTTATTTAGAGTTTACCTAAGCAGAAAGTTTTAAATATATGTGTAGACTGCTTAAATGAGAATCAAATTATTAGGATCATATAATATAAAATTATTGTTATTTTTGGAGTCGGTGTCTGCCAAGATGGGTTTGTAACTACTTAACCCAAAATGTCTTATTATATAACAATTGGTATACACACTTTACACACATAGACGCAGCACGCTGCGTGGGCGGGTCGACTGCGCGCTCGCGTCCGGATGAATGGTTGGAGGGGTATAGCCGAGTGAGCGAGGCAAACGCGTACGCCGCCATACGCCAGTCAATCAAGAGAAAGAAGCGATTGGAGTTATTTGATTATAAACCGTTTGCGATTCTTTTTCATTCTACACCGTCTTTCTTAAGATAATTCCTTATGTTTATTATTATAGCTACATTTTCGTATCAATGTTGCTTGATATTGTCGTATTAAATTTCATTTGTAAATAGGTTGAATTAGGTAATGGTACTTTGTCTTGAGAGAGGTATTGTCACAGCATAATATCTTATTAAATTTCATTTGTAAATAGGTTTAATTAGGTGTGTGTGTTTTGTTGCTTTCAAATTAATTTGTAAAAAGGTTTAATTAGGTATTGGTATATTGTCGTTTCAAGGTCCCAGGATATTGTCACAGTATATTGTATAAAATTTCATTTGTAAAATATATTTCATAAGGTATTCTCGTATTATTAATGTAAGGTATATTGTATTTCCTTGGCTGACACCGACTCCAAAAATAACAATAATTTTACATTATATAATCCTAATAATTTGATTGTCTTTTAGGCAGTCTACACATATATTTAAAACTTTCTGCTTAGGTGAACTCTAAATAAATATTTCGATAATTTTCTGTTAGTCATAGGTATGTGTGGAGTTAGAGGTTAAGTTTAAGTGGGTACCTACATTCTTGAGTGGTAAATACATTGATCGTACATTGAGTGGAAAAAATAAGTTAATTGTAAGTTGTAGACAGAAGAATACGCAATTCTTTTTTACTTTTTAGTGCATTTTTTGTTTTAGAATATTTTTTTGTGAAGTCGGTTTTCCGTTTTGTTAAAATTTTTATTTACTTCTTTATTTTTAGTGAATCTTAAGCTTTATATCTGATTTAATTAGACGGACGCGCAACGGTGTGATCCACAATCATCATCAATGTAGTTGAAGTCAATTATATACGCATTATTAAGGATAACTCAAAAACTACTGGTTGGATCCTGGTCACATTTATAAGAGACCACACGAGAAGCACCAGCTTTCAAATAAAAAAGAAATCATCAAAATTGGTTCACCTAGAAAAAAGTTCTGAGGTAACACACAAGAACATCATCAATGTAGTCGAAGTCAATTAAATACGCATTATTAAGGATAACTCAAAAACTACTGGTCAGATCCTGATCAAATTTATATGGGACCACATGAGAAGCACCAGAGTTCAGATAAAAAAATAATCATCAAAATCGGTTCACCCAGAAATAACTTCTGAGGTAACACACATAAAAAACAGTCGAATTGAGATCCTCCTCCTTTTTTTAAGTCGGTTAAAAAACTCTGGACGCAGCAAGTGCGTTATGGTAGTGAATTTTCATAAAACTATTTTTTAATAGCAATAATGTGTGTTTTTTTAAGAAAGCAGGCATCAAATTTGGTTACCAGTATAATCTATATAGTAAAAACAATGTGCCACGTTTCATCAAAATAACTTTATTGCTTGAAAATGTACAAAAATTTCCGAAAGTAAACTTAAAGTGTTCCCGAAAAAACTCGTTACTTGGTCAACCTTATAGGTTAATAGCAAATTGAGCTATTCAAATATTAAGCATTTGATCAAAATTCGCTACCATAACGCACTTACTGCGTCCAGAATTTTTTTTCTTACAAACTTGCATTATATTTCGATGGAAAATGCAAAAATGCAATAACATAAGGCGTGTTTGATTAAAAAAAAAAAAGAAAATTTATCACCAACGACTTATGGGCCACGCTGTGATTGTAGAACTAATTTTTTAAGATGTAGCTCAAGACACCCTATAATTAATATATACATTTTTTTTTCATATCTTGTATAATATCAGATATATTGAACTTTATTAATTTTTTTACGAATATTCTACAAAAATTATATACCATTAAACGATAAACTCTATAGCTAGGGCTACTGCCAAGCGTCAGAGAAGGGGTCTATTTGAAATGAATTTTCTGGAAACATTTTATTAAAATGAAGGACAATGACGGTTGAAACTAAGACTTCATGGTTTGTAAAACATCCTTCTTGAGACATTTTATTTCCACAGCCCGTCTTAGATTCAAGTTCTTTTCCTAAATGTTGCCAATTTTGACGTTTAAATCGCAACTTTGACGTTTTGTGGAAAACCCCAATTTATTTTTCTTTAAATCCCTATAACTTTTTTGTCTTTTGACCTGCAGAGCTAAATTTTGGTAGGTGGCTTACTTATTAGGATGTAAATCCGCGTACCAAATTTGGTTGCCCTTACTTTGTTAATTCCGGAGATATAAATTTTTTCAAAAGAAAACACAAAATTTTCCGGGAAAACCTGGACCGATTTTCCTGGCTAACGAACTTATCCAAGCCATTTGCAAAAGGAATTTTTTCACCAAATTTAATCAAAATCGGCCCATTATTTTTTGAGTTATCGGTGTGATACATATATATATATATATATATATATATATATATATATATATATATATATATATATATATATATATATATATATATATATATATATATATATATATATATATATATATATATATATATATATATATATATATATATATATATATATATATATATATATATATATATATATAAAACTGACCCCGGATATGTGTTCTGGGGGGCCTAATTAGCGCTCATTTGAAGAAATTTTTTCAAAATTCAAAAGTCGGGATCTCCTCATTAGTGAATTTTTTTTCAGAAAATTCACTAAAAATGTGTTTTATAAATAGACAATTTTCTCACTTGGTTTGCCTAACACACCCAACTTTCAACCCCATATAGCACAGTTATTACTAGCACACTGTTACATGCAACAACTTTTGCATATTTAGATATATATCTAGTCCCAGCTACCATCGCCATAGTTCCCAGTACGTTTCTATTCCTCCTTCGTTTAAAAATAGTCTTTCAAAGTATCTAAACTTTGTTTACTTCTATTAGCTACCTAGGGAGACTGTTTACAAACGACGCGAGAATAGAATTTAGAACCATATAAGTAGATTTTTAAATGTAGCTATAAATAATATTTTTAGGTTGATTTTTTATAAAAAGTTACCTAGCGCGTGAGAAGCCAGTCTTGGGCCACATATGTTAATTGTGGTTAAATTGGTCTAATTGTACGCGACTTATCGCTACATATGAGCGGCTATTAAACAAGTTTGTTGAGTTAAATTGAGAATAAACACCACACGACAGGAAACGTTTAATTAATAAAATAGGAATTCTAGATGTAAATAAATTAAAGCATCCTACTCGAAACGATGAGTGTTTCCATTCCCTCTAGTGGCAGTTTGTCAGTTTTATGTTTTATAGCTCAAGCGTCAATTTACTCAATGTGGTTGGCCAGAATAACATTAATCTCGAAAGTATTTTCAACTAACGCAGTTTTTAAAATTGTTTATTTTTATATCTGCTTTGTCAAGTGCTTTTATATAGAATTCGCTTTAATGTTATTTATTTAGTTATTATTATTTGATATTTACCTTATATTGTCGTACAAGCATTTTTATGTATGTATATAATATACACGTTGCCCCATAATTAATTGGACATTAGCTAAGGGGTGATAGCTCGGACAAAAATAAAACGATTGGGCTCAACGTGCTTTAGTAAAATGTTACTCGTTTTCGTTTTACAAGTTGTTTAAATATTTTTTCTTAAAATTATTTTTTCAAATATCTTAAAAGTGGTTCGCCCTATTATTATGAAATGTGGCATGGTATTATTAGGCATCATGCGCAATACGATGGCGGTATCAATTTCATTACTTCCGCTAGGTGGCGCCACCGACAACAACCCTGATTCATTAACATCGTCATAATTTTTAGGTCACCCTGTATGTACATTTTCGAATAAAAATAAAGAAAGCCCATATAGTTTCACGAAAAAAAGGGATACTTACTAAGGTATAACTTGTTTACTATAACTTGTCAAAATCGACTGACATTAAACAAGTATCTTTAATTGTCATTTTGTTATTGTTATTTCCGTTAAAGTGCCACGTCATATGATTTTTCAAATTCACAAATGCGAAATTTGGTGTGCCTTTATGCACAGGAAAATTTGTGTTCGCGCAGAGCAGCACATCACTATTTTGAGCTTTATCCTGATATAGGGCAACCAAACCATAAAACTTTTAACACATTGTACGATAGATTAGGTAAAACTGGCTCATTTCATCCCAAAAACATAAATGCAGGAAGAACGAGTGTACTTGGTGTTGATATGGAAGACGAAATCATAGTTCGTATTGTAGAATACGCGGAAACCAGCACGATACGTGTTAGTGCAGCAATGGGTATAAGCAAATCCTCGGTGTCCAGAACCATACGCAAAGAAAAGTTGCATCCGTATCATTTCACTCGTGTTCAGCAGCTTTTATCGCAGGAGTTACCAAGAGAACTGCAAATTTTCCAGATTATGAGAGAAAACTGTTTAGAGGATCCAATGTTCTACAAGAAAGTTTTATATACAGATGTAGCCTCATTCACCAGAAGGCGTATGTTCAATTTGCGGAATAGCCATGCCTATGCGTTTGAAAATCCTCTTGCAACATCATTTTCAACATGAATTTTTAATAAACATTTTGTTTGGAATTCTTGGAAGTTGTATGGTGGGACCATTTGAACTGCCACTTAATGGAGCAAAGTGTCTCTTGTTTTTGAGAAATAATTCACAAATCATTTTGTAAGATGTACCTTTAACTTTGAGGAGTGACTCTTGGAATGAAGACGCGCGAAATTATTGAAATGAAATTTGCCCTCAAAGGCGGATTGGTCAAGGTAGTGTGCACCCACGGCCAGCGCGTAGTCCCGACTTAAATCCGCTAGTATTTACTTTTGAGGTTTTTTAAAGTCACTGGTCTTCAAAAATCACATAAATAACCGCCAGCAATTATGGAAAAAGATAGCACAGTGTGTTAATTATATCAGAGCTCAACAAAATTCATTTTGTAAAGTAAAAGATATTTTTAAAATAAACGAGTAAGAAAATGCATTGCCGTAAATTCTGAACACTTTGAGCACTTTCTCTGATTTGTTGTTGTTTTGCTTCTAAATTTTTAGTTTAATTTTGGGTTAATTTACCTAATTAGGTATATTAATGCAATTTGTAACAATCTTTCCGATATCTATTTTGTTAATTATTTATTTTTAATTAATAGTTTTATAGATGCTATTTCTGTTCTTTGGGGCCAACGCAGCTTACCGATTAGCCTTACATCTTTCCCGTCCAGCATCAATTTGTGCTTAGCGTTGTCCAATTAGAATGGTCTGTGAGATCACAGATATTACACCTATGGACTTTTCTTTCAGGGACCTCTGAAAAATAGATTGTACAAAACAAAATATTGGAATTTAAATGATTTAATGAAAATAATAACCAGGGAAACCAGGAGCATCACACCGGAGGGTTTTAAATAGTCAGAGACCTGATAGTACTACCGAAAATTAATTTCACAATGGTGTATTCTGTAGAAGAAAGAGTTGAAATAATTATTCTTTTCGTTTTAAAAACAATGACTGTGCCAACCGTACCGCAAATTTGTTTAATGAACGACATCCGAACAGACATGTTAACAGAAAATACATTTTGGAGCTGGTTGCAAAGTTACGACAAAGTGGTTCAGTAGCCAACAAAAAACGGGATCCTGAACGTGAATTCCCGGTAGAAATGAGACTACTGAGATTGAAGTTTTAGGACAAATTGCTGCAGACCCAACTTTGAGCACGAGAAAATTGGCCACTGTTCCAAACGTGAAAAAAAGAACTATTCAGCGAATATTGAAGCATCATAAATTTCACACGTATAAAATTCATCTTGTACAACAACTGAATGAAGCTGATAACGGGAAATTTCTGTTCAATATCTGTTTTTCAGACGAGTGTACGTTTTTATTAAACTCTAAAGTCAATCGCCATAATTGTGGTTATATCCAAGAAATGTTCACGAAGTGCACACTCAAACTCTACAGAAATTGAATGTCTGGAGTGGCATTTTAATCGGACCAATTTTTCTTGATTGCAATTTGAGTGGCGAAAAGTATTTGGAGTTACTAGAAGATATCGTTTATCCTCTACTAATTGACATTGTTGAAAATGATGATCGCTATCAAAAAAATCGACGCGTGTTTCAACAAGATGGAGCTCCTCCGCATTTTTCACAATGTGTTAGGGAGTTTTTGAACAGCTTCGAGAGCAATTGATTGGGCGTAAAGGTGCCATTGAGTGGCCCCCTAGATCACCGGATTTAACTCCTTTAGACTTCTTTCTATGGGGTCCTTTAAAAAGTAGAATTTTCGCAACAGAACCGGAGTCTCTAGAAGAATTACGACGACGCATTGTTAAAGAATGCCGTTTAATAACTCCACAAATGGTGCAGAATGTCAGCGCTCGTTTTGAACAAAATTTGTACTTTTGTATGGAAGCTGGTGGTCAACAATTTGAACACTCACTTAACTGAATAAACATTTTTGAACGTTTGGTTTTGTTTGTTAGTTTTTTTTAACGTAAAATTGACTAATTAGTGCATTTCTTATCACAATGAATGGAATACGTTCTTGCAAATCCAACTGTGAATAATTTTTAAACGAGTTTATAAACTTAGTGTGCTGAATTCATAAAAGAAAGATATTTCAAATGATGTAACTCTCGACCCATGCTTCTTATTTAAAATATAAGGGTTTTTATCACCACCCTTGAGGGGTTGATGTGACAAAGTTGAGTTTTATGTCAAAACATGTCACCCTCAATATTAAAATTGACGTGTTTCAGCGTTTCTTAAAAAAAAATTCTCTGGACGCAAATGGGTCTGTTTATTTTTTAATGCGCCACCTATATACACACACATAAACTTTTTTAATAATATTTTTATCATTTTTTTATTTTTTTAATATTTTTTATATACATGATCTAAGATTATCATTCAGATCCTTTTTTTTTTCTTTTTTTTTTCTAATTCGTTCGGGATACCCAAGGACACTTGTTCGCCAAGGGACCCGCTATGGCTACACAAACTAACTGGGCCACGGAACCGACTGCGGTTGTACACTGGGACAGACAATAGGACTCTAAATTAAGTTACATGTATAATTTGTACAAAAATTCTTAACTATTTAATGTTATTGTTTAATATAAACCACCAGTTTATTTTATTCCTAGCTTCCTAATTAACAACATACATACTATTATTTACAATTTTAAATTAATTTCACTAAAAAATCTAACTAAATAAATCTACACGTACTTATAATCGATGCCTAATAGGTGAGTTATATTAAGATTTTTAGAAGAGAGAAAGCCGAAAAAAACGTTGTTTCCTTACCATTTAAACGTCGAATCACGAGTGGTCTAGATAGCATTTTGAAAAAAGCCCATTTGCAACTAACATGTGCGACCAAAAATACTTTTAAAAACTTGCTAGCTAACCCAAAAGACAAGGAGAGTAACGCCAAAATGTCAGGAATTTATGAAATAAGTTGTAAAGATTGTGACCTTAATACAAAAAAAGATCTATTGAAATTAGATTCAAAGAACATTCAGCATAACTAAGATACGCTACTATAGATAGATTCTACGTTGCCCTACATATTTGGAATAATAAGCACCACGTAAACGCTTTCGGAAGTGTATATATATATATATATATATATATATATATATATATATATATATATATATATATATATATATATATATATATATATATATGTATATATATATATACTTCAACAAGACTAAATGTCTGCCTTTTTGTAGCTACGACAGCGGCTTGCCGTTATACGCGGCTTTGGAGATTCAAGATGGAGATCATGGAACGGTGCGGATAGATGTCGTGAGGACAGTGAAATACCTGGGGGTGACAGTGGACTGTCATCTGAGATGGCATGAGCACATAAACAATCAGGTGTACAAAATACGATTTTTGAGCAGCAGGTTTAAAATGCACCGAGATATGTTTGACCTAAAGCATTTAAAGATCATATACAAATATCTGGTTGAGACACATCTACCGTACCCTAATATCATCTGGGGAGGAGTTGCAAGATGTTATATAAAAAGACTGGAAGTCGCTCAGAAGTGGATTCTAAAAATAATTGGGAACAGATGTTATACTTATTCAAGTGATGACCTTTATGTGGAAATGCGTGTCCCGCATCTCTCTCAGATTTACCTTGGGTCTGTGGGTATCTGGCAACAAAAGAATAGAGGAAGACTCACTGAGGCATCCCATGGCTATCAGAGTCGATCGATTGGGAGTGCCAGCATGATCCCGAGGTTTAATAAATCTCAGACCCGGCGATGTCATGTTCAAATGGGACCAAGACTACGCAACTTCTTGCCACCGAATGTACAATCTGTATATGACATGCGATTGTTTAAGGTACTGCTGAAGGCTTGGATACTCGACTGGCCAAGACTGAATGCTCGTAGGATAATTCACGGGTAATGCATGTTTTGTTGAAGCTGTGTCATGTGAACATGTGTTGTGTGAGAAAGTGAGTGAGGAATGAGCAAGTAAGTCATTGAGTGAGTGCGCGAGTGAGTGAGTGAGTGAGCAAGTATGTGTGAGTGTGATTGTTTCTAATTTTGTACTGTATTTTCTTTTTTTTGTCTTGGATCTTAAATTGTTACCATTTTAATTGGATTACTTACTGCAATAGTTAGGATTGTTTAGTTTTGTAAGTAAAGTTTATATAGTGTAAATGTAATATGTCTTGTAATCTCCCTTGTAGCCATGCGCTGTCTGTACTCTTAAAATAGCGATGTTGCGCTTGATTGAGGATTGTTAAATACAACATTTATATTCCAGACCCACGCACAAGTCTTTGACTTTTGTGGGATAGTTCGGATTTATTACCCCCCCCCCCCCTGTTGGTATTTTGTATAATCATTGTAACTGTCTATTTATGTGAAAAAATCTATATATATATATATATATATATATATATATATATATATATATATATATATATATATATATATATATATATATATATATATATATATTGGGAAATATAGAAATAATAAAAAGTGTATGAATTTGTTTCCGCCGCCTATAGGTGGTCTCCTGATAAATTACTTTTCAAGAAATACCGGCAGAAGCACGTCCCATAGATAATAAAAGAATTCAGATATTTCCGCGAAATATATAAATTTTGGTGTCGTTGAACCTCCCTATATCATTAGTGACCGACTACCTGCAGAAGAATATATAGTTGTGGATATAAGCTATTTAGAATTATTCATATTCCGATGACGCTAAGTTGATCAGTGAAACGACTGATTTCGTTTCTCCAAGTATGCTTACAAGGTGTGAAAAAAATAATTAGTTGGCGTGTCTGAGCATTCTTCATAAACACCATTTCTCTTCGAATTATGAATATAATTCAATAGCTGCGGCCCATACAGTATATACTTTTATATTTTTCAACCCTTTGTCCCCGGCAATTGTTTTTTTAATGTGAGATAAAAATTTTAAAGTATCGTTCCTTAGGGCTCTTAGAACAGATAAAGTAAGTCCTTATATTTTTTTGTTTTTTATTTATTTTTTATACTGTGGTTTCATTATGTAACCACTAGAAAACTAAAGCATGGCGAGTTTAAATTACACACTATTTTTGGTGGCCTAAAAAATCTTTATTTTAGAAATATGAAATATATAATATGAAATTATTTTCTATGAAATAATAAAAAACAAATATTTTTATCCGAAAGGCACAACCCAACGTTACAGGTAGTGCACATCCATCTGGTTCTGTGCGGTTCTTTACTTGTACTTCAATATGCACATCTTCTGGATGTGCCATGTTGCGGCATGTGTGAAGACTCTTGAAAGCGAATTTTATATGACACCATAGGCTTGAAATGATTTGCCGCAGGAGAGGAGTTCTGTCGTGATTTTGCTTTCATACCTGTTCCTATCAATGCTCAGGCAACTGCTACCCTTAATAATTTTAGATTTGGTACAGCAGGCTGCGCATTTTGTTTGAATAAAATAAAGTAATTAACAATACATAAATCTATAAAATACCACATTATTCTGTGCCACCATTTTTTTTTTGATTTTCGGTCTATTTCGTATATGGATTTTAGCATGTCAGCTTTATCTACATATCTCATATGTTTATTATAGTCGCTAACCATTATTGGACATGCTACAGTTTTTAAACTCCCATCTTATTGCTTACGGGTGACAGTTGTCTGAGATGAAGGGTTATGATGGTTTCCAAGAAAGAAAAAAAAACGAGTTTTCGGTCTCGTCACTTTACAAATGCAAGTCCATCTTTGCCAACTCTCCAGTCAGATTGCCCTCTTGTTTCCAGTTCTTTATCACTTTTTATATTAGTGGGAAGATCCTTTCTATTGACTCTTACTGTGCCACAAGCGTAGATCAAACCTGCCGAGAGAGATTTTTGTAAACTCACGGAATTAAAAACAAAGTCGAAATAGATGTGGTATCCTTAACCAACCAAATATCGAGTGAGGTCTAAAACTACCCCATAGCCCAAATACTTCTTGGGTAAATTATTAGTTTTTAGAACGTATATTTGAAATTGGCAAACATATCCAGAATCCTCAGCTGGTAGCCAAACTTTATATTCTCGCTTGATGGGCTTGAGAAGCATATATTGCTTCAAAAAACTACGGCCCTTGAAGATAATTATGGATTTATCAATTGGTTGATTTTTTGAGGGACAATAAGAGGCTTTAAAAGTTTCAGACAGTGTGTCCACTAACGGACTAACTTTATATAACTTATCGTTACCTGGAGAGCCGCGTTTGGGCATTACTGAATTGTCGGCTAAATGTTCGTTTCCCAAAAGCCAGGCAAACCTATCTCTTGTCATTGCTGAACTTATATAGGGGTCTCTTAGTTCCGGCCTTGCCGACCATTTGTCACAATAACTCGGTGATTTTTTTATCACCATCAAGATGTTTATACCAAGGAACGTTTTAATTTCCTTGGCGTTAGTTGGTGTATATGAAGAGTCACCTCCACGTTTTTGAAGGGCATATAAGTTGGTCTGGAATACGATCTTATCAATCAATGATCTGGAGAAGAGATGCAAAAATACATCTACTGGCCCTTCCAAATCATCTGGGTGTCGGGGACCCACTTCCTCTCCAAACTTCTTGTAATTGGCATTACAATAATCTGTTGACCGGGTCCAAATGGTTTTTTGGCTAATTCTCTGGCCCTAAGCACAGACAACGGAATGTTGTGTTCTTCCTCCCAGAAGTTATCATCAATAATGACATTTTCTTTATGAATATTTGTTATATTGTTTTCTTCAATAAGCTGTTCATCTTCGAAAATTATAGGCAAGTTATTAATGTCAAATAAATTGTCCTCACTAATATCGCCTTCGTCAGTCTCCACGTCAGATTCACAATCAGTGGAAATTTCATCCAAGAGTGTAAATAAACCTTGGGGAGCCATTTCCTCCAACTCTTTCAATGTGTACATGTTTTTCTCTGAAATAAAAAAAAGTATATCTAGTTTCCTAGTGGTTTCAGTTTGTAACCATCATTATTTTTTGTAAATATAAACATTGTGAAATAAAATACGTATGTGAAAGATACAATAGAATCATGCTATATTACATTTTTAATATTATGTTTATCAAAAACGCACCTGCCATTGCAAACGACATTAAACTTGTTGTATTTTACTAATAAACTCAAAGCACATGTACACAGAACAACAATACATGAACCACTAAGCTACGTATAAGTCCAGATCAAATAAACTGAAATATGAAGTGGGGAGCGCATATGGAGATACAGGTACAATAGGTGGTTTCAAGCAGAGCCCACTGGGGATGTAGCTAAAAAATCTTAAATTTGTGGTTTCACTATGAAACCGCTAGGAAATAAAGGGTTAAGATAATTGCTACTATATTCGCATTAATTTTTGTCCTTAAATTCTGTATAAATGTAGGATAGATAACTGATCCGTGAGGTTACTAACAAAGTGGCTAATTGTTGGATGAATAACCTTTTCTAGTATTCTGGTTAACTGTATGTACAAAAAACTTCCGCGATATTCAATAAAAATATAAGCTTTTACCCCGACTCCCTTTATCACTGACTACATCACAAAGCATTACTGTCTGTCCTTCTGTTATTAGTGACCCAACCTAAATTTCATTTAAATGTGCTAGGAAATGAGTATAATATCGATTTTAGTTAATTGAAGTTAACAAACTCACATAATGGCTGGAGACACAATATTAAAAGAAAACACATTTCAAATAAAAAGCCTGGGAAATAGATAAAAGCTTGCGTGCAGGGTATATTTACTTTCGTGGTTAACACATTTCTTAATTGTCTAAATGGATATCATGTGGCGCTTCAGCATGTAACTTTTTATGTTTCATTCGTGCCGTCTTTACGATCACAAGGTTGAGAAATTAACTAAAATAGTTTTAGTAACACAAAAGGCATTGAAAGCTGTTATTTAGCTTTACTAACCAAGAAAGTTCGTTTACTGGAAAACCAAAATTAAAAGTCATCTGAAAAATATAATTCTAAGCATTAATGAGAAATATTTTTTTCAGATACCGCTTCGTTAAAATAATTCAATTAAAAATAACATATCAACCCATAGAGATAAGGTAAAATAACGTATTAAATGTTATTTGTCGGCGTTACATAAGGCGACTGAAGGGCCAAAACAAAATGTCATATGTACAATCGAATTATAAAACAACAAGTAAATTTTTCCAGCTTTGACTCCGTTCACGAGACATTTTAATAACAAAAAGCCTGGACGCAGCAAGTGCGTTATGGAAGTGAATTTTCTTCAAAATGTTTTTAATAGCAAATATGTCTCTTTAGTGTAGCAGAAATCAATTTGGTCACCGGAATAACCTATATAGAAGGAACAGTGTGCCATATTTTTCCAACATAACTTGTTTGAAAATGTACAAAAAAAATCCGAAAATAAACTTCAAACGTTTCCGAGAAAACTCGATTCCTAGCCGACGAACCTTAGGTTAATGGCAAATTGCGTTATTGAATTTTGGAGCGTTTAATTAAAATTCGCTACTAAAACACACTTACTGCGTCTCGATTTTTTCTTACAAACATGCATCATATTTCGTGGAAAAATGCAAAAATGTAATAAGGAATTTTCAAACAAAATGTAGGTATCACCAACGACTTATGGGCCAGCTTGTGATTACAACTTATGGGCCATTCTCTCGTTGTCAAAATAATTTTATAATATGCAGCTCACAACACCCTATAGGCAACATGTAAATTTTTTCTCGTATCTTGCAAAATAACAATTATATTGAACTTGACTGTAGAAATGCGTCACCCTGAACAAAAAGTAAGCCCGCATATGGATTCTAAGGGGCCTAGTTTGTGCTCATTTGAAGAAATCTTTTTAGAATTTAAAAGCCGCGGTTTCCTCATTAACGATTTTTTTTTTAACGAAAATTAGCTAAAAATTATAGACCGTTTAACCATAAATTCAACTAAAACTACTTCCAAAGCATCAGAGAAAGTGTCTATTTGAAATGAATTTTCTGGAAATATTTTATTAAAATGAAGGGCAATGATGGTTGAAGCTGAAACTTAGGGGTTTGCAGAACACTCTTTACATAATCAGTATTTCTTTTAGGTTCTTTGCCTAAATATTGCCAATTTTGACGTTTAAAATTGCGAGTTTCTACGTTTTGAGGAAAACCCCAATTTTTGTCTTTAATTGCCTCTAACTTTTTTGTCCTTTTACTTACAGACCTAAATTTTGGTAAATTGTTCACCTTATATATATATATATATATATATATATATATATATATATATATATATATATATATATATATAATTGAAACTGACCCTAGATATGGGTTCTAGGGGGCCTAGTTCGCGCTGATTTGAAGAATTGTTTTCATAATTCAAAAATCGGGATCTCCTCGTTAGTGAATTTTTTTTAAAGAAAATTCACTAAAATAAGCACTTGTGAAGCCACGGGAAAAGTCTACGGCTGTATTACATACGGAACGGTTTCACTAAGTTAGGGCAAGAACCAACAATCAGATATGCTATTCAAATTGAATTGAGTCTTAAAACTTTCATCTCCTTTTTGTATAATTATTTTTTATACATAAACTCGCTAAAAAAATTCATCGGAATAACAACAATCTAACTAGATAACGGTAAAGTGAAAAGAAAAATGAAAAAATTAAAGTCACTAACTAGGATTCTAACTCGTCCTGCAGAAGTCAACTGAATTTGATTATTGCATGCACATGGACTTAGACCACTGAGCTATACTACTAACAGCTATATCCCTTCATACATTTGTTCAATGTTTGAAAATTTACATTAAACTATTTCGATTTACAATAGATTTTTTGGTCATATTATAACTAAATCAGAGAAAATAACGACTTAGACACATATCTGGGAGCTTGTTAGTCATTTCTTGTAGTATTTTTCACTTCCATTCGTTCTCAATCAATTTGGACGTTTGAACTTTCTTGAATCAGATTTAATTAATAAAAAATTAATTACCCTTTAACTTTTTTGTCTTCTAAGATAGGTATATGAATTTTAGTACACAGGATACACTTTATGCCCGAAATGAACCTACTAAATTTGGCTGCTCTCACTTTGTTAAACCTAAGTCGATTTTACTGACTAACGAACTTATCCAAGTCACTTGCAAAAGAAAGGTACGTGCCAAATTTGATCAAAATCTGATCCTTATTGTTTGAATTATCGGTGTGATACACACACACACACACACACACACACACACACACACACAAATATATATATATATATATATATATATATATATATATATATATATATATATATATATATATAAGGAAAAAGGGTTAAGGGAAAAGCCGCAAGGAGACAACCGCATGCACGTGTTTCAAGCTTATTAGCCATCATCAGTACGGTATAGCCAGGTGAAGATGGGAACACTCTGAATGAAGATGCAAAAATACACGGAGTCACAACAGGCAACTAGTGCACATTTGCAGCAACATTTGGAAGACCCTCAATCCGAGGGAATCCACAAAAATACCCACGGAGGCAAAGAAATCACCTGCGTGAACATCCGAAGCCCAGGAAATTATACTAACTATAACAGGATTTATAATACGGCATTTCTGTGTATTTTTTCATCTTCATCCAGAGTGTTCCCATCTTCACCTGGCTATACCGTACTGATGATGGCTAATAAGCTTGAAACACGTGTATGCGGTTGTCTCCTTGCGGCTTTGCCCTTAACCCTTTTTCCTTGTATAGTACAGGGGGTTATAAAAACGATTATGTATATATTAAAACACAAATTTGTGTCCATGGTCATTGAATAACTGATGGTGGCAAATGGGACTGCTGAGACCTCATTCAATCTGGGTAAAAAAATTTAGTGACAGTAAATATTGAATAATTTAGCGCTTAGAAGAACATCCTGCTTGCAATGGGTTTTACTATTAGCACAAGTAGTTGGCTTATTTGTATAGTGTGGTGTGAAATTTTAATTTAATGTATATATATATATATATATATATATATATATATATATATATATATATATATATATATATATATATATATATATATATATATATATATATATATATATATATATATATATATACATGCTGCATAAACCCCTGAAAACTACGCCACTGTATGTTGTTTGATATACGACTAGTTGAGGTTATATAAGACCAATTCAATGGCGCACGACCGTAATTTCCCGCCTTGTCCCTCCGCCAGGCCACAAAACATGTAACCTAATTGATAAACTTTCTCGTTCATGCAACTTGCTCAGATAGTTTCGTCTTCTAGTTTCTAAATACATAACAAAAACAACTCAGTTGAGGATTGTTATCCTTAGTGTTTGATCCACGAGACGGACAGAGTCATGCATTACGGTTAACGTATCATAAAATATATATTTTACCTCGTTACAATAATCTTGAATCATTTACACTGCTCAAAGATATTTTGTAAGTTTATACTTACGGATGTGAGACTATATATATATATATATATATATATATATATATATATATATATATATATATATATATATATATATATATATATATATATATATATATATATAACTTAGACACATATTTAGGAGCTTATTAGTCATTTCGTGTCATATTTTTTACTCACATTCGCACTCCTACTGTAATTATCAATTTTGACGTTCTAACTTTCTTTAATTAGATTTAATTAATAAACAGTTCATTTACCTCTGACTTTTGGTCTTTCAACATAGAGATCTGAATTTTGGTGCATATGATACTCTTTATAAAAGAAACTAGCGTGCCATATTTAGTTGCCCTTACTTTGTTTTTTCCGGAGATATATTTTTTTTTTCTAAAGAAAAGACACAGTGCTTTTAAAAAGTAATGAATAAAATGAATAAATTCATTATTTCTGAAATTGAATATTTTTCGAAAAAATCCTCTGACACTTCGATTTTGCTTTAAACAAGGACACCTTCTGGCCTACGTCCCATATTTGTGACGTCATCGTTGTTCGAGATATGACGTCAACGACCATTTTTTTAAATAGCAACCCCCAATTTTGACCACGCCATGTGAAACAGCGTATCATTGTACGTACAGGTCATCAAAAATTATGGCTGCCTGATAGTAGCCTAGGCGACCAGGAATGTTTTTTATTGCTGTCATATAAAACTTATAATCGTATTTCGGTAAATAGTTTTGTCGGTTTTTTGAGCTATCTCTTTAGATCTTATCTTTTGCTTGGCACGAATTCGCCAAGAGGTACATCGTACACCTCCTTATGTTACTGGCAATGTTCAAAAATAATTTATTAATCGTCTTCGTTACTGTTAGGCAGCCAACGGTGCACAATTTGAACACTTATTTTGGATGATTTTTTACATAATTATTATCATTAAATTTAGTATTTTGTAATTTAAAATCGTTTTTCTTCATATTTTTGTCTAACCTACATACTCACCCTAATCTAATAATGGTCGAAATTGTGGGTCGCCATTAAAAAAAAAATTAACCCTGACGTCACATCTCGAACAACGATGGCGTTAGAAATATTGGTCGTATGTCAAAAAGTGCCTTTTGTTAGAGAAACATAATTAGTACGCCCCTGTCTCTTTTACTTTCATTCGGTTGCTCTATCCTTTAAGTTTCTACCTGGAATTATTTATCTCTAGATTTCACAATCCTTTTCAATTTACTGGTAATCTTTATCCTCTAGCCGTCTGTATCGCATTCCGTTTACGTGTGAATAATGCCATACAAAGAATACTTATATACCGTTAGGTCCTTTCCTGTAAATAGCTTTAGCTGTCTTTGACGTGTTCTTAAAATGTTCCCAGTGGATTTGTTTACTAGAAATAATGCTTCTACCTAGTTGACCATTCTGCATTACTGACATTATGTTATGTCAACTACGTCAACCAGCGTTACGTGAAATCTCGATAAAAGAAAGCCTTTCGCGAAGCACAGTTCAGTTCTACGATCGTTCTCATCTTCTTAGCTTCTTGGGACTCCGAGTTACCAATTTGCTACTTAAACACCGCTCGTGTGTTTAAGCCAGTTTAGTTCTACAGCAGTTCTACGATAGATCTCATCTTCTTCGCTTCTTGGGACCCCGAGTTCCTAATCTTCTACTTAACAACCGCTCGTGTGTTTAAGCCAGTTCAGTTCTACAGTGCAGTTCGACTACGAATCTCATCTTCTAAGCTTCTTGGGACATCTAAGATCCCAATCTTCTACTTAAACACCGCTCGTGTGATTAAGCCAGTTCAGTTCAAGTTCCAATCTTCAGAAATTCCGTTCGTACAGTGATAGAGTGAAAAGTCGGTTTTTTCGTCTAAATTAGAAAGTATACGCGCAGTTAAATAAATGCAATAACAAGTAGCTAATAAGATTGTGAAATCTCCTGAGTTACCCATTAAATCAAGTGTAAAACCGCAAATTGTAAATAAATGTTAAGTTCAAAGCGTACATAGTAACAATACAACATATATAAATATAAAAAGTGTATCATTGAAATCTTCTGGAATCCTGTGCACCTAGAGTTATAAAGACAGTCCACATACAGTCCACATCTTCAGCATATCAGCGGCGTGCGGTGACATTTGAAATAAGGGAAGCAATTCCCAGAAACTTACCTATTTATAGCGTAACTGAATTCTTCTGTTGTTTTTGGAAAATTCCTTAATAATGTCGTCATGTAACTGTGGATTCTGGGACATTTCCTGGACGAGTTTATTTTCAACTGACAAAATTGAAATTTGGGAAAGTCTTTCCTGTCCTGTTGAATTTCTAACAAAACTCTTGATACGTTTCAATGTAGAAAAATTTCGTTCTACAGACGCACTAGTAGCAGGACTTGTTAATACTAATTCACATAATTTTAACACTTCAGAATATGCATTTTCCAATTTTGATTGTTTTAAGAAAGTTAAAAGTTCAATCGCGTCAGTTTTTGTGTCAATAACATCGGGTTCATAAATGACTGTAAGTTCTGATCGTAATAAGGCTTTGTCAAAAGAATGTCCATAGTGGTGAAATAATGATTTGAATGAATCTTCTGGGAAAGGTATCCCTTTAAATCCTCCAAAATTACACAATTCAAGAAATTTCAGGTCACTGAGATGATCAAATCTGCTGTTAATTTGCTGCTGAATTTGATCTATAATTTCGTAGAAAAGGCGGCGGTAAGAAGTTTGAAGGTCTGCCACATTATCATTGCTCAGACGCTTTCTTCGTGGCCCCACTTCTCCTAATTCAATTGTTTTTTCCCATAACTTATCAAATTCATTCCTTTTTTGAATTATAATGGATTTAAATTCACTAATTTTTTTCAAGCAAAAACCAATGTCATTTATTTTACATTGCAATATGTTAAATACATTATCTGAAAACGAAAATATTTCCGAAAATATATTAAGTAAAAATTAAAATTAAAGTCTCCTTTCAACCCATCCAAAAATCCTCTAGAACTATTTATTGTTTCTGCGTCCCAATTTTTGCTATTTTCCATGATGTTTTCAAAAAGTTCAGTTAACGATTCACGGTGTTCAAATACAGTTAACACCACCCTGCCGTTGTAGTTCCATCGGGTTGCAGCTACTTTGGGTAAACGTTTTTTAACAATTGGGTCTAAGGCTTGTTTGCGCTTCGTAGATTTGGAAAAAAAGCAGCCATTTAACATTTTACATTTTTTAATATGATTTACATTCTTTAATATGATTTATAGATTGGGATAAAATTAAATTAAATTTATGAGCACAACAGTGTACAAATAGAGCAATGGAGAACGTTTCCCGCACTTTACCTTGAAGACCTCCTAAACCTCCGGCCATAACAGCAGCCCCATCATAAATTTGGGCAATTAATTTATTATCAGCCTCCTAAATATCTTTCATAATATTAAGCACAATTTTATATAGAGCGTTTGCGGTACGATATTCTGTCACATTTTTAAAGCCTAAAATATTTCTTGTACACTCCCATCCATTTTTACGTAGCGTATTACTACAGATAGTTGACTTAAAGTAGTCTCATCGATTGTTTCATCTAGAACAATAGCAATGAAACGAGTCTGTTTAATTTCAGATTTAATTCTGTTCAAAATAATAGTGGCAGCAACCGAAATTAAATCATTCTGAATGCGACTTTATGTCCCGCGAAAAACGTTATGTTCCATGTGATTTTTTAAACAAATGTCGTATTTGGCTATTAAAGAAACTAGGTATTGAAAGTTTCCTCTATTTGCAGATGTAGTTGTTTCCTCATGACCCCTGAATTCATGCTGCGACCAAGAAAACGCATAGCATTAATAAGTCTTTTTAATATGTTTCTGTTTTTATCAACCAGTTCATTGTGTTGGTGATGAATTTCAATCTGCTTGCCAACGGCGTATTCAATTCGCGTTTTTCCAAAGACACTTAATTTTAAAATGGTATGTAAATGCGCTTTAGACATAACATGTCTTTGTACTAGTTTATGTAGATTATTCAATTCGGAAAACCCACTTTTATTCCACAACCCCTTTTCAGTCACAAAACAGTTTATTCCTGTTTTCACAACCCGTTAACCATTCATATTGTTTATGAGTTTTTTCCGCGTTGAAATGTCGAATAGGTGCATGTTTTAATTCTTGTATTTAAGTTTTTTATAGTAGGTTTTGGCCTACCTATATTAATAATAGCAAGTTTTTCAGCAAACAGTAAGGCTGAAAATCCTTTAGTTATCAAAAAACATACAAGACAATCACAGTTATTATTACCACTTGTTTGTAAAGTATATAATCATAAAATGCCAATGTATTTAACTTACTGGACTGCTTATATATACGAAATAATCAGGCACATTCGCTTTGAACGCGCACCCGGTCTTCGTAGTACAACACGTTCTCAAAACATGTGTACATTGCGCCGAGCCGAGGTTTCTTTTATAAAGTTGCCCGCTGACTACGTGTATTTAAGTGAAGTCATTGCATGCATCCACTCGTAGGATCATATCAGGTTCATGCTGTCCGCAATCGGTCGCATTCACCTTGCTAGGAGCGTATATACAAATACAGTATGCTGCATAATAAATAATTATGTGTGTGAGCTTGCGAAATAAAAATTTTAATAATTAAATTAGTTTCAGAATTTAATATTTAAAATACAAAAGGGATTTTAAATAATGCGGTTTAGGTATGTAGTCGTTATTTTAAGGGAAGCGATGCTTCCCTTGCTTCCATGGGCCGCACGCCACTACAGCTTATTCTTCTTCCAACGCTAATTATCAAAGCCGACTAGTTAGCGAGGGAGAGATCAATCCACCTGCAAAACATTGGGGAAAGAAAACAAGCTCTTTCTCCCCCACTTTTGTTTAAAACAAAAATCGACGTGTCAGAGGATTTATCGAAAAACTCTCTCAATTTCAGAAATAATGAATTTATTCGTTACTTTTCAAAAGCAATATATATATATATATATATATATATATATATATATATATATATATATATATATATATATATATATATATATATACAGGGTGTTACTTAATGATAGGGCGTAATTTCAAGGGCGCATTCCTGAACCAAATTCAAGTAGAAAAGTTCATATAAACATGTGTCCTGAAGAGTCTGGTTTTCAAAATACAGGGTGTCAAAGTTTAAAAAAAAATGGTTTTTTGTTAATATCTTAATGATCATTTTGCCCATTTTGTTGAAATCTGGTCGGGTTAGTCATTATAATAAGACGCTAAGTTGGCACTAACTAAAAGATAATTATAAGTTCCAGTGACGTCTCGAGGGGCAGTCTCACGAATAATATTGACTAAAAAAATGTACGCTACTGAGTTTTTTTTTTAATTTTAATTTTTTTCAGATTAAGCACCTAGAAATACAACTTTTTTGACTCTTATTATCTTTTCGTATATTACTTCCTTTTCGAGGAAAAAAATAAAAACTATTTCATTGCATGTCGAAAAATTGTTAAAATAAAATCAAGTTAATTGTGATCGTTCAAAATATTTATTTCTAAGCCATTTTTTAAAATCTAACAAACGAAAAGTAATAACTTTTTACAAAAAATGTTGGAAATGACTACCTCCCGCTTCTATGCAGGCTTGTGCTCTCATTCTCATCGTGCGACGAACTCTTTCGAAAATTCCATTAGTGTTACGTATGGTTTCACATCCGTCAACAATTCTATTCCTTAGTTGTTCTTCTGTCTCGATTGGTGTAACATAAACTAATGATTTTAGGTGCCCCCACAAATAAAAATCTAGGCTGTTTAAATCAGGAGATCTAGGTGGCCAGAATTGTGGTCCTCCACGACCTATCCACCGATTTTGGTAAGCTCCATTCAAATACTCACGAGCCAATATGCTAAAGTGAGCAGGAGCACCATCATGCATGAACCAATGTTGTTGACGTAAATATAAAGGAACATCTTCAAGAAGCAGTGGCAAATCAGTTTGTAGAAAACGACTGTAAGATTGTCCGTTAAGACGTTGTGGTAAAAAAATGGTCCAATCAAATAGTCATCTATGATACCGATCCAAACGTTGACAGAAAATTGTTCCTGAAACTGTGTCTCTGTAATAGCATGAGGATTTTCTTTGGCCCAATTATGATTATTTCGAAAATTAATTATTGAATTTCTGGAAAAATGGGCTTTGTCCGTAAACATAATGATGGAATCAAAGTGAGGATTTTCTAAAAGTCTTTGATGATACCATCTACAAAATTGCGTACGCGGTCCAAAATCTCTTGGCAGAAGTGCCTGAACTCTTTGTACGTGATAAGGATACACCAGGGAATCTTAAAATTTCCTATACCGTTTTATAGCAAATATTTAATTCCTCACTTATTTTTCGGGTACTAGTTGCAGGATTCTCTTCGACCGCATGTAGGACAGCCTCCTCAACTGCTGGAGTTCGAATTGTACGAGGTCTTCCGTCAGAGGTATTATGTTTAAAACTGCCAGATTCAGTCAGACGACGATGAATGTTTATGAATATTTGTCTACCTGGAAGGACACGATCAGGATACCTTTCTTGATAGAGTCGCCGGGCCTCCGCCGAATTACCATTGGCAAGACCATAAAGGAAATGCATTTGTGTCTTCTCCAAATTAGAATAGTTATTTACCATTTTTTAATAGCACAATTAACCTTTTGACCAGAGGGAAAATAATAACAAACTGTCACAGAAAGTCAAAAACATTATGTTCATAATGTCAAAACACCGTTTCCTAGCAACGCTCACAATTAACTTGATTTCATTTTAACAATTATTCGACAAGCAATGAAGTTGTTTTCATTTTTTTCCTCGAAAAGGAAGTAGTATACGAAAAAATACTAAGAGGCAAAAAAGTTTTATTTTTAGGTGCTTAATCTGAAAAAAATTAAAATAAAAAAAATTTTAGTAGCGTACATTTTTTTTAGTCAATATTATTCGTGAGACTGCCCCTCGAGACGCCACTGGAACTTATTATCTTTTAGTTAGTGCCAACTTAGCGCCTTATTACAGTGAATAACCCTGGCAGATTTCAACAAAATGGGCAAAAGAATCATTAAGATATTAATAAAAAAACAATTATTTTTTTAAACTTTGACACCTGTATCTTGAAAACCAGACTCTTCAGGACCCTATAATTAAGCAACACCCTGTATATATATATATATATATATATATATATATATATATATATATATATATATATATATATATATATATATATATAAACTTAAAAAAATATAAACCGGTCCTGGTTATGGGTTTTAGGGGGCCTAGTTCGCACTCATTTGAAGAAAATTTTCTAAATTTAAAAGTCGGGATCTCCTCATTAGTGAATTTTTTAAAGAAAATGTACTAAAAAAAGGAACAGTCTGTCTTGAATAAATATTTGCAATCCGTTGTTATTTAGTGAATATTAGTGTAATTAGTTTGACCATCCTGCCTAGTTATTGAATTTACAAGAAAATACATATTGGATCAGGTGTATAAAATTGTGTTAAAATGAATCTGCAGTATTGTAATGTAAAGCGTGTAACTTTCTCATCAGTGGCGGCAGCTATCATGGATCCTTTCAGTTCCTGTGAGATATATCTTGATGTTTGCAGTCGCGGGTTATGAAAGAGCAGGAATAATCGAGTCCTACAGACGCACAGTACGTGTTATGATTTTCAAACACAGCCGTTCAATTAAATTCTGCAGGCATCGTTTGTGACCAACAACGGCCGTGTATACATGTTCCTTTATTACCGCGCATCCTTTATGGACCCTTTTCACTCGAAAATCGAGCCCAGCCTTTGACAGCACGCTTGTCTTTTCTTAGCCTCCCTCTCTAAGGCTACCAAGGAAACGACTATTTACAAGAGATACTGGCTCAGTTTGCTGGGAGCTCGTCTACAATAATGATAATCTCCGTCTTCTAGACCGTACCTTATTTCCGCGCTAACTGTAATCTAACTTCTCAACAACGATATGCAATCTAAAAGATCCACCCAGCTTCCGTTAAACAAATAAAACGACTTACCAGCTGAAATTTAATTATGTAATGAAAAATTATGCTGCAGAGTGGAAAATCTCATTAAAGGGTTGTATTTTCTCATACAGGGGTAGGTAAAATAATTAAGGGAGTGTTTACTTTTTAGAACATATTATCTTAAATTTGTTTTCTTCCCGTTATATGGTTATATTCTGTTTTATTATTTATATCCGTGTTCTGCCAAGAATATTGCCTGTTAGCAAATGGCAGAAGTAATTTTACTTTGAAAATAGATCATATTTGATTAAAAAGCATCCTCATCAAAATACTTTATAAGGCGCCACTCTTTTATGATCCTGCAAGTAGAACGAATATAAATAAATCTGACAAACGCAAATACAGTTGCGTTTAAGTTTAAAATATGTGTTGACTATTGTTGATAATTTTATTCACGACAAACAACCACTTGAACACCCAGTAAATAATACAAGACCCCCTATAAACTGTCAGGTCTCTATCATGTCTAGGCTTGAACACAATGAGACCCCAAAAACAAGCTTCAGAGAGATTTGGGTAATAGGCAGAATGAGGCGTTATAGTCCATTTTCTTTCATATGCCCTTAACCTCCTGGAAATGGCTCCAAAATAATAAATTCTGGACGCAGTTCAAGAACTAAGTGTTAAATAAAATGAATAGGGCGTCTGAGTCGCAAACTATGCTTTTAAAGCTGCTGCCATAACGCCGAAGGAAGGGTTAATTTCAAATAGATTTCCGCTTAACAGAGAAGGAACGGTAGCTATTGAAGTAGAAATTTCTGACTTGCCTTAACACAGTTCTTAAATATTTGTTATTGATCACCTGCGTCGGTTTCAGGGCATTTCGTTAAAAACCACCAATTATGAAAATACAAATTTTCAAAGTATTTTTTCTAAACTTCTTGACATTTTTGTACAAAATAAGTTCATTTTCGTGTATGATACTTTGGTTTTGTTCTCTTGTTGTGCGATAACAACTTTCTTTAAACGTTTATAACTTTTCTCTTTTTCAATTAATATATATGTTTTTGGCATATACCATACGTTATATAGAAGGAATTGTGCACCAAATTTGGTTACAATAGCATTTTTTTTATAACCAAGAATTTTTCGAAAGGAAATCTCAAATTTTAACATAATACTTAGGTCACATTTCCTTACTACCAAACTCCCATATAAGCCATTTACTATAATAGCACGCCAAATTTCATTAAACAATATTTTTTTAATTATTGTCGTGACGTAAACACACACATACACACACAGATATATACTAGGTAACCCAAAAGGCAACGATAGTACGACCAAAATGTCGGGAATTTATGAAATAAGGTGTAAAATTTATGATATTAAATACGTCGGACAAACAAAAAGATCAATGGGAATTAGATTCAAAGGACACTTAGCACAATTAAGATACGGTACTATAGATAGATCTTACGTCGCCCGATATATTTTCGATAATATTCACCACGTTAGTGAGAAAAATCTAAAATTAATAAAAAATGTTAGACAACTAAATGCATATATATATATATATATATATATATATATATATATATATATATATATATATATATATATATATATATATATATATATATATATATATATATATATATATATATATATATATTGCTAAATATAATACTAATAAAAAAATATGAACCTGGCTCCGCCGCCTATGAGCAGTCTCCTCATAGATTGCTTTGTAAAATAAATACCGCCAGAAGCACGTCTGATATATATGAAAAGAATGCAGATATTTCTGACAAAAGTGTTTTAAAATATGTTTTGGTGATTTGGGTTCTCCAAGTGTGCTTATCAGTGCTCATCACAGGTTCCAATCTTCACTCAGACAATTTATGGATTTAATTGAAAATATGAGTTTCTAAGATCAGTAAATCCATTTTATTCGTTTGCTCATACTCATACTCATTTATTAATGGTCAAAATTATAGATCATGCCTGACAAAGAAGCTATGTGTGTGTATTAACATAATTTTGTCAAAATCCTCAAATAATTAAATTAAAAAAAGAGTTATTCAAAACTGAGTGGTGAGCGTGTCGCCACTTAGTTGCGGAACCAAGTAGTATGTTGTCACTCCAGCTCTATATAACACAAAGTGTTAAAAGATAGAGACTGTACACAACCAACTAACAATTGTCAGCCCTGGCCCATTTCTACCCTAATATAGGGACAACGTATGCAAGGCGGTTCTAATTGTTGTGAGAATGCATCTACACTTTACAAGAAGAGTTATCTAAAATAACATTCTGAATTTTGCACACTCCTGCTTTTTCTTTTTCCCACAAACATTTCTATGGTCATTACAAAGATTTATCTTTCAAAGAAATATTAAAAAAAAGTGTGGACGCAGCAAGTGCGTTATGGTAGCGAATTTTTGAAAAAAAAATTTAATAGCAAATGTCTTTCTTTGATGAAAGCAGGCATCAAACTTGGTTGCCTATATAGTAGAAATAATGTAACATATTTCATCGAAATAACTTTATTGTTTAAAAATATATAAACATTTTTCAAAAGTCTAGATGCAGCAAGTGTGTTATGGAAGTTAGTACATTGTTTCTACTACATAAAATATAGTTATTCTATCAAAATTACATATGGTTTAAAAATACACAAAAATTTTCCGACAATAAACTTAAATGTTGGTTTTCTAACCAGCAAAGCTTACGTTAATAGCAAATTGAGTTATTGAAATTTAAAGGATTGATTGAAAATTCGGTAAATTTGCAGATTAGCTCCCGAACGCTTTTCAAAAAATTGTTTTCAAAGACATTTACTAGAACCCCACCTGGATGCACAAAACACAAGACAAATTTCTTGTTCACCGAATACCCCCCGCCCCCAGAACGTTACGGGACTGGGAGTGAATAGGGGTGCTGGGCGGGGTAGCTAGTAAAAAGGAAATATGAGCAGAAAATGCGAAGAAAACTGCTTGAAAGCTGTCTATTTGAAGCTATTAAACCCTGCCTACCCCGCACAGCACCCCTATTTGCCCCAGGTTACGTAACTTTTTTCGGGGGGTATGAACAAGAAGTTTTTGTTGTGGTTTATGCAACGGGGGTGGTTGTATGTACACGAGGGGGGAAGGAAAATGCCTACGACGAAGCAGACCCCTTCCCCCGGTTCAACTTGCGACAGGAGTGGGGGATTGGTGGGTGGCTGCTTTGTCACGGAGATTTTCTTCCCCATCGCGGGCATACAACCACAAGAAAAATGTGTTCCTACCCGCCAAGGAAGTTACGGCACCTGAGGGGATAGGGGTGCTGTGCGGGGTAGGCAGGGTTTAAGGGGGATATGGCTTCAAGATGTGAAAAAGACTGCTTTCAAGCCCGTTCTATTCGAATTTTCTGCTCATATTTCCTTTTTACTACCTACCTCGTCGCACAGCACCCCTAATCACTCCTGGTACCGTAACTTCCTTGGGGGGTGTGAATAAGAAACTTTTCTTGGGGTTTATGGATACAGGGGGGGGGGTCTAGGCAGGTTTCTAAAAACAGTTGTTTGAAAAGCGTTCGGGAGCTAAACTGCAAATTTACCGAAAATTCGCTACCATAACGCACTTACTGCGTCCAGATTTTTTTACAAACGCATCATATTTCGATAAAAATGCAAAAATGCATTAACGAATTTGTTCTACGAAAATTAGCTAAAAAAATTATAGACCGTTAAACCATAAACTTAACTAAACCTCCAGCGCAAGCATCAACTTAACTAAACCGACAGTCAAAGCATCAAAAAGGGTCTATTTGAAATGAATTTTCTGTAAATATTTTAGTAAAATGAAGGACAATGACGGTTGAATCTGAAATTTGCGGGTTTGCAGAACACTCCTCTTGCAACATTTTCGTTTCACAATCCGTATTTGTTTCACGTTCTTTGCCTAAACATTGCCAATTTTGACGTTTAAAATTACGAGTTTGACGTTTTGAGGAAAACTCCAAAATTTGTTTCTCTAACTGCTCATAACTTCTTTGTCTTTAAAGCTATAGACCTAAATTTTGGTTAGAGTTCACTATTTATAATACAAACATGCGCACCAAAATTGGTTGCCCTTACTTTGTTATTTCAGGAGATATGTATTTTTTTTAGAAAGAAAACACAAAATTTTCTGGAAAAACCTGGTTAGTTTTTTTTGCTAACCAACCTATCCAAGCCACTTGCAAAAGGAAGATACTCACCAAATTTGATCAAGATTGGTCCACTATTTTTTGAGTTATCGGTCGGATATATATATATATATATATATATATATATATATATATATATATATATATATATATATATATATAAACACAAATCTCCTCGTTAGTGAACTAAAAAAAAATCGCTAAAAAATGTATTATCTTGCATTAAAATGTTCATATTTCACATGACATATAAACATATATTGATGACTTAAATAATGCTTTTGTTTCTAAGGGCGCTTCAATCTCTAAACTTTCTACGTTTTTGTAATGACAAGCACATTTTTTTTAAACAAGGCTATAATAACCATTATCTACTTTCTTGGTATTTATCTTATACAGAAAATCTTAGTGTATAATCTAAGCGGTTTAGTTATTATAGCCACATAAAGTTATTACAATTGCTTGAATTAATTAAAAAAATAACTGGTTAATCCGTTTGATACTTGTGATGATTAGTATAATGTCAAATGAGACACCCCCGTATCCACGACCTGAATGAGACATTCAAATAACAGCAGCGTGCTGCATGCAACTATTAATTTTTTTCCATAAATCTCGAATTAATTTCAGAACGTTCTGGATGAATTATGTGCTTGTTCATTTTGAAACGCGAAGAAACTGAGCTTGGTGTGCCTGTAATTTATTGCCAAGATGGTGAACGTATTCAAAAACAACGATGAGGAGTGCGGAATACATTCAAATTAAAAATTCCACGTTTGATTCTACGCTTCACCAAAACTTGGATAATAAATTTTTATACAAGAATGCTAAAGTTGATGGCTTGTTTGAACATTGATTAATATTTTTTTGAGTAACGCTTAAACAGTTATGCCTGTTTCTCTTGCTGTCTTGACTTCTGGTGTGATTTATGCGGTAGATACTAAATATGCGATCCCTCAATTACACGGACAAGACTCCTGACGCAGCAAGTGTGCTATGAAAGGGAATTTTCATAAATGTGTTCCACATTATAAAAATCGTTAGTTAGACAGTCAGTAAAAATTGAATAAAGTGATAAAATATTATCTGTTTTGATCAAGGTATCACAGGGAAATTTTGCACACTACATTTTTTGTGTGTGTACATTTTGTCAAAAATTAATGCCATACAGAACAACAGTAGATTATTTACATCAAATATACTTCATGTGTAAACTTAATATAGTCAATTTACTGTTCAATCTTGCAATAAAATATTAGCGGAATCTGCGACTTATATAAAGAAGGGAAATTAGACACAACCGCTGTGCGCTTACCCTTTGAACCACGAACAACGGGCGGTTTTAATAACATTCTTAAGAAAGCTAATGTAAAATAACATTTTCTAAAAAATACATAAAAAGTTCGGGATGCAGCAAGTGCGTTATGGTAGCGGATTTTTTTTAAATATTTTTAATGGCAAATGTCTTTCTATGATGAAAGCAGGCATCAAACTTGGTTGCCTACATAGTAGAAACAATGTGTCATATTTCATCAAAATAACTTTATTGTTTGAAAATATAAACATTTTTCAAAAGTCTGGATGCAGCAAGTGTGTTATAGAAGTGAATTTGCATAAAAATGTTTTTAATAGCACATACGAGCAGGCATCAATCTGTATACCGGTAGAGCTTATGTAGTAGAAACATGTACTATGTTTTATCAAAATTACTTATGGTTTGAAAATATACACAAATTGTCCGAAAATAAACTTAAATGCTGGTTTCCTAACCAACAAAGCTTACGTTAATAGCAAACTGGGTTATTGAAATTTGAAGGATTTAATGAAAATTTGGTAAATTTGCAGATTATTTCAAGAACGCTTTAAAAAAAATTGTTTTCAGAAACATTACTAGGACTCCACCTGGATGCACAAACCACAAGAAAAATTTCTTGTTCACACCCTCCAAGGAAGTTACGGCACTGGGAGTGAATAGGGACGCTGGGCGGGGTAGGTAGTAGAAAGGAAATATGAGCAGAAAATGCGAAGAAAACTGCTTGAAAGCTGTCTATTGGAAGCCATATCCCCATTAAACCCTGCCTACCCCGCACAGCACCCCTATTTGCCCCAGGTCACGTAACTTTCTTGGGGTGTATGAACAAGAAGTTTTTCTTGTGGTATATGCAACAAGGGTGGTTGTATGCACACGAGGCGGGGAAAGGAAAATGCATACGACGAAGCAGTCACCCACCGGTCGACTTGTGGCAGAGGTGGGGGTTTGGGGGTGTCTGCTTTGTAGTGAGGATTTTCTTTCCTCCTCGCGTGCATACAACCACCCTCGCTGCATAAACTACAAGAAAAATGTCTTGTTCGTACACACCGAGGAAGTTACAGGACCAGGAGTGAATAGGGGTGCTGGGCGGGGTAGGTAGTAAAAAGGAAATATGAGCAGAAAATGCGAATAAAACTGACTTGAAAGTTGTCTTTTTCACATCTTGAAGCCATATCCCCCTGCCTACCCCGCACAGCGCCCCTATTCCCCCATAAAATTTCTTGTTTACACTCCCCAAGGAAGTAACGGGACCAGGAGTGAGTAGGGGTGTTTAATTTTTTTAGCTAATCTTCGTAGAACAAATTCGTTAATGCATTTTTGAATTTTTACGGCACCTGGGGGGATAGGGGTGCTGTGCGGGGTAAGCAGAGTTTAATGGGGATATGGCTTCAAGATGTGAAAAAGACAGCTTTCAAGCCCGTTCTATTCGAATTTTATGCTCATATTTTCTACTTACCCCGCCCAGCACCCTTACTCACTCCTGGTCCCGTAACTTCCTTGGGGGTGCGAACAAGAAATTTTTCTTGAGGTTTGTGGATCGATGGGGGTGTGTGGTAGGGGGAGTAGGCAGGTGTCTGAAAACAGTTTTTTGAAAAGCGGTCGGGAGCTAAACTGCAAATTTACCGAAAATTCGCTACCAAAACGCAATTACTGCGTCCACATTTTTTTCTTGCAAACGCATTATATTTCGATAAAAAAATGCAAAAATGCCTTAACGAATTTGTTCTACGAAAATTAGCTTAAAAAAATTATACACCCCTACTCACTCATAGTCTCTTAACTTCCTTGGAGTGTGTGAACAAGACATTTTTTCGGGGTTTGTGGATCCAGGGGGGGCCCTAGGCAGGTTTCTGAAAACATTTTTTTTAAAGCGTTCGGGAGCTAAACTGTATATTTACCGAAAGTTCTCTACCAAAACGCACTTACTGCGTCCAGATTTTTTCTTACAAACGCATATCGCCCGCATCATATTTCGATAAAAAATTCAAAAACCCATTAACGAATTTGTTCTACGAAAATTAGTTAAAATATATATATAGACCGTTAAACCATTAACTTCACTAAACCTACAGCGAAAGCATCAACTTAACTAAACCGACAGTCAAAGCATCAAAAAGAGTCTATTTGAAATGAATTTTCTGTAAATATTTTAGCAAAATGAAGAGCAATGACGGCTGAATCTGAAACTTAAGGGTTTGCAGAACACTCTTCTTGCAACATTTTCTTTTCAAAATTCGTATTTGTTTCACGTTCTTTGCTTAAACATTGCCAATTTTGACATTCAAAATTGCGAGTTTGACGTTTTGAGTAAAACTCTAAAATCTATTTTTTAACTGCCCATAAATTCTGTGCGTTTAAAGGTAGAGACATAAATTTTGGTACAGAGTTCACTCTTTATAATACAAACACGTGTACTAAATTTGGTTGCCCTACTTTGTTATTTCCGGAGATATTATTTTTTTAGAAAGAAAATACAAAATTTCCGGAAAAACTTGGTCCGATTTTTCTAGCTAACGACCTTATCCAAGCCACTTGCAAAAGGAAGGTACTCACCCAATTTGAGTGAGATTGGTCTATTATTTTTTGAGTTGTCGGTCGGATATATATATATATATATATATATATATATATATATATATATATATATATATATATATATATATATATATATATATATATATATATATATATATAAACACAAATCTCCTCATTAGCGAATTAAACAAAAAAAAATCGCCAAAATGAAGAAAATAATTGAACATTTGATGACGCTAACGTTGTTAGCGAAACAATCGTCAGCTCTGAAATATTTGTAAGGAATTCGGTTTTTCAAAGTGTACTTATCAGTGCTCAACACAGGTTACAATCTTCGCTCAGCAAGATGGCCATTTGATTAATATTATTTTTCATACATAATTTCAATTTATTTGTTACAACAAATAATAACTCTTTCGAAATATACCTATTATTTTTCATTTTATTAAAGTAACAAAACAGTCAGCCCCATTTTAAGTACCTTTACATTTAGCAGTCCACAAAATAGTAGTTCAGCAAGAGACAAAAAATAAATAATTAATAGTTAATACTGATTGAGGTGTTGCGTGGGCATAACTTTTCCAGTAAGTTTTGTTCTAATATTCAATGCTATAATAAAAAAGTTTCGTAACAAAGACACTCTTGTTGCAGATCACTGACTTCAAAACATAAACAGAATACCTATTTGCTTCGTTTAGTATTTTTTATTTCACATGTATAAGTTTTTTTTTTGATATGTAAATTAAAGTTATTTTTTTTAATTTTATGTGTCAAATAACTTGTTTCGACCTAAAGTTTTATTATTGACGAGCTATCAGTTGTAAGCTAATAACATGTAATTTTTATGTTGTTTCAGTAATTTGTAGTCTTAAGTAATATTTTATTGATTTGCTTTAATTTCACAATGTGCCATATACAGTAATGATAATAATAGACTTTCTCAGTGTCTATAATATAGACCTTCACATACAGAATTTGATATTTGTCATAATGCTGTGCTGGAATACCAATTTAAAATTGACCCTATTAGAAATTGCTCTCTTCTCCTAGTACTAGGAAAGCTATGGCCTTGACGAGATCGCAGCAATTGTTCTCAAAAAAATGCGCACCAAAACTTTCTCCTGTCCTGACTCGTCTGTTTCAGACATCTTACAACAGAGGCATATTCCCTAGTAACTGGAAAACTGCTCGAGCACAACCCGTCCCCAAGAAAATATACAAAGCGCTTCCTAGCTACTACAGGCCTATTTCTCTCCTTTCAGTCGTCTCAAAAATGATGGAAAAGTATACAAAAAACCGAATTACTAAAATTTCTTGAAAAACACAGTCTAATTTGACAGGCAGTTTGGATTCCGTCAGCGCAGATCAACTGCTGACCTCCTTTCCTTTGTCACACATTCTTGGAGCAAGTCTATGGAACTACACGGTGAATCCCAGACTGTTGCTCTAGACATATTCAAAGCATTCGACCAGGTTTGGCACGCAGCGCTGCTTAATTAACTTCTGGCCTATGACCTACCACCAAAACTCTGTACCTGGAGAGCAAGATTCTTCTCCAACCGGAGCATTTCTGTTGTCGTGGATGGCCATTCATCTAAACTGTATGTAATTAATGCAGGGGTCCCTCAAGATTCAGCTTTAGCCCCCTTTTTTATTTTTTTATTTCAACAACACTCCACGAGGGCTTACAGCCTAAATATTATCGTAACTTGGGTGTAGACAAAGAGGAAAGAGGCACATGTGCCGGCAAGGAATTCCACAACTTGGAAGTCCTCGAAACAAAAGATCGGGCAAAATAAGATGTTCTATGCCTGGTGACCTGGATAGTAAAAGGGTGCATTCGCTCTGTTCCCCTGGTAGATTTGTTGGGGGCAGCAGGTAGAGGAACTATGGAAGAAAGCTCCTCTGAGTAGTGCCCGTACAGATATCTATAAAAGAGAGAGAGAGAGAGAGAAGTCACCAACGGCAGGTCGTTGGCAAGGGATGGTAGCCTTTGCGTGAGATTAGGGTCACCGAGGAGACGTATATCTCTCTTTTGAATGGAGTCCAGAATAGCGAGTGTAGAAGCGGTAGCAGCACCCCAGATGTGGGAGCAGTATTCGATGTTTGGTATTATTTGTGAAGTATATAAGATATAGAGATTAGCTGGTGAAAAGTATTTGCGAGCCCGGAAGAGGAAACCTAGTTTCTTAGCAGCCGCTTCTGCAATTGATGTGACATGTTGGTGCCAATTAAGATTTCGATCCACAGAAATGCCAACAAGTGAAAAGGACTCATTCCTTTGAATAACTTGGTTGTTTATTGTGATGGGTCTAGAGCTGGTGTATGAGAAAGAAAGCAAGACTGTGTATTGGTGGGGTTGAATTGTACAAGATTTATACTTGCCTAGTCTAATAATTTTGGAGATCCACGGAGACAGAACCCTCCATGAGTCTGCGATCCTCATCTACTTGGGCTAAAGAGACAGGCTTAGAATATTGTATATTTTAGTGGAGGGTGCTGTGGTCCACGTAACTGTGAACTGGGTTGGATGTGCTAGAGAGGAGGTCATTGATGTGGAGAAGAAACAAAGTAGGGGCTAAAGCCAAACCTTGAAGAACTCCTGCATTAATTGAATACAGTTTGGAGGAATGGCCATCCACGACAACGGAAATGCACCGGTTGGAGAGGAAATTTGCTGTCCACGTACAGGGTTTTGGTGGTAGGCCATAGGCCGGTAGTTTATTAAGCAGCGCTGCGTGCCAGACCTGGTCGAATGCTTTGGATATGTCTAGAGCGACAATCTGGGATTCAGGTGTAGTTTCATAGACTTGTTCCAAGAATGGGTGACAAAGTAAAGGAGGTCGGCAGTTGATCTGCGCTGATGGAATCCATACTGCCTGTCGTGGATTAGACTGTGTTTTTCAAGAAATTTTAGTAATTCGGTGTTTATATACTTTTCCGTCACTTTAGAGACAACTGAAAGAAGAGAAATAGGCCTGTAGTTGCTAGGAAGCGCTTTGGATCCTTTCTTGGGGACGGGTTGTACTTGAGCGGTTTTTCAGTTACTAGGAAATATGCCTCTATTGTAAGATGTCTGAAACAGACGAGTCAGGAAAGGAGCAAGTTCTGGTGCGCATTTTTTGAGAACAATTTTCTTAACTTTTTTTTATTTTGCTAATTTTTTTGTAACTGAATTGTCACGCACAAGTTACATAAGTAACTTCCGTGACAAGCTAAACGTAATATGTAAATATTTTATACATACTCTTATAATACCACTATGTTGAAATAATATTGTAGTTAATAATATTAATAAATGTCTATTCTATTATTATATATATATATATATATATATATATATATATATATATATATATATATATATATATATATATATATATATATATATATATACATAAAAAATCAAAGCTGACCCCGGATATGTGTTCTAGGTGGCCTACTTGCCGCTCATTTCAAGAATTTTTTTTACAATTCAAAAGTCGCGATCTCCTCATTAGTGAATTTTTTAAAGAAAATTCACTAAAAGAAACTCCTTATTTAAAGTAAAATTGTTTACAAGAATGTAAATATAAAATCAATGTAACTTGTTTATGTGAGTTTCCCCATTTGCAGTCAGCACATTTCTTGTGTATTTCAACCGATCAAGGTACATAAATATTCCTAAAAGCGCGATCGCTTCCCGTCTAAACGTATGCGTTAAGCCACTCCTTAAGCTATGAAAAACGGCGATGAATGCTGAAATGTCGGGTCATAAAAATCACTAGTAACATCTACGACTGGAAGCGCGATATCTGAAAGGTAATAATCGTTATGTAGATTTATTGGAAAATAGAGCTCAACGTTCGAAGCAGGTAGAGAGTTCGCCCAACTATTAATGGCATCAGATTCATATCACGTTGAAACATCGTAAATTATGGATTTGTACGCCACAGTTCTCGATTTATAATTCGCCAAATTAAATATTTAACGAAGTTACGTTCTTATCAGGACAGGCCCTGAAACAGATGAGTTATGCTGTACATATTTGATGGTTATCAGCGCACATAACGCCGCCCAGTTACTCTATCGTAATTAATTCTGGATCCACTGCAACGTACTTTGATACGCTTTGAAATATGCAACGCAAAATCTGACATAAAACTGTGATGACATGGCCTTATTTTATTTAAACCAGGAGAAGAAACCAAGTAAATGTCACTGGAATCCGGCTTAATGAATAACTAACTTTGTCTAGGTTAGTACCTACAACAGTATGGGCTAAAATATTAAAATTTATAATATACTCAGAGCAAAATTATCATTCTGCCAACAGATTAGCTGGTAACACCAAAACACATATATAAACTCATCGAAACATACTCTCTTGAATGAGCATTCCCTTTTACTAAATTTTATTTAAAAAATTCACTAATGAGGAGATCCCGACTTTCGAATTTGAAACAATTTCTTCAAATGAGCGCACACTAGGCCCCCTAGAACTCATATATACATATATATATATATATATATATATATATATATATATATATATATATATATATATATATATATATATATATATATATATACAGGACGGCGCATTGAAAACGAAACAGACCGATTTGCGTCCAGAGAATTTTCTTTTAAGAAACGCTGAATATTGAGGGGGACATGTTTTGACATAAAATTCAACTTTGTCACATCAACCCCTTAAGGGTGGTGAGGTGATAACAACCCTTATATTTTAAACAGGGAACATGGGTCGAGTGTTACATCATTTGATAGCTCTTTCTTTTATGAATTCAGCACACTAAGTTCTTTGGAAGTTTTGAAAAGTATTCACAGTTGGAGTTGCAAGAACGTATTTCATTCATTGTGATGAGAAATGCACTAATTAGTCAATTTTTCGTTAAAACAAAACTGAGAAACAAAACCAAATGTTCAAAAATGTTTATTCAGTTAAGTAAGTGTTCAAACTGTTGACCACCAGCTTCCATACAAAAGTAAAAATTTTGTTCAAAACGAGTTCTGACATTCTGGAGCATTTGTGGAGTTCTTAGACGGCATTCTTCAACAATGCGTCGTAGTAATTCTTCCAGAGACTCCGGTTCTGTTGCGAAAATGCTACTCTTTAAATGGCCCCATAGTAAGAAGTCTAAAGGAGTTAAATCCGGTGATCTAGGGAGCTACTCAATAGCACCTCTATGCCCAACCCAGTGTGCTGGAAACTATCTGTTCAAAAACTCCCTAACACGTGAAAAATGCGGAGGAGCTCCATCTTGTTGAAACACTAATTGATTTTCTTGACAGCGATCATAATTTTCAACAATGTCAATTAGTAGAGGGTAAACGATATCTTCTAGTAACTCCAAATACGTTTCGCGACTTAAATTGCCATCAAGAAAAATTGGCCCGATTAAACGGTCTCCAAAAATGCCAGTCCAGATATTCAATTTCTGTGGAGTTTGAGTGTGGACTTCGTGAAAAATTCGTGGACTATTATCTGCCTAATAACGACAATTATGACGATTGACTGTAGAGTTTAATAAAAACGTACACTCGTCTGAAAAACATATATTGAACAGAAAATTCCCGTTATCAGCTATTCGTGCAGTCATAACTTCACAAAACTCCAGCCGCCGATTAAAATCATCTTCATTCAGTTGTTGTAAAAGATGAATTTTATACGGGTGAAATTTATGATGCTTCAATATTCGCTGAATAGTTTTTCTTTTGATGTTTGAAACAGTGGCCAATTTTCTCGTGCTTAGAGTTGGGTCTGCGATAATTTGTCCTAAAACTTAAATCTCAGTAGTCTCATTTCTAACCGGAAATTCACGTTCAGGATCCCGTTCTTTGTTGGCTACTGAACCACTTTTTCGATACTTTGCAACCAACTCCAAAATGTGTTTTCTGGTAACATGGCTGTTCCGATGTCGTTCATTAAACAAATTTGCGGTACGGTTGGTACAGTCATCGTTTTTGAAAAAAAGAGTAATTGTTTCAACTCTTTCTTCTACATAATATACCATTGTGAAATTAATTTTCGGTAGTACTATCAAGTATCAAACCGACCGATAAACTGAAATAATAAACCGCATTTCTCTCACTCCGATAAGAAATGTTCTGTTTTTTGTTTACAAACCAACAAAACATTGACTATCAGCACATTTCTTATCGAAATGAGTGAACTGCGTTTTTGCATCTTCAACTGTGAATAATTTTTAAACGAGTTGATAAAACTTCCAAAAAAGTTAGTGTGCTGAATTCAGAAGATAAAGAGCTTTCAAATGATATAACACTTGGCTCAGGTTCCTTATTTAAAATATGATGGTTGTCCCCCTCAATATTAAAATTCACATGTTTCAGCGTTTCTTAAAAAATATTTTTCTAGACGCAAATCGGTCTGCTTCGTTTTCAATGCGCCAGCCTATATATATATATATATATATATATATATATATATATATATATATATATATATATATATATATATATATATATATATATATATATATATATATATATATATATATATATATATAGATTTGTGTGTGTGTGTATGTGTGTGTGTATCACATCGATAACTCAAAAAATAATAGACCGATTTTAATCGAATTTACTGAGTACTTTCTTTTGCAAGCGGCTTGGATAAGTTTGTTAGCCAGGAAAATCGGCTCAGATTTTCCCGGAAAATTTTGTGTTTTCTTTCGGAAAAAAGTTATATCCCCCGAAATAACAAAGTAAGAGAAACTTGTTTGTTTGTATTATCAATGGTGACCAAAATTTAGGGCTGTAAGTTAAAACACAAAAAAGTTATAGGCATTAAAAAATGGGGTTGTCCTCAAAACGTCAAAGTCGGGATTTGAAACGTCAAAATTTGCAAAATTTAGGCAAAGAACCTGAAGCAAATACAAATTATGTAAAGAAAATGTCGCAAGAAGAGTGTTCTGCAAACTCTTTCAGGTTCAACCATCATTGTCCTTCATTTTACTAAAATGTTGACAGAAAATTAATTTCAAATAGACCCTTTCTCTGATGCTGTGGCTGTAGGTTTCGTTAAGTTGACGCTTTGGCTGTAGGTTTAGTTAAGCTTATGGTTTAGTGGTCTATAATTTTTAGCTAATTTTCGTAGTAAAAGTTCGTTAATGAGGAGATCGCGACTTTTGAACTTTAAAAGGATTTTTTCAAAAGAGCGCAAACTATGCACCACAGAATCCATATCCGGCTTTACTTTTAGTTTTTATCTGTTTGTATATATACAAGGTAATGCATTTGTACGGTAAAGCTCAATATAATTGTTATTATACAAGATACGAGAAAAAACTGTATACGTTAATTATAGGCTGCATCTTATAAAAATATTTTGGCAATCAGAGGCTAGTCCGTAAGTCGCTGGTGATCCCTACAATCTGTTTTTTTCGAACACGCTTATATTATTGCATTTTTGCATTTTTCATCGAAATATGATGCATGTTTGTAAGAAAAAAATCGAGGTGTCTTGGTAGCGAATTTTCATTAAATACTTAACATTCCAATAACTTAGGTGGCTATTAACCTAAGGTTTGTTGGCCAGGGAACCAGTTTTCTCATAAACATTTTAAGTTTATTTTAGGAAATTTTTGTACACTTTCAAACAATACGTAATTTTCATAAAATATGGTACACTGTTTCTACTATATAGGTTATACCCGTAACCAGATTGATGCCTGTTTGCATTAGAAAGACATATTTGCTATTAAAAACATTTTCATGAAAATTTACCTCCATAACGCTGTCCAGACTTTTTTATTATTGTAGTATAATTTGTCGATTTGTATGGCTTTTATTATGTTTTGTTTATATGTTTGCACTTTGATTTGTTCTGAGATTAATGGTTTCTTACTGTTTGTTTATATATATATATATATATATATATATATATATATATATATATATATATATATATATATATATATATTATGATGGCGGAACTGACTTTCTTAATTAAAATGTGTATGTAATAATTTTGTCTCTAGCCGCTTTGTATCCAGATGGTACTGACTGAACAAAAATATATTACTAACCTGTTACATACTTGTCTTTTAATGATTAATAAATATGATGACACAATATAAGTTGCTGATAATTAAATTCTGCAATTGGTATTCTGAAAGTTGTGTATCCTTGAGTTAAGTATTGATTTGACTGGTCGTTGATATTCACTGGAACCATTTAAGAGACGGTTGCACTAGATTAGGGTTGTTTGCAAACGATCGTAGTAAACGAAAAGCGGCATTTCACAACGGCCCACGTTCCAAAACCTTAAACACCGTAACCGTTTCCTTAAACAAAATGTTTAAAATTTGCATACAAATTCAGTACCGCCCTTCCTTGTAGCAGATTTCCTTATGTACCAAGTGAAAACTGTTACAAAACTAACGCTACCAACCAGCCATTTATTCTGGAGGCATTTATTGCCGAGGAAATGAAATTTCCAATTGATGTAACACTCGAATTATTGGCTCAATATAAGCGAACATCACAACGGTATTATTTCCAAACTGATGGTTCAGAATATCTCTTGTAGTTTGTCTTTGTAATAAAAGAATTGATGGCGAACTGGTTTGATATCCTTTATAAGATTTAAGTCTTTGGATCCGATTTTAGTAGCTCTATTCTCTGCATATTACTGCTTCTACAGTTGGCGAATATAACACTGGTTTTCACTTAACACCAAACGAAATAAAAAGCAAAAGCAATGACATAAGTACTTGCTGACTGGAACTGAATAAATGCATAAGTAGATTTAAAAAGTAGTTTACGAAACATAACGGGGAAAAAGATAAATTAAAATTTTAACCCTTAGAAACGAAGAATTATTTTTTTGGTTACAAAGCATAAGGTTTAAAAGGCATTGTAAGTAAAATTTTAAAAAATCTAATTCAAACATTATTTATTACTGGCTTTTATTTGTAGATTAACTGGTGTGAAGTTTAATAATTCCAGCATTTTTCCGCCTCGTTACTCGTTTCTGATTTTAAATTTTCAACTAAAAACATTCTGTGACTGTAAACAAGTTTCAGAAATTTATACAAAAATCAATTATATGAAATAAAACACAAGAAAGAAAAACTTAACAAGAAACATAAAAGAAAACAGTATGTACACAGCTAGTGCGTTATATAAGGCCCAGGCCTTCGCGGAAAATTTTGTTTCCCTTCGGATAAAAAAATTAAAATAAAAAAATTATATATCTCAGAAAATAAAAAAGTAAGGGCAACCAAATATGGTATGTGTATTTGTATTACAAAGAGCGAGCCATGTACCCAAATTTATGTCTGTAAGTTTAAAGTTGTGCGCATTCAAAGAAAAAAATTCGAGTTTTCTTCGACATGTCAATGTCTCGATTTGAAACGTCAAAATTGGCAACATTCAGGCAAATAACCTAAAACAAATACGGATTCTGTGAAGAAAATGTCGCAAGAAGAGTGTTTTGCAAACCCTTAAGTTTTAGATATAACTGTCGCTGTCCTTTATTTTACTAAAATGTTTCCAGAAATTTCCTTTCACATAGACCCTTTCTCTGATGCTTTGGCGGTAGTTTTAGTTAAGTTTACGGTTTAACGGTCTATAACTTTTAGCTAATTTTCGTAGAAGAAGTTCTTCAAAGAAGAGACCGCGATTTTTGAATTTTTAAAAGATTTCTTCAAATGAGCGCAAACTAAGCCCCCTAGAATCCATATCGGGGTTTAGTTTCAGTTTTCATCTGTTTATATATATATATATATATATATATATATATATATATATATATATATATATATATATATATATATATATATATATATATATATATACAGGTGACGCATTTCTACGGTAAAGCTCAATATGCTGTTATTATACAAGATACGATAAAAGTTGTATACGTTAATTATAGGGTGTCTTGAGCCTCATATTATAAAATTAGACAATCACAGGTGACCCAAAAATCGTTGATGATACCTAAAATTTCTGGTTTTTTTATATTCCAACAACACACCACGAGGGCTTACAGCCTAACTACTATCGTATCGTGGGTGTCGACAAGGAGGAAATAGGCAACTTGTTAATTCTGGACGTGAATGTTTGGAGGTTCGGAGGGGAAGGAGAAACATATTCTGGCAAGGAATTCCTCAGCTTGGAAGTCCTCGGGACAAAAGAGCGGGCATAACAAGATGTTTTATGTCTGATGACCTAGAGAGTAAAATAGTGCACTCGCTCTGTATCACTGGTAGATTTGTTGGGGGCAGCAGGTGGAGGAACTATGGAAGAAAGCTCCTCTGAGCAGTGTCTGTGCAGATGTCTATAAAAGAGAGAGAGAGAGAGAGAGCGAGAGAGGTCACCAACGACGTGTCGGTGGACAAGGGACGGCAGCTTTTGATTTAGGGTAGGGCCACCAATGAGACGTATAGCTCTCTCCTGAATGGAGTACAGGATAGGGAGTGTAGAAGCGGCAGCGGCACCCCAGACGTGGAAGCAGTATTCGAGGTTTCGTGTTATTTGTGAAGTATATAAGGTACAGAGATTAGCTGGTGAAAAGGATTTGCGAGCCCGGAAGAGGAAACCTAATTTCTTAGCAGCCGCTTCTGCAATTGATGTGACATGTTGGTGCCAACTAAGATTTCGATTCACAGAAATGCCAAAAAGTAAAAAGGACTCATTACTTTGAATAACTTGGTTGCTCATTGTGATGGGTCTAGGGCTGGTGTATCTTTTATGAGATAGAAAGCAAGAGTGAGATTTGGTGGAGTTGAATCGTACAAGATTTCTACTTCCCTAGTCTAATATTTTTTGGAGATACACAGAGACAGAACAATCCATGAGTCTGCGATCCACATCTAATTTGGCTAAAGAGACAGGCTTAGAATATTGTATATTTGAGTGGAGGGTGATGTCGTCTGCGCAACTGTGAACTGTGTTGGATGTGCTAGAGAGGAGGTCATTGATGTGGAGAAGAAACAAAGTAGGGGCTAAAGCTGAACCTTGAGGGACTCCTGCATTAATTGGATACAGTTTAGAGGAATGGCCATCCACGACAACAGAAATGCTCCGGTTGGAGCGGAAATTTGCTGTCCACGTAAAGAGTTTTGGTGGTAGGCCATAGTCGCGAAGTTTATTAAGCAGCGCTGCGTGCCAGGCCTGGTTGAATGCTTTGGATATGTCTATGGCGACAATATAGGATCACCATGTAGTTCCATAAACTTGTTCCAAGAATGTATGACAAAGGAATGGAGGTCGGCACTTGATCTGCGCTGACGAAATCCATATTGCCTGTCGTGGATTAGGCTGTGTTTTTCAAGAAATTTTATTAATTTGGTGTTTATATACTTTTGCGTCACTTTAGAGACGACTGAAAGGAGACAAGTAGCCAAAAAGTTTAGCCTTTCCTAGGGCGGTAGAAACAATTTCATCCCCTGAAACAAGAGGTGGGAACGTGCTCTTGCAGAAATTATTCCCAATAGATTTAGCAAGAGTCCAGAAGAGTTTGCTGCCGTTGGAGCTTGAGAGGACTTTGTTTTTGATGTGGTTATTAAACGAGTTTTTTTACATCAAAAAAAAAATGCGGACATAGTGGTTTCTTGCGTCGTCAAATGCTTGACGGTTCTCTTGACTGGGATTGTATAGAAGCGTTTTGTGAGCTTTGACCTCTTCAAGTCTGGCGTTGTCACATGATTTAGAGAACCAGGGATTTTGAGTGGCTGAAGAGGTTTTCTGTGTACGTGGAATAAATAATTCCATGCCAGCTTGGATAATTTCGGTGACGTTTCGTGAGATATCAGAGGGGTCAGGATGAAAGAAGCAGACAGACGCCCATATAAATGAGAAAAAGTAATCCCGCATTTCGTCCCAGTTCGCGGAGTTATAGTGCCAAACGATACGTCGGTGTGATGACTGTGTGACCTTGGGTTGCATTGCGCAGGAAGCAGTGACCCTACCGTGGTCTGAGCGACCATGGGGGGCGCTGACTGATGTTTTACAGCATTCAGGTTTTGTAGTAAGAAGGAGATCAAAGGGATTTGAGCTGTGTGTTGGGATGCGAGGAAAGTAAGTAGGTTGCTGAACCATATAGGCTAAAGAATTGCTGACTGCAAAGGCCTCCGCTGCTCTCCCTTGTGGATCGGTTTTTGAAGATCCTAGCCATTCCCTATTATGGACATTCAAGTCGACAAGAATAGTGACCTCGTGGGAAGGATATTCAGAAATCAGATGCTAGTTATTTTGAAAAAGGTAGTCGAAGAGCTGGACAAAGTTGTTGTCAGAAGGTGACCGATAAAGCAACAGATGAATTTAGTTGCAACTCTGAGAGAGAGTTTCATCCAAAGTATGTATTTTCTTCCAGCTTCTAAATTGAGGAGTCTCGTGCAGGGTAGATTGCTACGGACGTATGCGCACACGCCTCCATGCAATCTAAAAGAAGTAAGGAGCTCATACCCCGGGAATATAAGGTAATTAGTGGCTGTTTGGCTCTGATTTGGATTTCGGGAGGAAGAGGAGTTGGGGCCTATTGGCCTGGAGGAAATGGTAAACGGAGTTCAGGTTAGAATTTATGCCACATATATTCGAGAAGGATATGTTAAATCTTGATGCCGGCGCCTTCTGCACACCCCTTTCCCGGAGATCCGAATGAAGGGGTATTCAATCTCCGGAATCTTTTGTACAAGGAGGAGCCATCATCATTTTTGTTTATAAGGGAAACCGACTCATACGCCAGAACCGGAAACGTCCGTTGGGACTTCACCGGCCCCTTGATGTAAGGGATGGTACCTCCTCGGGCGTCAAAAATCCTTTACTATCTCGTTAAGGATAAGTCCACTACCACCTGCCAGTTTCGAACATATATACTTTTATACACACTTATATTATTGCATTTTTGCATTTCTTGATTAATGCTTGAAAGAAAATAAATCCAGACGCAGTAAGTGCGTTTTGGCAGCGAATTTTTATCAAACGCTTCAAATTTCAGTAACTAAATTTGCTATTAACCGAAAGTTTGTTGGCTAGGAAACCAGTTTTCTTGGAAATATTTTAAGATTATTTTCGGAGAATTTCTGTACATTTTCAAACAATAAGTTATTTCGATAAAATATACATTGTTTCTACTATATAGGTTATACCGGTAACCAGATTGATGTCTGCTTGCATTAAACAGGCATATTTACTATTAAAAACATTTTAATGAAAATTCACTTCGATAACGCACTTGCTGCGTCCAGACATTTTATTTTTTATTACAACATGACTTTGATATTAGCGTGCTGTCTTACAATAATGAGCTCGTTTCCTGCACTGTATACCCTTAAAGGACACGTAACACGCAAAAGATAAAGCTACGTCATATTTTTTATAAACGTTCAGGAAATAGGACGTTCTTTCTAGATTTTTCAAAGTCAATATCAGACGTTCTGTACGCGAAACACAAGTCAAGGGTAATATATAATATCTGAGATATTTCCCTAAATGTGTTCTTCTCGAAGAAGTCTCTATTCAGAGAAAGCCAGCATATGTGGAAACGCTGACTAAGAAACCTGCTTTTATTCTGTGTGCGTTGCTGTGTATTGTTGGGAATTATTGAGATATATCAGAGCGAGGAGGGAAGAACAAGTGCGGTTCCATATAAAACAACAAAGGTTTTAACTTACACAGAAAGTAAATTTGTACGTATTAATTATAGAGGAGAGGCTGAGAATGTTCCAGGCATTAATTTATTCTATTCAAGTTCAGTACTAATTGACTTCTTGATTAGAAATAAAAATAAAGAAACACCAAATGAACTCAAACGAGTTCAACGTGATGAGGCACAGACGGTATTGTCATAGCTTCAAAGAGATACATCGGTTTGTGTGCCCTCGTTGGGTTGTTACGTAGTCGTCTAGTCGATTGAGATAAAGGTAAAAGCTTACGTTTAGTCAAACGAACTTTTTTTTTACTAATTTATTGAATTCACTGATAGTTCAGCTATCCTCGTTAAAAATTAAAATCACTTTTTTTGTAATACTTCGCAAAATATTACGCTCATTTTAGTGAATTTTCTTAAAAAAAATTCACTAATGAGGAGATCCCGACTTTTGAATTTTGAAAAAATTTCTTCGCATGAGCGCTAATTAGGCCCCCCAGAAAACATATCCAGGGTCAGTTTCAATTTTTATATGTTTATATATATATATATATATATATATATATATATATATATATATATATATATATATATATATATATATATATATATATATATATATATATATATATATATATATATATATATATATATATATATATATGTATGTGTCACACCGATAACTCAAAAAATAATGGGCCGATTTTGATCAAATTTGGTGAAAAAATTCCTTTTGCAAATGGCTTGGATGAGTTCGTTAGTCAAGAAAATCTGCCCAGGTTTTCCCGGAAAATTTTGTGTTTTCTTTCAAAAAAAATTTATATCTCCGGAATTAACAAAGTAGTGGAAACCAAATTTGGGACGCAGGCTTACATCCTTATAGGTAAGTTACCTACCTAAATTTAGCTATGTAGGTCAAAAGACAAAAAAGTTATAGGCATTTAAAAATAAATAAATTGGGGTTTTCCTCAAAACGTCAAAGTAGCGATTTAAAATGTCAAAATTGGCAACATTTAGGCAAATAACTTAAATCTAATACGGGCTATAGAAATAAAATGTCTCAAGAAGGATGTTTTACAAACCCTAAAGTCTTAGTTTCAACCGTCACTGTCCTTAATTTTACTAAAATATTTGCAGAAAATTCATTTCAAATAGACTCTTTCTCTGATGCTTGGCAGTAGCCTTAGCTATAGAGTTTATCATTTAATGGTATATAATTTTTTTCGAATTTTCATAAAAAATTAATAAAGCTCAATATATCCGTTATTATATAAGATATGAAGAAAATTTGTATATATTAATTATAGGGTGTCTTGAGCTACATCTTAAAAAAATATTTCTGCAATCACAGGTGGCCCATAAGTCGTTGGTGATACAAATTTCCTTTTTTTAATCAAACACGCCTTATGTTATTGCATTTTTGCATTTTCCATCGAAATATAATGCATGTTTGTAAGAAAATAAATTCTGGACGCAGCAAGTGCGTTATGGTAGCGAATTTTTATCAAATGTTTCATATTTGAACAGTTCAATTTGCTATTAACCTATAAGGTTGACCAAGAAACGTGTTTTTTCGGGAACATTTTAAGTTTACTTTTGGAAATTTTTGTACATTTTCACACAATAAAGTTATTTTAATGGAACATGGCACATTGTTTTTACTATATAGGTTATACTGGTAACCAAATTTGATGCCTGCTTTCTTAAAAAAACACACATATTTTTTATTAAAAAGATTTTTATGAAAATTCACTACCATAACGCACTTGCTGCGTCCAGAATTTTTATATAAGTGATTTTAGTAAATTAAAAAAAAAAAAAAATCACTAATGAGAAGATACCGACTTTTTAATTGTGAAAAACTTTCTTCAAATGAGCGCTATTTAGGACCCCTGGAACCCAAATCCGAGGTCGGTTTCAGACTTTATATGTTTATATATATATATATATATATATATATATATATATATATATATATATATATATATATATATATATATATATATATATATATATATATATATATATATATATATATTTAGTGTCACACCGATAACTTAATAATTAATAGACCAATTTTGATAAAACTTGGTGGGTACCTTCCTTTCCTAAGTGGCTTGGATAAGTTCGTTATGCAGAAAAATCGGACTAGTTTTTCCCGGAAAATTTTGCGTTACCTTTCGGAAAATTTTTGTATCTCCGGAAGTAACAAAGTTCGGGCAACCATATTGGGTACGATAGTTTATATCATAAAAAGAAAACCATTAACTAAAATTTGAATCTCTACGTTGAAATAAAAAAAAGTTTTTTTATTTTTTTAATTCAACAACACACCACGAGGGCTTACAGCCTAAATACTATCGTTCCATGGGTGTCGACAAGGTGGAAAGAGGCAACTTGTTAATTCTGGACTTGAAGGTTTGGAGGTTCGGAGGAGAAGGAAAAACATGTGCCGGCAAGGAATTCCACAATTTGGAAATTCTAGGGACAAAAGAGCGGGCATAACAAGATGTTCTATGTCTGGTGACCTGGACAGTAAAAGGGTGCATTCGCTCTGTTCCCCTGGTAGATCTGTTGGGGGCAGCAGGTGGAGGATCTATGGAAGAAAGCTCCTCTGAGCAGTGCCCGTGCAGATATCTATAAAAGAGAGAGAGAGAGAGAGAGAGAGAGAGAGAGAGAGAGAGAGAGAGAGAGAGAGAGAGAGAGAGAGGTCACCAACGCCACATCTGTGGACAAGGGATGGCAGCCTTTGGGTGAGACGTATAGCTCTCTTCTGACTGGAGTACAGGATAGCGAGTGTAGAAGCGGCAGCAGCACCCCAGATGTGGGAGCAGTATTCGAGGTTTGGTCTTATTTGTGAAGTATATAAAATATAGAGATTAGCTGGTGAAGAGTATTTGCGAGCCCGGAAGAGGAAACCTAATTTTTTAGCAGCCGCTTCTGCAATTGATGTGACACGTTGGTGCCAATTGAGATTTCGATCCACAGAGATGCCGACAAGTGAAAAGGACTCATTACTTTGAATAACTTGGTTGTTTATTGTGATGGGTCTAGGGCTGGTGTATCCCTTATGAGAAAGAAAGCAAGACTGTGATTTGATGGGGTTGAATTGTACAAGATTTCTACTTCCCCAGTCTAATATTTTTTGGAGATCTACAGAGATAGAACCCTCCATGAATCTGCGATCCTCATCTAGTTGGGCTAAAGAGACAGGCTTAGGATATTGTATATTGGAGTGGAGCGCGCTGTCGTCCGCATAACTGTGAACTGGGTTGGATGTGCTAGAGATGTCGTTGATGTGGAGAAGAAACAAAGTAGGGGCTATAGCTGAACCTTGAGGAACTCCTGCATTGGATACAGTTTAGAGGAATGGCCATCCACGACAACAGAAATACTCCGGTTGGAGAGGAAATTTGTTGTCCACGTACAGAGTTTTGGTGGTAGGCCATAGGCCGGTAGTTTATTAAACAGCGTCTCTAGAGCGACAATCTGGGATTCACCGTGTAGCTCCATAGACTTGTTCCATGAATGGGTGACAAAGGAAATGAGGTCGGCAGTTGATCTGCGCTGACGGAATCCATACTGCCTGTCGTGGATTAGACTGTGTTTTTCAAGAAATTTGAGTAATTCCGTGTTTATATACTTTTCCATCACTTTAGAGATGACTGAAAGGAGAGAAATAGGCCTGTAGTTGCTAGGAAGCGCTTTCGATCCTTTCTTGGGGACAGGTTGTACTCGATCATTTTTCCAGTTACTAGGGAATATGCCTCCACTGTAAGATGTCTGAAACAGAGGAGTCAGGACAGGAGCAAATTCTTGTGCGCATTTTTTGAGAATAATTGCTGGGATCTCGTCAAGGCCAGATGCTTTCCTGGTATTAAGAGAAGAGAGCATCTTTCGTACCTTTCTAGTTTTGAAAATGATATCCGTCATTTTATGCGCTACATTGGAGACTCTTGGTGGTTGAACATTTGGAGGTGGGTTGAGAGTAGAATTGCCGGCGAACAACAAGGCAAAAAGTTCAGCCTTGTCCAGGGCGGTAGAAACAATTTCATCCCCTGAGACAAGAGGTGGGAACGTGCTCTTGCATAAATTATTCCCAATAGATTTAGCAAGAGTCCAGAAGGGTTATATAAGTTATAAGCTTTTAAGTTTTTCTTCTTAACACGTCAAAAAAGTTGCGATTCGAAACGTCAAAATTGACATGTTGTAGATAGAGTACCTAAATGTATACAGCTATGCAGCATAAATGCCGTAACAAGTTAAAAAGCCTTAAGTTTCAGCTACAACCTTCATTGTTCTTTATTTTATTAAATTATTTGCAGAAAATTAATTTAAAGTAGACCCTTTATGTGATGCTTTGGTAGCAGTTTCAGTTATTTATTTAATTCTAATAACGAGTTAGATTACGCTTATTATTTAGCGTTTTTTTATAATTGGGCAAAGTGTTGGTAAGTAGTTTCTCCTTTCTATGGACTTCTGTAAGGTGAGTTTTTTACAGTTTTCATTTATAGCTTCGTTGTAGCATCTTTACCTTGCACAGAACCTGAAATTTACTTCAGGTCTCTTAACTGTATTGTGGAGTTGAGATCACAGCATTTTTCCGATGGTTAATGCATTAAGGGGTTCCTCTAAGCATGTTTCTGTTCAATGCGCTAATCTGCTAATTTACCTGTAAATGTTATTAATATTAAAAACAAGGAAACAACATTTATGCCTCGAATAAAGTTCTTTTCGTCATTTTAACTTTAAATGAAATTTCCTTTTCCCGTTTCGCATCCATTCAACACATTGGGCACAGAAAATATAGGAATTTACTTAAAATTGTCATTTATAATTGAAGGGAAATAAAACTTGTTCTAGGTATGCAACAAAAAATTCACACAAAATAGAATAATTTCTAGATTCTAAAACATACTGCGACGCTATAATGAAACAATGTTAAATGAGACCAAAAATATTTCAGGTTAAGGGATCGAAAAATGTTAAAACATTAAAATACGCTTTCGTAAAAAACAACAAAGATTCTGAAAAGGCGTACTGTTTCCGTGGACTATTATGCCCTATTGTATTACGCCTAATAAGATTTTTTTTTTGAGTACGAAATCTTATTTTACTGTTTAAACATTTTCGATCCCTTAACCTGAAATGGTTTTCGTCTCATTTAACGTTATTTCATTATAGGCGTCGCAGTAGGTTTTAGAATCTACAAAATTATTCTATTTTGTGTGAATTTTTCATTGCATACCTGGAGCAAGTTTTATTTTCCTTCAATTATAAATGACAATTTTAAGCAAATTCCTATATTTTCTGTTCCCAATGTGTTGAACGGATGCGAAACGGGAAAAGGAAATTTCATTTAAAGTTAAAATGACGAAGAGAACTTTATGCGAGGCACGAGCGTTGTTTCCATTTTTGTTTTAATATTAATAACATTTATAGGTAAATTAGCAGATTACCGTATTGTTAGTTTTTTGAAAGAAAAATTCAGAAACATGCTTAGAGGAACCCATTTATGCATTAACCATCGGATAAATGCTGTGATCTCAACTCCACAACACAGTTAAGAGCCCTAAAGTAAATTTAAGGTTCTGTGCAAGGTAAACATGCTACAACGGAGCTAGAAATGCAAACTGTAAAAAACTCACCTTAGAGAAGTCCATAGAAAGGAGAAAATATTTACCAATACGGTTTCTAAATAAAAAACTTCTACTTTGCCCAATTGAAAAAATAATAATAAGCGTAATCTGATTCTTTATTAGAATTAAATAGATAACTGAAACTGCTACCAAAGCATCACATAAAGGGTATATTTTAAATTAATTTTCTGCAAATAATTTAACAAAATAAAGAACAATGAAGATTGTAGCTGAAACTTAAGCCTTTTTAACTTCTTACGACATTTATGCAGCATAGATGTATTCACTTAGGTACTCTATCTAGAACATGTCAATTTTGACGTTTCGAATCGCGACTATTTTAACGTTTTAAAAAGAAAAACTTAAAAGCTTATAAGTTTTTTTATTTTAACGTAGAGATTCAAATTTTGGTGCATGGTTTTCTTTTTATGAAATAAACCCTCGCAGCCAATATGGTTGCCCTAACTTTGTTATTTCCTGAGATATAAACATTTTCCGAAAGAAAACGCTACATTTTCCGGGAAAACTTGTCTGATTTTCCTGGCTAACGAACTTGTCCAAGCCACTTGCGAAAGGAACGTACTCACCATCAAAATAGGTCAATTATTTTTTAAGTTATCGGTGTGACACACACACACACACACACACACACACACACACACACACACACACACACATATATATATATATATATATATATATATATATATATATATATATATATAAAGTCTGAAACCGACCTCGCATTTGGGTTCCAGGGGTTCTAAAAAGCGTTCATTTGAAGAATTTTTTTCAAAACTCAAATGTCGCTATCTCTTCATAGTGAATTTTTTTAAAGAAAATTCGCTAAGAAAGACTAAAAAAAAATTAAAAAGAGATACTAAAAGAGAAAGTACACACACCTGTATTTGAACCTGCGTCATCTCTGAGTTTAAATATTAGATGCAGACTCAAACGAACGCTGCTACGGTGCACGACAGGTTTGTTTGGTTTTAGTTGTTAAATAGCATTACTTTTACATATGTAAAAAAGTTACAAGTAACTAACCAATATGTCAGCTAATCCAATACATCCATAAGATTGAAATTCCGTTGCAGTAAATGTGCTAACTTTTTCTCAATAAAATTTGGTATCATGAACTTATGTGTTATTTGTGTATAAAAACCAGCGTTTGATTTGATATATAAAGTAATTCATAGGCATCACGTTATTTCCGACAACATCATCAGCGTGTTGACTTAAAATAAAGCGTATGTATACACAAACTCAAAGTAAACTTGAAATCACATTCCTTCCCACACCTTCCCCGTATTTATATTTTACATAGATATTTACATTTCCCGTCTGTCTCTTGATCTGATACAAATATTATTTCGTTTTCAGGCGCGCCATACTGAGCAATCCAGACCTCCTGCCGAAAACGCCCTGGAGTCGGTTACTTGAGAACGATTTCTGGGGCACTCCTTTGAGCGATAGCGGATCTCATGGCTCCTACAGGCCCCTTTGTGTGCTCACATTCCGCTTGAATTATTTGCTCGGGGGCTTCCAACCTTGGGGCTACCACCTCGTGAACGTTCTCCTGCATTGTCTGGCCACAGCTCTGCTGGTTAGACTATCACGGAAAGTATTTCCAAAGTCCAGGTCGCCAGTTGGCTCCACGATAACTGGATTATTGTTCGCGACGCACCCGATACACACTGAGGCTGTAGCAGGAGTTGTTGGAAGGGCCGATTTAGCAGCCTGCAATTTTTATTTGCTTTCTCTGTTAGCTTATATAGCTCACGTGAAGTACAGAGACCTGAGCTGTTGTCACAGCTTGATTTACAATGACCATGATACCCGACACAGGACAGCTAAATATCATAAGTTAGTATATAATGTAAATAAGAATATTAATGGATGGTCTAGACATTCTGTAATAGACGCTCAGAAAAGAATGTGTTTTAATAATAATAAGAGCACATGTTGTTGGAAAAATGTGATAAAAACATGGATCTATATGGTCTTGAGTATTCTACTGTCAATTGCTGCTATGCTTAGTAAGGAAACTGGAATCACCGTCTTGGGACTGTGCTGGGTCTACGATCTGGCATTTTCACGTATTTCACACAGGGTAAGTATTTCTTGTAGTACAAAATTTAAGTGTTAATCTGTAGTTTGTTAATTGTTTGTTTTTGTTACTTGCTACTTAACCTATACAGGTGTCCCACATCGAGTAATATATTAGATTATTTCCAAAATATACATTTTTGAGTGCTGAAAATTTGTATACGGGGATTTCCGAAGATGCTCTATTTAATGGAAATAATTTCCAAGATGACGGACTTCCGGTTATACCGTAAATAGATATAAACATCGTTATTTTAAATACAACACCCTGTATATTATTGCATTTTTAGAATACTCATCTAATTTTAGGTTAAAAGTTATTAGGGTATGCTCTCCCTATCTTCAGATGTTTTCGAGTTAAGTCAATTTATTTGAGAATTCTGTTCAAGGGGAGGCTGACTTAATGAAGGTGATTTCGTGTCGTGTTAGGATGCTGAAAATTCTTTAATTTGTCAGAAACGTTGCAAGGCCATTAAGCTTCGACATGATTGTGAGGAAAAATTGTTTCATATACAGGGTGTTTTGTAGAATGTGGAACAACCTGTATATTATCTTCTCGTTGAATAGAGCAGATAGTTCTCTTTCAAACTGTATTAGCATTCTCTATAACTAAAGTTGATAATTGTCGACATATTTGCTGTTTACCAAAAAAAAAAATTATGTAATATTTATGGAATTTCAACAAATAACAGAGAATAACCAAAAGTATTAAAAGTTGATAATGATTATGACTAGCTAAAAAACTCGTGATTGATGTTGTTCAAATTGTGTACCATTCGCACTAACACATCGCTCTAAGCGTATTACAACTCCTTCACTTGTTGTACGTCATACTATATTTATTTCTGTTATATATATAAATATATATATATATATATATATATATATATATATATATATATATATATATATATATATATATATATATATATATATATATATATGTCACACCCATAACTAAAAAAATAAAGGACCGATTTTGATAAAACTTAGTGAGCACTTTCCTTTCGCAAGTGGCTTGAATAAGTTTGTTAGCCAGGAAAATCCGCCGAGGTTTTCCTGGAAAATTTTGTGTTTCCTTTCGAAAAAGTGTATGTCTCCGGAATTAACAAAGTAAGGGCAACCAAATTTGGTACATGGGCTTATATCATTATAGGTAAGTTATTTACTAAAAGCTCTGCAGATTAAAGGACAAAAACGTTACAGGAATTTAAAGAAAAATAAATTACGGTTTTTCTTAAAACGTCAAAGTCGCGATTTAAAACGTCAAAATTGGTAATATTTAGACAATGAGCCTGAAACTAATATGAGCATTGGAAGGAAAATGTCTCAAGAAAAATGTTTTATAAAGCTTGAAGTCTAATTTCGATCGTCATTGTCCTTCATTTTATTAAAATATTCCCAGGAAATTCATTTCAAATAAACCCTTTCTCTGATGCTTTGGCAGTGGTGTTGGCTATAGAGTTTATCGGTTAGTGGTTTATTATTTTTGTCGAATTTTCGTAAAAAATCTTTAAAGCTCAATATATCCGTTATTATGCAAGATACGAAAAAAATTGTTTATATTAATTATAGGGTGTCTTGAGCTACATCTTAAAAATTACTTCTACAGTTACAGGCTGGCCCATAAGTCGCTGGTGATTCAAATTTTTTTTATTTTTATTGAAATATAATACATCTTTGTAAGAAAAGAAATTCGGGACACAGCAAGTGCGTTATGGTAGCGATTTTTCATTAAATGCTTCAAATTTGAATAGCTCAATTTGCTATTAACCAGGAAAACCAGTTTTTTCGGGAACACTTTGTTTACTTGCGAAATTTTTGTACATTTTCAAACAATTTATTTGATGAAACATGGCACATTGTTTCTACTATATAGGTTATACTGGTAACCAAATTTGATGCCTGCTTTCTTCAAAAAACATATTTGCTATTAAAAACATTTTTATGGAAATTCACTACCATAACGCACTTGCTGCGTCCCGAACTTTTTATTGATCTTAAATGTTTGCAAAAAAACATTTTGAAGTGGATCTTTTTGTTAGTCTCACCCAGACAGCAACATCATTTTATCATTTTCAAAAATCTGGAGTCGATAAATGCTTTATGTTATCAAATTATCACCATATATATATATATATATATATATATATATATATATATATATATATATATATATATATATATATATATATATATATATACAGAGTGTTTAAAAAAGACAATATTTAAGGGGTGGATTTCCCAAGTCATTTTATTAAAAACATGTTCTCATAAACATAGGTGCTAAAATGCATTGTTTCCAAAATACAAGGTGTTAATTTTGTTGTAAAATAACGATTTTTAAAAAATAATTCAAACATCTCCTTACCGATTGTTCTGAAATTTGGCAGCGTTGTTTGTAGTAATAATGTGCTGATTTGGCCATAATTTGATAGAGATTGTTAAGTCCATTGGCGTTAGGGGGTGGCACCATAACAAAATTTTGTGACATAAAACGCCACTGACTGCAATATGATTTGTATATTATTTGTAGATAAAGAAACTAAAACTACAAATTTTTTTCTCTTAAAATTTTCCCGTATCTTGAATCGTTTACGCGATAAAAAATAAAAACCTTCTCATCGCATGTCCATTTATCATACAGAAAATCAGGTGTCCCCCCCCCCCCCCCCTAATGCCAATGGACTTAACAATCTTTATCTAATTAGGGCCAAATCAGCCCATTATTACTACAAACAACGCTGCCAAATTTAAAAACAATCGGTGAAGTGATATTTGAATTATTTTTAAAAAATCGTTATTTTACAAAAAAAATTAACACCTTGTATCTTGGAAACAATACATTTTAGCACTTATGTTTATGGGAACCTTTCTTCATAAAATTACCTCCTGGGAAATCCACCCTTTAAATATTGTCCCGTCTTTTTTAGACAACCTGTATATATATATATATATATATATATATATATATATATATATATATATATATATATATATATATATATATATATATATATATATATATAAGATATGAGTGGAAGCCGGTTCTAAATGAAACCTTCTCAGATCAAGTATTAGCACTTCCTCCTCTGTTTTATTACCTAATCAACCATAATAACCCATGTGACAGGGGGATAATCATCTATCATTTAGTTCTCCTTGACCTGCATTTGATCATTAGGTGTCTTTGAAAGGGGATTAGAGTGCAGATATTACTAACTAGCAATGAATAGACACAATTAGCAGTTTCTGTTTGAAACATGAAAAGGGAAATTATGGGCTGTCAACGTGAGCATTTGGTTCGTATCATTTGATGTTTGATCCTGGTGTAAAATGAAAATATTCAATACTCGCATTCGGTGGAGCATATTAAAGCGACTAGACATCATTAGCATATAATTAGCAGAGGAAGAGACTCTCCCATGGCAACAGAGCTGATTCTTGGTTGCTGACGTTTAAACTATATTCAACATTAGGCGCAATATTTGATTATCTGAGGGATCTATAAGATTTACTCTAGTCTAGTTCCACTAAATATGTGTGTGTGTGTGTGTGTGTGTGTTTTGTTTCTTTAACGTCGGGCTATTTCCGCGACTATGGCCAATTACCATCGCCAGGGAGCAGTTTCAACCCACCATTCTGGAAATTTTGCCTAACCCCTGCCTTTCTGTAAGGAGGGTAGGGATCTTTAACGTGCATGGACACGGGACCGACGGCTTTACGCCCCCTCCGAAGGGCGGAACGTGCAGACATTCAACTTGCTCAAATACAATGCCAGAACCTCGGTTGATGTTAATGTTACAGTTTGTACTGAAAAAATGAAAGGAGAACCCAGGGATCGAACCCAGTACCCTTCGGTTCAGAGGCACACGTTCTTACCTCTGAACCACCGAGACTCTCCACTAAATATATAATCTGAAAGTTTAATTAGAAAAACTGTATTTAGATTAGGGTGGTCCATGTTTATAAAAAAAATGCAAGTAGAAGTCACGCCAACTCCTGATTTTCTTACACCTAACTCTCCTATTAGGTTATCTAAATTTGAGCCCCTCATCTAATATACAAGGGGGTGCTCATCGACTTTGAAATATCTAAATTTTATAAAACAATCATTAAAAAGATCTAGTATTAGATTAAGTAAAAAGTCTGGGCGCAGCAAGTGCGTTATGGTGGTGAATTTTCATAAAAATGTTTTTAATAGCAAATATGTGGCTTCGAATTTGGTTACCAGTATAACTTATACAGGGTGACGCATTGAAAACGAGACAGACCGATTTGCGCTAAGAAAATTTTTTTCTAAGAAACGCTGAAACACGTCAATTTTAAGATTGAGGGGGACCTGTTTTGACATAAAACTCAACTTTGTCTCTGGCCTTGACGAGATCCCAGCAATTGTTCTCAAAAAATGCGCACCAGAACTTGATCCTGTCCTGACTCGTCTGTTTCAGATATCTTACAATAGAGGCATATTCCCTAGTAACTGGAAAACTGCTCGAGTACAACCCGTCCCCAAGAAAGGATCCAAAGCGCTTCCTAGAAACTACAGGCCTATTTCTCTCCTTTCAGTCATCTCTAAAGTGATGGAAAAGTATATAAACACCGAATTACTCAAATTTCTTGAAAAATACAGTCTAATCCACGACAGGCAGTATGGATTCCGTCAGCGCAGATCAACTGCCGACCTCCTTTCCTTTGTCACCCATTCGTGAAACAAGTCTATGGAACTACACGGCGAATCCCAGATTGTCGCTCTAGACATATCCAAAGCATTCGACCAGGTCTAGCACGCAGCACTGCTTAATAAACTACCGGTCTATGGCCTACCACCAAGACTCTGTACGTGGACAGCAAATTTCCTCCCCAACCGGAGCATTTCTGTTGTCGTGGATGGCCATTCCTCTAAACTGTATCCAATTAATGCAGGAGTTCCTCAAGGTTCAGCTTTAGCCCCAACTTTGTTTCTTCTCCACATCAATGACCTCCTCTCTAGCACATCCAACCCAGATCGCAGTTACGCGGACGACAGCACCCTCCCCTCAAATATACAATATTCTAAGGCTGTCTCTTGTGCCCAATTAGATGAGGATCGCAGACTCATGGAGGGTTTGTCTCCGTGGATCTCCAAAAAATAGTTTCTTTCTCATAAGAGCAACGCCAGCCCTAGACCCATCACAATAAACAACCAAGTTATTCAAAGTAATGAGTCCTTTTCACTTGTTGGCATCTCTGTGGATCGAAATCTCAATTGGCACCAAGATGTCACATCAATTGCAGAAGCGGCTGCTAAGAAATTAGGTTTCCTCTTCCGGGCTCGCAAATACTTTACACCAGCTAATTTCTATACTTTATATACTTCACAAACCTCGAATACTGCTGCCACATCTGGGGTGCTGCTGCCGCTTCTACACTTGCTATCCTGGACTCCATTCAGAAGAGAGCTATCCGTCTCATCGGTGACCCTACCCTCATCCAGGGGCTACCACCCCTTGCCCACCGACGTGCCGTTGGTGACCTCTCTCTCTTATATAGATATCTGCACGGGCGCTGCTCAGAGGAGCTTTCTTCCATAGTCCCTCCACCTGCTGCCCCCAACAGATCTACCAGGGGAACAGAGCGAATGCATCCCTTTACTGTCCAGGTCACCAGACATAGAACATCTTGTTATGCCCGCTCTTTTGTCCCGAAGACTTCCAAGTTGTGGAATTCCTTGCCGGCACATGTTTTTCCTTCTCCCCCGAACCTCCAAATCTTCAAGTCCAGAATTAACAAGTTGCCTCTTTCCTCCTTGTCGACACCCACGGTACGATAGTATTTAGGCTGTAAGCCCTCGTGGTGTGTTGTTGAAATTTAAAAAAAATCAACCCCTTAAGGGTGGTGATAACAACCCTTATATTTTAAATGGGAAACATGGGTCGAGTAATACATAATTGAAAGTTTTATCAACTCGTTTAAAAATATTCACAGTTGTCGTTGCAAGAACGTATTTCATTCATTGTGATAAGAAATGCACTAATTAGTCAATTTTTCGTAAAAAAAACAAACGTTCAAAAATGTTTATTCGGTTAAGTAAGTGTTCAAATTGTTGACCACCAGCTTCCATTTTTTTTTGTTCCCTCAGGGCTCGTCCGCGGCCTTGCCGCCCCGATAGCACCGCACCAGCTTCCATACAAAAGTACAAATGTTGTTCAAAACGAGCTCTGGCATTCTGGAGCATTTGTGGAGTTATTAGACGGCATTCTTCAACAATGCGTTGTCGTGATTCTTCCAGAGACTCCGGTTCTGTTGCGCAAATTCTACTCTTTAAATGGCCCCATAGAAAGAAGTCCAAAGGAGTTAAATTCGGTGATCTGGGGGGCGACTCAATAGCACCTCTACGCCAAATCCAGTGCTCTGGAAACTCTATGTTCAATAACTCCTTAACACGTTGTGAAAAATACGGAGGAGCTCCATCTCGTTGAAACACTAATTGATTTTCTTGATAGCGATCATCATTTTCAACAATGTCAATTGGTAGAGGGTAAATGACAACTGCTAGTAACTCCAAATACGTTTCGCCACTCAAATGGTCATTAAGACAAATTGGTCGGGTCTCCAAAAATGTCAGTCCAGACAATAAAATTCTGTGTAGTTTGAGTGTGGACTTCGTGAAAATTTCTTGGATTATTATCTGCCCAATAACGACAATTATGACGATTGACCGTAGAGTTTAATAAAAAAGTACACTCGTCTGAAAAACAGATATTGAACAGAATTTCCCGTTACCAGCTATTCGTGCAGTCATAACTTCACAAAACTCTAGCCGCCGATCAAAATCATCTTCATTCAGTTGTTGTACAAGATGAATTCTATACGGGTGAAATTTATGATGCTTCAATATTCGCTGAATAGTTCTTCTTTTGATGTTTGAACCTGTGGCCAATTTTCTCGTGCTCAAAGTTGAGTCTGCAGCAATTTGTCCTAAAACTTCAATCTCAGTAGTCTCATTTTTAACCGGAAATTCACGTTCAGGAACCAGTTTTTTGTTGGCTACTGAACCACTTTCTCGAAACTTTGCAACTAACTCCAAAATGTATTTTCTGTTAACATGTCTGTTCGGATGTCGTTCATTAAACAAATCTGCGGTACGATTGACACAGTCATCGTTTTTGAAAAAAAGAGTAATTATTTCAACTCTTTCTTTTACAGAATACGTCATTGTGAAATTAATTCTCGGTGGTACTATCAAGTATTACACCGACCGATAAACTAAAATAATAAACCGCATTTGTCTCATTTTGATAAGAAATGTTCTGATAGTCAATTATTTGTTTACAAACCAACAAAATATTGACTATCAGCACATTTATTATTGGAATGAGTGAAATGCGTTTCTGCATCTTCAACTGTGAATATTTTTTAAAAGAGTTGATTAAACTTCAAAAAAAATATATTGTGCTAAATTCAGAATAGGAAGAGCTTTCAAATGATGTAACACTCAACCCATGTACCTTATTTAAAATATAAGGGTTGTTATCACCACCCTTAAGGGGTTGATGTAACAAAGTTGACTTTTATGCCAAAACATGTCCCACTCAATATTAAAATTGACGTATTTCGGCGTTTCTTAAAAAAATTTCTCTGGATGCAAATCGGTCTGTTTCGTTTTCAATGCGCCACCCAGTATAGTATAAACAATGAGCCATGTATCACCAAATTAACTATATTGGTTGAAAATGTACAAAAATTTCCGAAAGTAAACTAAGTGTCCCCGAAAAAACCCGGTTTCTTGGTCAACCTTATAGGTTAATAGCAGCAGCGTATCTGACATTCTGTACCACAACAACTTTTTAGCATAATTATGATAAATCAAAAAGAAACTTATCTCTTCCAATACAGTTGGCTGCATTTTAAAGTAGCACTATACATTTTTATGCAAGACTTTTGGCAGAGGCTGATTTCACACGCAAGTGGCCGATATTTCCAGTAGATTAACCCTTGGCAGGAGGGTGTGTTCTTGTGTTGTGTTTTACAGGATCAGTGGCGAGCCATATAATTCCATTATTACGTGTTTACGTTATGTAATTTGGTTAATATTTGTTGATTTTCAATAAAGGGGGATACCAAGTAAATGATTTTGATGAATATTATTTTACCACTCAATTTATGTATTACTCTTTGCAGTGAATTTCAAAAAAGCATTATTTTGCTATATCTCTCGTTGCTGTAGGGCTAAATTAAATTATCATTTAAATCCGCTATTCAAAGTTAACAAAAACTCTGGACGCAGCAAGTGCGTTATGGTAGTGAATTTTCATAAAAATGTTTTTATTGCAAATATGTGTGTTTTCTTTTTAAGAAAGCAGGCATCAATTTTTGTTACCAGTATAACCTGTATAGTTAAAGCAATGTGCCATGTTTCATAAAAATAATTTTATTGTGTGAAAATGTACAAAAATTTCCAAAAGTAAACTTAAAGTGTTCCCGGAAAGATTCGTTTGGTCAACCTTATAGGTTAATAGCAAATTGGGCTATTCAAATATGAAGCATTTGATCAAAATTCGCTACCATAACGCACTTGCTGCATCCAAAATTTTGTTTTCTTACAAACATACATTCTATTTCGATGAAAAATGCAAAAATGCAGTAACACGAGGCGTGTTCGATTAAAAAAAAAGAGAATTTGTATCACCGACTTATGGCCCACCCTGTGATTCTAGAAATATTTTTTCAAGATGTAGCTCAAGACACCCTATAATTAATATATACAATTTTTGTCATATCTTGTATAATAACGGATATATTGAGCTTTATTGATTTTTTACGAAAATTCGACAAAAATTATATACCATTAAACGATAAACTCTACAGCTAAGACTACTGCCAAGCATCAGAGAAAGGGTCTATTTGAAATGAATTTTCTGGAAACATTCTAGTGAAATGAAGGACAATGACGGTTGAAACTAAGACTTCAGGGTTTATAAAACATCCTTCTTGAGACATTTTTTTTCCATAGTCCGTATTAGATTCAAGTTATTTGTCTAAATGTTGCCGATTTTGACGTTTTAAATCGCAACTTTGACGTTTTGAGGAAAACCCCAATTTATTTTTCTTTAAATGCCTATAACTTTTTTGTCTTTTGATCTACATAGGTAAATTTTGGTGGGTAACTTACGTATAAGGATATAAACCGGCGTATTAAATTTGGTTGCCCTTACTTTGTTAATTCCGGAGATATAATTTTTTTTATAACAAAAACACAAAATTTTCCGAGAAAACCTGGGCAGATTTTCCTGGATAATGAACTTATCCAAGCCATTTGTAAAGGAAATTTATTCACCAAATTTAATTAAAATCGGCCCATTATTTTTTGAGTTATCGGTGTGATACATACATACATACATATATATATATATATATATATATATATATATATATATATATATATATATATATATATATATATATATATATATATATATATATATATATATATATATATAAACGTATAAAAATTGAAACTGACCCCGGATATGTGTTCTGCAGGGTCTAATTAGCGCTCATTTGAAGACATTTTTTCAAAATTCAAAAGTCGGGATCTCCTCATTAGTGAATTTTTCTTAAGAAAATTCACTAAAAACAATAAAAATAATGCATATATTTCAACACAAAAAGATTATAGTCAATAACTATTTAATCTAAATCCATTGTGAATATGATAATAGCTCTATACAGGGTGATTTTTTACGAGTTCCTATTAGACGTTTTGTAGAAACTAGACTGATTTGGATTCTGAAAATTTGTAGTATGAGGTTTACCAATATGTCCAATCCATCTAAAATATTTAGAACATCTTGACACCTCCGGTCATACCGGAGGCGGACACTAACTTGCTTAGTTTAAATAGAACGCCCTGTATATTATTACAAATTCGAATACAGCTGATCTTGAGGATTCTTCCAATATACGGTTTTGCTACTTTATACTGAGTGCTTCATGAGGTATGGCCATTTCTATTACAAAAATATGTCTGCTTCAACGCCCAGTATCTTATTAATTAATGCAAATTGGAAGCTCTTTGTTACGCATAATTTTTTTAATTATTGTATACTTTCACTTTGTATACACAATCTTCCGACAAATTGATTGTTGTCTACGGGATGATTAAAAACACATATGCGCGAATATCTCATTTTTTTCAAATGTATCACCCTGTATATTATAATGCAATTGGCAATATATTTTACTACTCTTCGAATTTTGTTAATCACTAACTTTACCCAAACCGTACGGTTTCTGAGATATTCAGCTTCGAAATATGCAATATGGGTATGTATTATGACTGCCGTAGAGTGTCATGGAAAATAGCAAACTTGAACAGTAACCAAATTCTCAGTTAGACAGTTATGTTTTGAGTTGAGTAATACAACTGAATGAACTTTACTTCTCTGCACAAAAATTCAGTCTGATCTCAAAAAAGCAATATGATGTACTCAAATAAAACTAGTTCACGGATAATGCTTTCTTCTGAATGGAGTCCAGGATAGCGAGAGTAGAAGCGGCATCGGCACCCTAGATGTGGGAGCAGTATTCGAGGTTTGGCCTTATTTGTGAAGTATATGAGGTATAGAGATTAGCAGGTGAAGTGTATTTGCGAGTCCGGAAGAGGAAACCCAATTTATTAGCAGCCGCTTCTGCAATTGATATGACATGTTGGCGCCAATTGAGATTTCGATCCTCCATGAGTCTGCGATCCTCATCTAATTGGGCTAAAGCGACAGGCTTAGAGTATTGTACATGTGAGTGGAGAGTGTCGTCCGCGTAACTGTAAACTAGGTTGGACGTGCTAGAGAGGAGGTCATTGATGTGCAGAAGAAACAAAGTAGGGGCTAAACCCGAACCTTGCGGAACTCCTGCATTAATTGGATACAGTTTAGAGGAATGGCCATTCACGACAACAGAAATGATTCGGTTGGAGAGGAAATTTGCTGCCCAGGTACAGAGTTTTCATGGTAGGCCATAGGCCGCAAGTTTACTAAGCAGCGCGAATGCCTTGGATATGTCTAGAGCGAGAATTTGGAATTCACCGTGTAATTCGATAGACTTGTTTCAAGAATGGGTGACAAAGGAAACGAGGTCGGCAGTTGATCTGCGCTGACAGAATCTATACTCCCTGTCGTGGATTAGACTGTGCTTTTCAAGGAATCTTAGTAATTTGGTGTTTATATACTTTTCCATCACTTTAGAAACGACTGAGAGAACAGAATTAGGCCTGTAGTTGCTAGGAAGCGATTTGGATCAATTCTTGGGGACGGGTTGTACTCGAGCAGTTTTTCAGTTACTAGGGAATATGCGTCTATTGGAAGATGTCTGAAACAGACGAGTCAGGACAGGAGCAAGTTCTGGTGCGCATCTTTTGAGAATAATTGCTGCTATTTCGTCAAGGCCAGCGGCTTTCCTGGTATTAAGAGAAGAGAGCACCTTCGGTACCTTTTTAGTTTTGAAAATGACATTCGTCATTTTATGCGCGACATTGGTCGCTGTTGGTGCTTGAGCATTTGCAGGTGAGTTGAGAGTAGAATTGCCGGCGAACAACGAGGCAAAAAGTTCAGCCTTGTCCAGGGCAGTAGAAAAATTTTCATTACCTGAAACAAGAGGTGGAACGTGCTCTTGCAGAAATTATTCCTAATGGATTTAGCAAGAGTCCAGAAGGGTTTGCGGCCATTGGAGATTGAGAGGACTTTGTTTTTGATGTGGTTGTTAAACGAGTTTTTTGCCTCAGAAAGAATGCAGACATGGCGGTTTCTTGCGTCGTTAAATGCTTGACAGTTTTCTTGACTGGGATTGTGTAGAAGCGTTTTGTGAGCTTTAACCTTTTAAAGTCTGGCCTTGTCACAGGATTTAGAGTCCCAGAGCTTTTGAGTGGCTGAAGAGGTTTTCTGTGTACGTGGAATAAATAATTCCATGCCAGCTTGGATAATTTCGGTGACGTTTTGTGAGATATCAGGTGGGTAAAGATGAGAGAAGCAAATAGACGCCCATGGTAATGAGGAAAAGTAATCCCGCATTTCCTGCCAGTTCGCGGAGTTGTAGTGCCAAACGATACGTGGGTGTGATGATTGTGTGACCTCGGGTTACATTGCGCAGGAAGCGGTGACCATGCCGTGGTCTGAGAGACGAAAGGGGGCAGTGACTGATGTGTTATAGAATTCAGGTTTTGTAGTAAGAAGGAGATCCAAGGGATTAGAGCTGTGTGTTTGGATGCGAGGAAAGTAAGTAGGTTACTGAACGATATTGGCTAAAGAATTGCTGACTGCAAAGGCTTCCGCTGCTCTCCCTTGTGGATCGGTTTTTTAAGATCCTAGCCAATCCATATTATGGACATCGAAGTCACCAAGAACAGTGACCTCGGAGAAAGGATATCAGATGGTCGGTTTTTTCAGAAAGGTAGTCGAAGAGCAGGACAAAGTTGTTGTCAGAAGGTGACCGGTAAATGCAACAGATGAATTTAGTTGCAGCCCCGGAGGGAGTTTCATCCGAAGTATAACTTTTCTTCCAGCTTCTAAATTGGGGAGTCTGGTGCAGGGTAGGTTGCTAGGGACGTACGCGCACACGCCTCCATGCAATCTAAAAGAAGTAAGCAGCTCATACCCCGGGAAATTAAGGTGATTAGTGGCTATTTTGGCACTGATTTGAGTTTCGGTGAGGAAGAGGAGTTGGGGCCTATTAGCCTGGAGGAAATGGTGTACGGAGTTCAGGTTAGAATTTAGGCCACATATGTTCGAGAAGGATATTGTAAATCTCGATGCTGGCTCCCCCTGTACACCCCTCTCCAGGAGATCCGAATGGAGGGGTATTTTACCTCCCGAATCTTTTGTACAAGGAGGAGCCATCATCATTTTTGTTTATAAGTGAAACTGACTCTTACGCCAGAACCGGAAACGTCCTTGGGACTTCAAACGGCTCCTTGATGTAAAGAGTGGTACCTCCTCGGGCGTGAAAAAAATTCTTTACTATCACGTAAAGGAAAAATCCACTACCACCTGCTTGACTCTGATTAGTCGCCTCGTACGACAGGCAGGAGTTACCTTAGGCATATTATTTTAGTTAGTCCCCGAACCCACAGGTTACAGTTTTGGTTGAGCGAATAAATACTATAAATATAATAAATAAAGTACAAAAAACTTTATTCACATTAATAAAGTATTGGTAAAACGTATTGATGTTGCTAGAAAGCAGACAATAAATTAAGTTTCATATAATATTAGTGTTACGTAGAAGTGAATATATTTTATATAAGCAAGGTTGTTACAAGTGCTAGCTTATCGTTAATTTTTACACCCTGTATATACTACACCATACTTATAAAAATATTCACATAAGTTGTGTGAGAGCCAATATTCAACCAAAGGAGAATGGTTAAAATTTCAAGCCGGTAGTTGGTGTAGCTTTTGGGAAATCCACGAGTAAATTAACACGATTTCTTATCAGACGACCTCATTGATCTTTGTGTGGTGGTAGAAGTTGCAAGTAAAATAAGCAGAAGGGTCGCAATAACCCGTGGAAGAGCTAAAGGCGTAACTGCTTTTCCCGAGGTACGTGTTAATGTGTCACGTTCAGCAGTCGCTATCTTGTCGCTTGTCGCCCACCCGTCTCTGCCCGCACGAGATTGGAAAACTTCCCGCCATATATATATGTAGACTCCTGCAACGCTATTGCTGTACTTTGAGTCCGCATTGCCTGCTTGTTCACTCAAATTGAAACTTTTATTTTAAAAACAGTACAAGTTAATGAAATGCTAGTTTCACCAGCCGGGGATTGTAATCAGATAGGGCGCTATTGGAACGCTGTTTTAGAGACAACAGCTGCTTTAATAAAGGTCCATTATTAGACGCAAAAACCAATCATAGGATGCAGCCTGCAATCAAACACACTTGTAGTTTTTTTTTATCCTGGCCTGATTTGCAGATGTGGAACGCATTCTTTCACTAGGGTAGACCGGTGACAGTTGTACAATTTGTTACTTAATTGCATCCTACGGACTAAAGTGATGTTTACTAAAAACAGTTTTGACATCTTTACATACAGTATATCTTTCCCCACTAAATATGATTTAGTAAAAGCTTCTAGTGCAATTATAAAAACCTAATAACTAGGTTTCATTCAAAATATTGCAAAGTGGTACAACCGCCCCAACCTTCGGGACGATTGTACCAGTATATGGGGACAATTGTAACACGTTTCAGTTGTTGCAAAAGTATCGTTTATTAGTGAATTTTTATTTAAAAAAATTCACTAATAGAGAGGTATCGATGGTGAGACTTTGCAAAAATTTTTTCAAATGAGCGCGATTTAGGACCCCTTGAACCCATATCCGGGGTCAGTTTCAATTTTTATATGTATATATATATATATATATATATATATATATATATATATATATATATATATATATATATATATATATATATATATATATATATATATATTTATTAATGGCTTGGATGAGTTCGTTAGGCAGGAAAATCGGACGGGTTTTTACGGGAAAATTGAGTTTTCTTTCAAAAAAAATTTTTTTGCCGAAAATAACTAAGCGGTTTTAATGAAATTTACTATATATGTTGCCTTGGGAGAGGAATTACTAAGTACCAAAATTCAACTTTCTCAGTTATAGAAAATTGAGTTATTCAAATTTTAAATTTGAATAACTCAATTTTTTTTAATGAAATTTGGTGGATATCTTGTCCTAGGAAATACCTTACTACTTACCAAAATTAAACTTTCTAAGATTATAGAAAAGTGAGTTAATCAAATTTTATAGCTCACTGCAGTGTTAAAATCAATGGTATTTTCCTCACTAGGTATTTTAAACACTTGGGTCGGGGACTGACCGAATTCATTCCCAGTTGCTAGTGATCTACTCATATTCTCTGAATATGTTAGAAACGTAGTATCTACTTCATTCCAACTCACTATTAACCGACTATTTATGAAATCAAATAAGCAAATTAAATGGATTGTCATAAAATATGTAGTGTATTAAGACTAAGGGAAAAAGAAATAAAACATATATAAGTGCACATTTTGATTATATTTTAGGGTGTGCGGCGCACACCTAGCTCACTAGGAGAAATCGCCACTGCTTGAGAGAGGTATTGTCACAGCATAATATCTTATTAAAGTTCATTTGTAAATAGGTTTAATTTTTATATGTTTATATATATATATATATATATATATATATATATATATATATATATATATATATATATATATATATATATATATATATATATATATATATATATATATATATATATATATATATATATATATATATATATATATATATATATATATATATATATATATATATATATATATATATATATATATATATATATATATATATATATGTATCCGTCTCATAACTCAAAAAATAATTAACCGATTTCGATGAAACTTGACAAGTGCCTTTATTTTATTACTGGCTTGGATGAGTTCGTTATCCAGAAAAATCGGACGGGGTTTCCCGAAAAAATTTTGAGTTTTCTTTCGAAAAACAATTTTTTCTCTGAAAGTAACAAAGTTGTTTTAATAAAATTTACTATATATGTTTCCTCAGGAGAGATCTTACCACGTACCAAAATTCAACTTTCTAAGTTTAGATAAAATTGAGTTATCAAATTATAAATTTTCTTTCGAAAAAAATTTTTTTCTCCGAAAATTACAAAGTAATTTTAATGAAATTTTGTGGATATCTTGCTTTAGGAAAGACCTTACTACGTGTGAAAATTAAACTCTAAATTGAGTTATTTAAATTTGAAGCATTTAATAAAAATTCACTACCATAACGCACTTGCTGCGTCCCGAGTTTTTTTTGAGATTACGTTTGGGTGTTTCAAAAAAATACATACAATAATATTTAACAAAGTCAATAAACCCTGTAAATAATAAAATATTCTTTGGCAAAAATAAGAAAAAATTCCTGTAAAACCTGCCGGAACAAGTAATGATATACTTTGCTAAATTAAAAGACCTAACTTATTTCATAATCAAAATCACTCAGATTCACAGTTATGGCACACATACAAATCTTCCCGTTTCGTACATTCTACATGGGACCAAAGTTTACATTTGGAGCACTGAACCCATGTTTCTCTTGGTTTGCTTAAACTATGGGGCTCTAAACATACTAAACAAAAATATTCGTTTTCTTCATCGCTTGATTCTGGTGGTTCTGCAGTTGTCGACTTCTTAACGGTTGTGGCATTCTTATGCTACCCCTTAGCTTCTGACCCAAAGTTTTTCTTAACTCTCTTTTTGTGTTTTTCTTCATCCTCAATCCTATTTTTTTCTTTTTCTGGTGTGTCTGTGTAAATGGTAGAGTGTCTTTTCTTATTTTTTTCCCTTTCTCTTTCCTTGGTGGAGCTATAAGTAAAGGACGGACGCTTTCAAGAGAAAATGTATGGCTGGGGATAATTTCGTCTGGGTTCTAGTTCATCATGGTGAAGTTTAGTGCACTTGTTTTTTTGATTTGTTGACTTGCATCTATGGATAACTGAGACCTGTTTGATGATAGTTGATCTCCGCTTATGGATGGCTGTGCATTGCTTGTGGAAGGTTGAACGACGATTGTGGATGGTTAATCTCTGCTTGTGGATGGCTGTAGAGTGGTTGTGGAAGGTTGAACAACGATTGTGGATGGTTGATCTCTGCTTGTGGATGGTTGTGCAGTGCTTGTGGAAGGTTGAATGACGATTGTGGATGGTTGTGCAGTGCTTGTGGAAGGTTAAACGACGATTGTGGGTGATTGTGCAGTGCTTGTGGAGGGTTGAGCGACGATTGTGGATGGTTGAAGCGAGATTGTAGATGGTGTAAATGGTGTATTTCGGGGAGGCATTGCTCTATTTGTAATTGATGATGGGGCACAATCTAATTCTGTAAAAATATCCTTATTGAATGGCAATATACCGGTACATCTAAATCCAGCCTGTATGTTTGTTGGAGTGAGTGCAAGAGGCAATGCTATTTTTAATATGCCTGGAATGTCATAGATAGACATCGTTTTTGAAGAATTGGCGCAAGTATGGGAAAACTGGTATAAGTCTGATATATTCGATATTGAGTTAAATAGTGGAACATGTCCGAAGTGACCAGAATAACCGCGTGAAAACTGATATAAGTAGACAAATACAATTCTGTAGGCGATATTACTTGGTGCATATGGCATAACTCAAAGTTTTTGTTGTGGAAATAGATACAAGTCTACTTGACACACTCAAATCAATCTTTAGTTGGTGTATGTCGACATAATGGTGGGTCCAATTTATTAAAGAATCACAGTATGTAAGGAAAACTGGTATATGTGGACATATTGAGTTTTAAGTATCTGTAACAGTTGATATATGTAGACTTATATCACTTTACACCAAAGTATTGCAACTTTTTAACAATATAACTCTACATGTATCAGTATACACAAAGTATCACTACAAAATGCGTAGTGGTAAGTACCTATACTAATGTCAGTATTCTCTCAGTATTGCTTGAAGTTACGTGTTTGTTGTGAGGTGTTAACCACATTATTGGATTTTTTGTTCAAGTTGAAAGTTGCGGAGTGTTGTTAACGCGAATATAAGAGTGAATTTGCCAGGATGTTTCACAGTTAATTAAGGTATTAATAACTGTTTATTCACAAAACAATATAATACTTGACCTAGGTATTTACATTTAGTGAGGTTATGGCGTATTCAAAAAGATCAGAGTTTTTGGCTGAACTTCGAAAGAAGGTGGAGAATGAAAAATATTCCTCTAGGATTTTAGATGGTAAAAACAGTGTTCGTAATAACAAACACATTAGGTATATTTGATTTTTATAAATTTTATTACAGACGGCGAGAATAGTAGAGGCACGGCAATGTTAACAACGGAGGTATCAGCTGACAATACTAAAAGTGATGACCATATAATATGCTCTATTTATAATGGTAAACCCACTTCAAATACATCTTCTATGATATATATGTATTCTAACAACAATAAATTTCAGATTGCAGTCGTTCAGAAATCGGAGAACTGTATACGTCATCTAAGGTTACTGTTGAAGTTTGCTCCGAGGATGACTCACAGTGTGATTCACACGATTTGATTCAAGATAACGTCTTAGAAGCAGTTGAATTTTTGGGAATCCCAGAAAGTATCTTGATAGATCAAATCGGAATGAGGGGATATAACAGTACTCATGAATTGGGCGGAAGTCATTGTTCACAAAGTGATAATGTGCGCCCGGACAGAATTCTCAGAACTAAAAATGAAAGGAATGTGTTGAATGATAATGGAAACAATAAAAACGAGGAGATATTGAAAAGATCTGAATACAATGAGGCAGAAAGCATCCTATACGCTGAAGAATATAACGAATATGAGCCAATGGATGATAGTGACGCAGACCCAGATTATACTCCCGAAGTTGAAAGTGCCGATATAAAGCATAAAGAGCAGCTGGTGAAAATTGCCCAAGACGAAAACCAAGCAGAGATATCAAAACAGCCAAATCGAGAAACACGAGCAGTCCGAAATGATCGAAAATTAAAGAGAAATCTTGGACTGGAGTACAAAACAAAATATGGAAAAACAGTCAAAAAGAGAACGTGTCAAGAACTAGCAAACTGTAGACTCAAATGTAAAACCACCATACCTGATGAAATAAGGCAGCATATATTCAAAGAATATTGGTCTATGGGAAATTACAATAAAAGGGTTTCTTTCATAGCTTCACTAATTACAGCGCTACCCAAAAAATGTTGTAAACTGAAAACTGTTGATCCCGCGAAACAAAAAAATAGAACTATAACTTATAATTTTCACTTACCTTTAGATGGATGTCAAAAAAGGGTTTGCAAATCCTGTTTCATGAAAACATTTGGTGAAACAAACAGGTTCATATCTGATGTCCTACAAAATAAAAATGCCTGTGCATCCGGAATTACTCACGGTGATTTAAGAGGAAATAATAATAAAATTCCAGAAGAAGACATTGATCTGGTTCGTCAGCACATTCTTTCGATACCGTCTTATGAAAGCCATTATTGTAGGAAAAAGTCAGATAAAAAATACCTACCTCATTATTACTCTCTGTCCAAAATGTACGATGAATACAAAAAATGGATCCCTCCAATCAAGTCGCCTGTGTCACGATTTGTATACCAAGCAAAATTTCATGAATTAGGAATAAAATCAAATCATTGAACAAAGACACATGCGCTTTGTGTGACAAATATAACATGCAACTCAGAATAACGTCCGATGAACAGGAAAAAGACAAAATACAAGACCAACTAGAAAAACACCAAAAGGATGCAGAGGATGCATATGCAGCAAAAAGAAAAAACAATGAAGCATCAATGACTGACCCATCCAAACAAGTAATAACCTTTGACCTGCAACAATGTCTGCCAACACCAGCTATCGAAACATCAGTAGCCTTTTACAAACGGCAATTGTGGACTTACAATCTGACGTTGTATCGATGTGGTGATAAAGCAGCTTTTAACTTTATGTGGCATGAAGCCGTTGCAGCAAGGGGTGCCAACCAAATAGCGTCTTGTCTTATTAAATATCTAGACCAGACAACAGATGTGAAGGAAATAACATTATATTCCGATACATGTGCGGGGCAAAATAAAAACTCCTATCTTTGTTTGATGTTCATGCTTGCTATCAAGAAACATCCCCACTTAGAGCACATTAATCATAAATTTCTCGTACCTGGGCACACCCACATGGAATGTGACGGGATTCATTCCATTATAGAGAAAAAGAAGAAGAAATATCCCCTTTCAATAGAACACCCAAGAGATTGGATGAATTTGGTCCGACTTTGTGGTTCTAAAAGACCATTTCACGTGACGGAAATGAACCAAGAGGATTTTTTTGAATTTTCAGCACTCTTCAAAAATCAATTTCAACTGAGAAAAATCGACACAGATGGCGATAGAGTTTACTGAAAAAATATTAAATGGTTAAGGTATTCTCAGCAACCTGGTGTGGTAGAATATAAAACAAACCTTAATGATAATACACCATTTAAAAAAATAAATTTCTTACGAAAAGGATCATCATGGCCAAAGACTATAAAAGTTCCACTTTCATACAGATCTTCAAATCCCATAAGCAAAGAAAAGAAAGCAAATCTCTTGGAACTGCTGCCTTATGTTGATAAGACGTTTCATGATTTTTATAAGAACTTATTGACCAAAGAAGATCTGCAGAATACTTTACCTTATCCTGATTCGGATGGTGACAGTGAAGAGGAAACAAATTAATTAAAAATTATATTTGACGTTCAATTACGTTAAAGAAATTTCATTGTTCATTTCGTTTTTTTTTGCTTGTTTGTGAAAAATGGTATAAGTACTTTTCTTTTAATAAATTTTGTGAAAACTGGTATAAGTGAATTTTTTTCTCTCATATACTTAAACTATTTAGATTTTTGAGAAAGCTATCAAATACAGGCCTGTTTTTTAAACAACTTTAGAAAAAATTACTAATATATTTAATCATATATAGATTTGCTAGACTTTAAACTTTACAATGCTTTCCTGAAAACCTGTGAAATTGGACATATACCAGTTTTCCCATACATGCGCCAATTGTTCCTCATCCAACTATCACAAGCAGAGTTAACGGCTTTCTTTAAGCGGCCATATACAGCACGATCTAAAGGCTGCAATTTGTGGGAACAATGCGGCGAAAATGACAAAACCACAATACTGTTCTCTTTGCAGAAGTCCAGTGCTGATATAGATATATGTGATGAGTGATTGTCAAGTAATAATACAACTTTTTGACTGAGAGAACAATGTCTAGAAATGTTTCAAAAAAATGACAAAATCTTCGTCTTGCATCCACCCACTACCGTTGCCCGCTCCAATACATCCCACGGGACCATCTCTGACGAAGTGATCTTGGTATCTGCGGCGCGGAAAAATGAACATAGGTGGCGTTTAATTAGCAATATCGTTAACTGCTACCGTATCAGTAACGAGTGTTCCACGTTCAGCTGACGTAAAAGCGCGGACCTGTCTCATTCCTCTTTTTGCAACAATTCTGTCTGCCTTTTTCACTGTTGTGATACCTGTTTAATCTAGGTTATAAATGTCTTTGGCTTCGAAATGTCCCCTATCAATGACTGTAGTTAAATTATCAAATAATATATTAACATTGGTGCTGTTAAAGCTTGTAGCTCTAGAGAGACTGGTGGGCTGTGCACATCTTATCGATAATTGCTTATTTCTCTTCATAAACGATGAAAACCAATCATTGCTTGACAAGCCATTTTTATCCCATTGAACTGGTCTCTTCACATCGTATTTTTTGGTCAGTTCGTATGCCAGTTTTTTAAAATATTGTATGTGTTAAACAAAAACTATTAAATATTGCAAACGACCTTTATCTTTTTATGGCGCAAAATGGTTAAGAAGTACCAGAAAGATTACTTTGAGAATTTTATAGTTTTTCTCCTGTATATGTCAAACTGGAGGTTTTAAACGTGAAAAGTAGTATAACTACTGCGGTTTATAAATGGAGAATATTGCATAAAACGTATATTAGAATATTCTAGTTTTATGCTACTCTTCTCATTTTTTTTAAAATAACTCTAAAATCTGCCTCTAAATACCTTACATATTACAAATAAATAACTTAAGACCATTAACGGTTATCTACATTTCTTTATTGCAGTTTGACAGAAGCCTTACGTGAATGGTTAGGATGCCTGTCTGATGAGCGAAGGCACGCAGTTTCAAATCTCACCGTTGACTTAATTGCTCTTTCAACTTTTTTTCGTCTTTGATTCCATTTTAACGTTATCTGATCAGATTGTGTAATTCCAAAACATTTTTTAGCGACTCTTCCTTGAAAATGAAAGCTAAGCACTTTTAATACTTTTAATTTAAGTTTAATAGTAGATGTTGTTGCCCTTAGTTGGTAAAACCGTGCCACAGTTAACATAGTCGTAGAGACTTGTCACATGTGAAGAGGTTGTTTTCTTCTCTACAACCAGATTCAATTTTTACAGCATCCACAGGCAAAAGAATTTTCTCTGTGAAGCCACATAAAAAGTATCTATTTCTGTATTCAGATCAGATTTTGGATTTTAATTTATTTCTATTTCTATTTCTATTAGTTAATTTTCTTCTACAAAATGTTCTTTTAATAGCGACTTTTCCTATAAATGAATTGTAGAATTTTCTTTATAGAAACGTTTGTTGTGAAAAATTATTCAATTGATAGAACGAAATTCATCGAAAATAGGTTTTTAATGGATTTTCGTGCAAACAAATTAATTTATTTTTCATTTTAGTTACAGATTAGGTATATAATTTGAATCTGATGTATTCTTTTGCAACATTTTGTGTAAAAGGATATGTTGCCAGTTGTCACAGAATTTTTTTTGTGTTTCGTAGAAATAATTTTTTTTGGAAGATATTTTTGTTAAATTTTAGTAATTAATGACAAATCTTTAATAAGTTATTATAAAAAAAAATGTTTACGGATTTTCTTGAAATTTTTTTTGCAAAGTTTCATGAAATTTTTGTTGTGTAATGGAAAAAGTATTTGTGAAAAATTATATTTTGCTAGGTGGGTAAATAACTTGCAATGGTTCGTTGGCCAAGAAAATCAGACCAGTTTTTCTTATTTATTTAATTTATTTTTACTAGCGAATTTTCTTTTACAAAATGTTCTTTTAATACCGAATTTTCTTATAATTGAATGCAATTTCTTTATAGAAACATTTGAGAATTTTTGTATGAAAAATTATTCAATTGATGGAACATTTCTTTAACTAAATTCGTGGAAAATAGTTTTTTTATGGATTTTCGTGCAAACAAGTTATTTTATTTTCAATTTTAATTGCAGATTAGAGATAAAATTCGAATTTTATGTATTCTTTTAGCAGAATTTTGCGTAAAAATATTTGTCCAAGTTTGATGCCTGCTTTCATTAAAAAAGAAATATCTGCTATTAAAAATATTTCAATGAAAATTCACTACCATAACGCAAATGCTGCGTCCAGACTTTTATAAAAATAATGTACTCCGGCAAAATTTCCTGAATAGCCAGGCTCTCTTCTCTGGCGATGGTGATTGGTCATAGTGGCGGGAACATACCGACGTTAGAAATACAAAATACGTACATATTTAAAATGCTCTGAACTTACAATTTACACAAAAAAATAGAAGCTGCTCCTGAAGCGAGCAATTTCACCAACAAAATAATTAATTAATGTAAAATTCTGAGCAGAATTTTACGCTATTTGCTAATCAAATGGATTTTAGAGCATTCCGATGCAAATTGCAGAGCTGAATGTAGAAGGAGAGAGGGATTTTATTGCAATTATAAAATGCCAGCCGTATTACGCTGAGTGGTTTTAATTTACGCTTGCAATAAGGAACCATTGCAGTGTGCTAAATTGTTCAATTTTCCAGCTACATTGTTTTCCTCGGAGTAGCTGTTAAATGAACAATAAAGCGGATTTTATATGCTCGATTAATAAAGACCCTGATAGAAAGACGAGAAAAATTCGCTTAGAAATAAAGAACATGTTAGATTATCTATGTTTTTTAGTAAATTTTCATTAAAAAAATTCACTAATAGAGAGGTAATGATGGTGAGAAATTACAAAAAATTTAGCAAATGAGCGCGATTTAGGTCCCCTAAAACCCATTTCCAAGTTCCGTTTTTGTATGTATGTATCCTATCGATAAGCAAATAATAATAATAATAATAATAATAATAATAATAATAATAATAATAATAATAATAATAATAATAATAATAATAATAATAATAATAATAATAATAATAATAATAATAATAATAATAATAATAATAATAATAATAATAATAATAATCCTTATTGACTACAATCATACAGCATGTCTCTACAGATAAGTCTTGTAAAGTATTTAGACATAATTTAGTTAAAGGTCAACCTAAAAATGTTTTGACAGCTATTTTCCAAACATTATGCTTCAAATTTTGACACATAAAATGTCTATAATTTATATCTTACGATAAGTACACTTGGAAAACACCCAAATCACCACAACACATATTTCAGAGACCTTACGATCGTTTCCTTGACAATGTCAACATCTTCAGAGGAAGAAAATTCTAACATAAAAAACTAGATCCCGTGTATTTATATCGCGTCAAGGTAAACGAACTAGTCCGAAGTAAAGTTGTCGTCCAAGAACGATCGTTTGTTTATTGCGCAGAGAAACCTCCGACCTGTTTCACTGCGCAATAAACAAACGATTGTTCTTGGATGACAACTTTACTTCGGACTAGTTCGTTTACCTTGACGCGATATAAATATACGGGATCTAATTTTTTATGTTGGAATATTCTTCCTCTGAAGATGTTGACATTGTCAACGAAACGATCGTAAGGTCTCTGAAATATGTGTTGTGGTGATTTGGGTGTTCCCCAAGTGTACTTATTAGTGCTCACCACAGGTTCCAGTTTTCACATAGTTATATCTTCCGTTTACATCATCCATCCTAAAAATGCTTCCAAAACTTTCACTGCTTGATTTCCCTTTCTATTTGGCAATGCTCCACCAAAAGAATCGTTCTTTTCAACTGATTCGAATGAAACTTGGCACATATCTTCATTTTGTTTAGACTGCGGACGAGTTCGTATATCAGCTCTAACAGAGATTTTTCCCCCAAAAATATAGATAAATATTTTTGAAAACGCTATAGTTTTGACAGTATAAGAGTAACTTAAATGAGACTTTACATGTAGCTAGAAATGGTGCAAGTAAACCTCTGCTGTAAATTTAAAGTAATTTGGTTCACAACATTTGGAGCTTTTACCAAATTAAAAAAAAGTCTGGGAGCAGCAAGTGCGTTATGGTAGTGAGTTTTCTTAAAATGTTTTTAATAGCAATTATGTGTGTTTTTTTTAAGAAAGCAGGAATCAAATTTGGTTACCGGTATAGTAAAAACAATCTGCGATGTTTCATTAAAATAACTTTATTGTTTGAAAATGTACAAAAATTTCCAAAAGTAAAGTTAAAGTGTTCCCGAAAAAATTAGTTTCTTGGTCATCCTTATAGGTTAATAGCAAACTGAGCTATTCAAATATGAAGCATTTAATCAAAATTCGCTACCGTAATGCACTTGTTGCGTCCAGAATTTCTTGTCTTACAAACATGCATTATATTTCGATGGAAAATGCAAAAAATAACATAATGCGTGATCGACTAAAAAAAAAAGAACATTTGTATCACCAACGACCTATGAGCCACCCTGTGATTGTAGAAATATTTTTTTAAGATGTAGCTCAAGACAACCTATAATTAATGTATACAATTTTTTTCATAACGGATATATTAAGCTTTATTGATTTTTTACGAAAATTCGACAAAAATTATATATCAACATATCTTCAATGTATTAATTTTTTCTTGCGCACCCCCAATGCATTAAGGCACGAGCCGCTACTGACACTAGTGTTCCATTTTAAAAGATAAAGTTTGTCTATTGTAATGTAATTTGTTTATATTTATTCAGCAGATCTTCTTGTCAATTAAATATGCACAGATACAATTACGGGCATCCTTTAAATGTAACTTTGGTTGTTTTAGCTTTAAGTACATAGTTGTTAATGTCTACTTTGATTTTTGTATAAACAGAGAATAATGCACAAACCTGAAATACTTAATTAAAACTTGCGTAATAACAGGTACTTGTGCTTAGAGTTAAATCCGCTTTACCTAGCAAAGTTTCGACGGTATTAGTACAGAAGTGCTCACGAATAACTGCATAAATATGCTGAAATTAGAACTAAAACATGTAACGTTTCGGCCCGTGTTGATTCTAATATTAAGTTACATGAAGAATGGAAACTCTCGGAAGTTCATACTTCCCTTCTGTGCCATTAGAGTCACAAATCAGAGTTATTATAAAGATTACTAACTTCTGCGAAGTTCGGTGGAAAATCAATTCATTCTCACCAGTGTAAACTCGAAGGTAAAGTACTTCAACTTCAATTCGTGAAGCCAATCAATTCACCAGGGATTTTATAACTTCCCGAACTTCTACGGACTGTGGATAAAAAATCTCTAAAAACATCCACCTTCGAGTCAATATTGCCATCCCGGATAAGTATTATAATGACTGATCGACATCGTTACGCAGGAATATTTTCAACCCACTTTCATTAGATTTTATGTACATGCTGGTCCAATAGTGCGTCCAAGTTCAATAACTTCTTTATTATTTAATAATAAAAAAATTGAAACAAAAATTGCAGGTATTAACGTTAGCTACAAACTAAAACTATTTTACCATATACAGGATGTTGCATAGATACAACCTAAACTTCACTTTTTTTAAATGGTACCTATATATATATATATATATATATATATATATATATATATATATATATATATATATATATATATATATATATATATATATATATATATATATATATTTCTATTATAAATTTTATCACCACCCAGCAAACCCTTCTGGACTCTTTCTAAATCTATTGGGAATAATTTCTCCAAAAGAACGTTCCCACCTCTTGTTTCAGGGGATGAAATTGTTTCTACCGCCCTGGGCAAGGCTGAACTTTTTGCCTCGTTGTTCGCCGGCAATTCTACTCTCAACCCACCACCAAATGTTCAACCACCAACAGTCCCCAATGTCGCGCATAAAATGACGGATATCATTTTCAAATCTAAAAAGGTACGAAAGATGCTCTCTTCTCTTAATACCAAGACAGTATCTGGCCTTGACGAGATCCCAGCAATTGTTCTCAAAAAATGCGCACCAGAATTTGCTCCTGTCCTGACTCGTCTGTTTCAGACATCTTACAATACAGGCATATTCCCTAGTAACTGGAAAACTGCTAGAGTACCACCCATCCCCAAGAATGGATCCAAAGCGCTTCCGAGCAACTACAGATCTATTTATATCATTTCAGTCGTCTCTAAAGTGATGGAAGAGTATATAAACACCGAATTACTAAAATTTCTTGAAAAACACAATCTAATCCACGACAGACAGTATGGATTCCGTCAGCGCAGATCAACTGCTGACCTCCTCTCCTTTGTCACCCATTCTTGGAACAAGTCTATGGAACTACACGGTGAATCCCAAAATGTCGCTCTAGATATATCCAAAGTGTTCGACCAAGTCTGGCACGCAGCGCTACTTAATAAACTGCCGGCCTATGGCCTACCACCAAAACTCTGTACCAGGACAGCAAATTTGCTCTCCAACCGGGGCATTTCTGTTGCCGTGGATGGCCATTCCTCTAAACTGTATCTAATTATTGCAAGAATTCCTTAAGGTTCAGCTTTAGCCCCTACTTTGTTTCTTCTCCAGATCAATGACCTCCTCTCTGGCACATCCAACCCACTTTACAGTTACGCGGATAACAGCACCCTCCACTCAACTATACAATATTCTAAGCCTGTCTCTTTAGCCCAATTAGATGAGGATCGCAGACTCATGGAGGGTTCTGTCCCCAAAAAAAACATTAGAATGGGGAAGTAGAAATCTTGTACAATTCAACTCCACCAAATCTCAGCCTTGCTTTCTATCTCATAAGAGATACACCAGCCCTAGTCCCATCACAATGAACAACCAAGTTATTCAAAGTAATGAGTCCTTTTTACTTGTTGGAATTTCTGTGGATAGAAATCTCAATTGGCACCAACATGTCACATCAATTGCAGAAGCGGCTGCTAGGAAATTAGGTTTCCTCTTCCAAACTCGCAAATACTTTTCACCAGCTAATCTCTATACCTTATATACTTCACAAATAAGCCAAACCTCGAATACTGCTCCCACATCTGGGGTGCCGTTGCCGCTTCTACGCTCGCTATCCTGGACTCCATTCAGAAGGGAGCTATGCGTCTCATCGGTGACCCTACCCTCACCCAAAGCTGCCATTCCTTGCCCACCAACATGCCGTTGGTGACCTCTCGCTCTTTAATAGATATGTGCAGGGGCACTGCTTAGAGGAGCTTTCTTCCATAGTTCCTCCACCTGCTACCCCCAACAGATCTACCAGGGGAACAGAGCGAATGCACCCTTTTACTGTCCAGGGCACCAGACATAGAACATCTTGCTATGCCCGCTCTTTTGTCACGAGGACTTCCAAGTTGTGGAATTCCTTGCCGGCACATGTTTTTTTTTCCCCCGAACCTCCAAACCTTCAAGTCCAGAATTAACAAGTTGCCTCTTTCCTCCTTGTCGACACCCACGGTACGATAGTACTTAGGATGTAAGCCCTCGTGGTGTGTTTTTGAAATAAATAAAAAAGTTATATATTAAAAATGAAAACTATATACATCTCCAGTCAAGAAATATTTTACAGAAAAACCGATTTGTTTCCTGGAGAGAAACAGAGCGGACGCCAATGTTGTAAAAAACAAACAGAAGTTATTACGTCGCAGCTTGCAGCAAAACAGCAATATACAAATGTCCTTGTTTACATTCTGCATCAAACAAAGTTATTTGAAATGTCTCTCGATATTTCATTTTTGATATGTATCTCATTGCACGAGAACGTGCGAAAACTCAAGATATATCTCTCGATATTGTTTCTTCTTGTTTTATTTTCAGCGAGTATAGGGAAAGTTGATTGTCTTTAAATGTGGATGTCTCTAAAAATGTGCACGAAAGTGCTTGGACATTTGTAAACAAGCGGCTAAGACGTTGAATTGTCGCATATGAATCAAAAGAAGATAGTCGTTTGCTTGAAACAGAATATATGGTGCTTGAAAATCCAGAGCTCGATAACTGATCCGCGAATTGGTGTAACGTTGAAACTTTATTTATATGTTCGTTGAAATTGTATGTTTACAGGCGATACAGTGTCAGTGATCCCGACAAATGGCTCAATCCACACTGAGTACTGCCCCACTTCACAAATATTCCCGTTCTGTTTTCTGTTGAAAGAAGACGTATTGAACGACCGGAATAAAGTAAGAAAAAGCAATTTGAACGGTCTGGAGTTGAAACTCCGATTGATTTCTACAAACTGGTGTCTGCGGACTGTGCACCGTCTTGCAGAATGACCTCGTATATTTGTGAGAAAGGTTTTAAAGACGCGCTATGAAGAGGGTGAACTCAATATGCGTCTATACAGAAAGATTTGTGGTCATCGTTTTGGCTATATGTCTAAATCTCTGTAATAGCTGAATCGATAGGGATTATTTCTCGTATGCGAGTGTCCAATCCCATCTACTAACAGCTTTAATGTGCAGATAAAAGAAAAGACCTCCGGCATAATCAAGTTATACCTGATATATACCTTTGTTTGCGACTTTTCAGCTTTATTTACAATGGCGACTTCTGGTGTTACCGATTACCTAATAGCATGTCTGTTGTAATTTTATTTACTTTGTCTTTTAACTGACCGTAGTTGACTTTTAGTGAATTTTCTTAAAAAAATTGACTAATGAGGAGATCCCGACTTTTGAATTTTGAAAAAAATTCTTCAAATCTGCGCTATTTAGGACTCCTGGAACCCAAATGCGAGGTGGATTTGAGACTTTATATATATATATATATATATATATATATATATATATATATATATATATATATATATATATATATATATTTATGTGTCACACCTATAACTAAAGAAATAATGGATCGATTTTGATAAACTTAATGAGTGCATTCCTTTCGCAAGTGGCTTGGATAAGTTCGTTAGCCAGGAAAATCCGCCAAGGTTTTTCCGGAAAATTTTGTGTTTTCTTTCGAAAAAAATTTAGTTAAAAGTTACCTACCAAAATTTAGCTCTGTAGGTTAAAGGCCAAAGAAGTTGCAGGCATTTAAAGACAAATAAATTTGGGATTTCCTCAAAACGTCAAAGTTGTGATTTAAAACGTCAAAATTGCTAATATTTAGGCAATGAACCTGAAACTAATATGACCTATGGAAGGAAAATGTCTCAAGAAGAATGTTTTACACACCCTGAAGTCTCAGTTTCGCTCGTCATTGTCCTTCATTTTACTAAAATATTCCCAGAAAATTCATTTCAAATAGACCCTTTCTTTGATGCTTTGGCAGTAGTGTTGGCTATAGAGTTTATCGGTTAATGGTATATCATTCTTGTCGAATTTTCGTAAAAAATCTTTAAAGCTCAATATATCTGTTATTATGCAAGATACGAAAAAAATTGTATACATTTATTATAGGGTGTCTTGAACTACATCTTCAAAAAATATTTCTACAATTACAGGGTGGCCCATAAGTCCTTGGTGAGTCAAATTTTCTTTTTTAGTGAATTTAAAAAAAAAATTACGAATGGGGAGATACGTGTTTTCCTGGAAAGTTTTGTGGTTTCTTTCTAAAAAAATGTATATCTCCGGAAATAACAAAGTGTGGGCAATCAACTTTGGTACGCGTATTTGTATTACAAAGAGTAAACCATGTATAAAAATTTGGGTCTCCATGTTTAAGGACAAAAAACTTACGAGCAGCTAAAAAACCAATTTTGGAGTTTTCCCCAAAACGTCAAACTCGTAATTTAACACGTCAAAATTGGCAATGTTTAGGCAAAGAACGTGAAACAAATACGGATTGTGAAAAGAAAATGTTGCAAGAAAAGTGTTCTGCGAACCCTTTAGTTTCAGACTCAACCGTCATTGCCCTTCATTTTACTAGAATGTTTACAGAAAATTCATTTCAAATAGACCCTTGCTCTGAGGCTTTGGCTGTCGGTTTAGTTAGGTTGATGCTTTCGCTGTTGGTTTGGTGAAGTTTATGGTTTAACGGTCTATAATTTTTAGCTAATTTTCGTAGAACAAATTCGTTATTGCATTTTAGCATTTTTTATCGAAAAATGCTGCATGTTTGGTTTTGGTAGCAAATTTTCATCAAATCCTTCAAATTTCAATAACTAAATTTGCTATTAAGGTTTTTTTGGTTAGGAAACCAACATTTAACTTTATTTTCGGAAAGTTTTGTACGAACGCGGCAAGGGCGTTTTGGTTCCGAATTTTCATTAAATGTTTCAAATTTCAATAACTCAATTTGCTGTTAGCCTAAGATTCATTGGCTAGGAGACCAGTTTTCTCGGAAACATTTAAAGTTTATTTTCGGAAAATTTTTGTACATTTAAATTTAAATAATTATTATGATAAAATATGGTACATTGTTCCTATTTTGATAAATGTCAGATCTACTTTCAAAGTGACATGTAAATAAGCATTTTGTTTTCTGACATTTGTAATACAAATGTAGGCCTGCTCTTCTTCTTACATTCATATTTATTTTTGGCCATCACAATTTTACTCGTAGGGTGGGATACAATTTTAGTGACTTTTGAATTTTGAAAAGATTTCTTCAAATGAGCGCGAAGTATGCCCCATAGAACCCATATCCGGGTTGGTTTCAGTTTTTATCTGTTTGCATATATACAGGGTGACGCATTCCTAGGATAAAGCTCAATATATCCATTATTTTAAAGATATGAGAAAATTTTTTATATGTTCATTATACGATGTCTGGAGCTGCATCTTATAAAATTATTTTTACAATCACAGGTGGCCCATGAGTCGCTGGTGCTGAAATTTTTTTCCTAATCGAACACGCCTTATATTATTGCAATTTTTGCATGTTCCATCGAAAGATAATGCATGTTTGGAAGAAAATAAATTCGGGACTCAGCAAGCGCGTTATGGTAGCGATTTTTCACAAAATGTTTCTTCCGATAGCTTAATTTACTATTAACCTAAGGTTTATTGGCCAGTAAACCAGTTTTTTGAGCACATTTTAAGTTTATTTTGGGAAGATTTTTGTACATTTTCGAACAATAAAGTTATTTTGATGAAAAATGGTACATTGTTTCTCCTATATAGGTTAGACTGGTAACCAACTTTGATGCAAGCTTTCTTTAAAAAAATCATATTTCCTATTAAAAACATTTTTTTTGAAAATTCACTACCATAAGGCTCTTGCTGCCTCCAGACTTTTTTATTCCTTAGTTCCTAAAATAATATCTCCACACATATTCTCAGCACTTCATACCAGCGCACAGCGCAAAGTAACAGCTCGTTATAATTCTGAATGTCTTGGTGGGTAGAAGCCGTAAATCATGTAAAACAATCACATGAAGAATTTCCTCTGCACCTGATCAATATTATTGCTATCGCATTCATAAAAAGCCTGGACGCAGCAAGTGCGTTATGGTAGTGAATTTTCGTAGAAATGATCTGGCACAAAATATTTTATTATAACTTTTTTTTCTTGTAACATAGAAATCTAAATTTTGGTGTATAGTTTACTTTTTATATCGTAAACCTACCTACCAAATTTGGTTATCATAGATTTCTTATTTTTTAAGATAAATTTTTTTTCAAATTAAAACTCAAAGTTTTCCCAAAAAACCTCGTCCGATTTTTTTGATTAACGAACTTGTCAAAGTCATTTACAAAAGGAAGGTACATGCCAAATTTAATCAAAATCGGCCTATTATTCTTTCAGATAAAATTTTTTTTCGAATGAAAACTCAAAATTTTCCCGGAAAACCTCGTCCGATTTTCTTGACTAACAAACTTGTCAAAGCCATTTACAAAAGAAAGGTACATGCCAAATTTTATTAAAATCGGCTAATTACTTTTTGAGATAAGAATTTTTTTCGAATGAAAACTCAAAATTTTCCCGGAAAACCTCGTCAGATTTTCCTGGCTAACAAACTTATCCAAGCCATTTACAAAAGAAAGCTACATGCCAAATTTTATCAAAATCGGCCCATTATTTTTTGAGTTATCGGTGTGATACATATATATATATATATATATATATATATATATATATATATATATATATATATATATATATATATATATATATATATATATATATATAAATATATATATATATATATATATATATATATATATATATATATATATATATATATATATAAACATATAAAAATTGAAACTGACCCCGGATATGGGTTCTAGGGGTCCTATATCGCGCTCATTTGAAGAAATTTTTTCAAAATTCAAAAGTCGAGATCTCCTCATTAGTGAATTTTTTCTAAGAAAATTCACTAAAATTGACCACGTCACACAGGCATATTCCAGTCTACTTCGTGCCAATGCATAATATAAAGAAAGCTCTTAGTGCATCAACGCTCCAAAGTTCTGGATCATAGCGGAAAATAGTATGCATATTCACAAACTGATAAATTAGCTAAGAAAAAAACGTCTCAAGTAAAGCTTTGTATTTAAATTTGAAATTATACATTTAATATTTGCCATGAGAGCTAAAGAAAATGTAAAACCATGGCAATAAATGACGTCATAATACTCTTGTTTTTGCATAAAAATCTGAAAATTCAAAGACTCACAATTTCGCCGATTCTGAACTGACCTTAAAAAATTTCGGGACGCAGCAAGTGCGCTTTAGTAGTAAATTTTCGTAAGAATTGTACACTACTATTACACGGCATATTACCGAAATTATACTTTAAACTTACACAGACCTTGAAGATCGATTTTAAAAGTTATAATACGCGCACATTTGAGGAATTCCTTCGAAAATGTTACCATCGATATCTCTCTATTATCAAAAAAACTTGTGTAACTTTTGTTGAGAAAAATGACCAAAACTCAATTTTGTATTAAGCTAAAAAATTTAAATTTGCTATATCTGTAGATAGTGTAAGTCTCTTTAAAAGAAACTTGTATTACAAATTTCATTAAAGTTACAAAATATTTTCCGAAGGAAACCTAATTCATATTTAAAAATCTCTGGACGCAGCAAGTGCGTTATGGTAGCGAATTTTCTTTAAAATATTTTTAATAGCAAATGTCTTTCTTTGATTAAAGCAGGCATCAAACTTGGTTGCCTATATAGTAGAAACAATGTACCATATTTCATCGAAATAAATTTATTGTTTGAAAATATATAAACATTTTTCAAAAGTCTAGATGCAGCAAATGTGTTATGGAAGTGAATTTCCATAAAAATGGCAGGTTTCTGAAAACAGTGTTTTGAAAAGCGTTCGGGAGCTAAACTGCAAAGTTACCGAAAATTCTCTACCAAAACGCACTTACTGCGTCTAGATCTTTTTGTTACAAACGCATCGTATTTCGATAAAAAATTCAAAAATGCATTAACGAATTTGTTCTACGAAGATTAGCTAAAAAAAATTAAACACCCCTACTGACTCCTGGTCCCGTTACTTCATGGGAGTGTAAACAAGAATTTTTTTGGTGGAATAGGGGTGCTGTGCGGGGTAGGCAGGGGAACATGGCTTCAAGATGTGAAAAAGACAACTTTCAAGCCGGTTTTATTCGGATTCTCTGCTCATATTTCCTTTTTACTACTTGCCCCGCCCAGCACCCCTATTCACTCCTGGTCCCGTAACTTCCTTGGGGGTATGAACAAGAAATTTTTCTTGGGTTTTGTGAATCTAGGGGGACCCTAGGCAGGCTTCTGAAAACAGTTTTTTAAAAAGCGTTTGGGAGCTAATCTGCAAATTTACCAAAAATTCAATACCAAAACGCACTTACTGCGTCCAGATTTTTTTCTTATAAACGCATCATATTTCGATAAAAAATGCAAAAATGCATTAAGAAATTTGTTCTACGAAAATTAGCTAAAAAAAGTTATAGACCGTTAAACCATAAACTTCACTAAACCTACAAATTAATATCCAAAAAAAAAACATCAACTTAACTAAACTGACAGCCAAAGCATCAGAGAAAGGGTCTATTGGAAATGAATATTCTGTAAATATTTTAGTAAAATGAAGGGCAATGATGGTTGAATCTGAAACTTAAGGGTTTGCTGAATACTCTTCTTGCAACATTTCCTTTTCACAATCGGCATTTGTTTCACATTCTTTGCCTAAACATTGCCAATTTTGACGTTTAAAATTGCGAGTTTGACGTTTTGAGGAAAACTCCAAAACATGTTTATTTAACTGCCCATAACTTCCTTGTCTTTAAAGCTATGGTTCACTCTTTTTAATACAAACACGCGTAACAAATTTGGTTGCCCGTACTTTGTTATTTACGGAGATATCAATTTTTTTATAAAGAAAACATAAAATTTTCCGGGAAAATCTGGTCCGATTTTCCTGGCTAACGAACTTATCCAAGCCAGTTGCAAAAGGACGGTACTCACCAAATTTGATCAAGATCGGTCCATTATTTTTTTATTTTTTGAGTTATCGGTCGGATATATATATATATATATATATATATATATATATATATATATATATATATATATATATATATATATATATATATATACATATATATATATATATATATATATATATATATATATATATATATATATATATATATATATATATATATATATATATATATATATATATATATATATATATATATAAACAGAGATCTCCTCATTAGCGAATTAAAAAAAAATCGCTAAAAGTTATCTGCCAAATTATAAACGTAGCGGTTGTTTTTCCTTATTAATCGCCAAAATGATTTCGATATCAACAATAACAAAATGTAAAAAACAAAAATGAAAAATAAAAGGTTATGTTACTTACGTTTCAACATTCGTTTAATTAATTTTTAGTTTTATGAAATAAAAAAAAAATAGAATAAAATTAGATAAAACTGGAATCCATGCAGAAACAATTAAATAGTTTTAAATCTCCACTACAAGTTTGTCTTTAAAAATATAATCTGGTCCGAACTTTTGCCCGAAAGTCGATTCCTTCTTGCATTTGTTATAAGACCAGTTTTGGAAAGTATCCTTTCAGAAGGTACAGATGTAGCCGGTGCACAAAGATACTTTGTGTGCATTCTGTGCAATTCAGGAAATAAATGTTTGTTTTTTGACCAAAGGAAAGTAGATTGATGGAGCGAAGTACATTTGGCATGGATAAATATTATTTCACTGTCAGAATCGCTTTTGTAGTGGGTGATGAGGTCATTATATCAGTTGACTGCGTTATTTTGTTGTCCAAAGATTCCCACAATATATCGACATCACTGGCCTCAGAACTTCCAGGATGTGCTTCAAGTACAGCGGCTGGTAGCACCACGGGTGTCTTGCTTTTTGGATTTTGTGTTCCCACCCTCCGTTGTAGATTTTATATGTTCGCTTTACTCCAGTTTACAATCAGAAATGAATAGCTAACAGCAAAAAATGCATATGTATTAAGAGCCTGAGTCAAGTTCCTGCTGTTAAGATGTTCTCGCACCACCTGCTTAACTCGTTTCGTAAACTCATTTGTCAGACCGTTTTGCATTACCGAGTGGTTTATTTTCATAGGTATTTATAACACTCTTTTACATCCATCGAAGCTATTTGCTGTCCGTTCTGCATTTCATATACACCTGGTTGTATTTTCCCTCTGACTACACATAAAGTGCGGCATTTGTCAAGCCCAAACTTCATGTCAATATCTCTGGAAAACCCTTCCTCGATTTTAAGGGGTTGTACCAGGTGATTCTTTGAGGAACCCATCAGTTTAAGATCATCCATATACAGCAGATGATTTGGCCTCATTTGCTCTCTGCCATTGTTTTCTATACTAAAGCCATATCTGGTGGAGTTAAGGCGGTTTGATAGTGGATTCAATGCGAGGCAGAACCACAATAGGCTTAGCAAGTCACCTTGAAATATACCTCTTCTAATTGGTACCGTGCTGGTTATGATATTATCGCCCGTTTGTACCCGTAACAGAATTTTTGTTCTCCAGGTATACATTGTGTTTTCATGGAACCTCAGGATGTAAGTATCGATCTTATAGATCTTCAGCACACTTATAACCCATTATTATTATTATTATTATGATTATTATTATTATTATTAATTGATATAATCATAACATTTTCTCAGTATTACTACTGGAAACCTTTTGACCGACCCCCCGCGCTCGACGTTGGGGCTCGGCTCGGTGGATGAGGGTGAAATTCATCATATCCCATTATGCCGATCTTACCATTGCAGTCTGACTTCCGGTGCTTCAACAGAGCAGACGTGTTTGAGGTCGCCACTCAACTGAGGAATTTTGGGACTATGTGACATGTTTGCAGCAGAACCGCCCTCTGCCCATGTTGAAGATGTTATTTGGTAATCCGAATCCCTTCAGATTTGCCATAAAATTTTTGGTGACTATTCCTTCCGCCGATATTACGAAATGATATATAGCCACCTTCTGCTGCTTCCATACTTTAAAAAAATTTAATATGCCAAGTTTTCATACTTGGTAATCTTTTCAATTTCTGTTTTCTAAATGTGATGGAACAGCGATACGGCAATATCTATGATCACAGCAAGCCTCATCTGTTTATTTATCAAGACAATGTCTGGCCTATTGAAGTCCACAGTGCAGTCCGTTATCAAGGGTCTATCCCAGTACATGAGAAAGTACGCCAACTCCAGCACCGCCTCCGGAGAATACTTGTAGTAGGCTGGTGTTGCTGACGGATTCAGGAGGCTGTATTTCAAAGCGATTTGTTGATAGATGGTCTTAGCGAGCTGGTTATTCCTGCCTAAGTAAGCTGAGTCTGAGAGGACAGGACATGCTGCCATGACGTGTTCAATGGTCTCCCCAACAGCTGCGCATTTTCGACATTTATCTACCACTACTAATTTTAGGCAATGCTTATCGTAGTTTTTAGAACCCTATCATCAATGGCCATCACAAAACCCTCTGTCTCCGGGTAGAGTTGCCCCCCAACCAACCACATAAGCGAAGAGGTTTTATCAGCATTATCGGCCTGCAGGTGTTTGAAGTACCTTCCATGCATAGCCTGGTCACTCCACTGGACCATACTGTCCTGATCAGCTGGGACGTCCAACTTACAGTTGCACTGACCCAGCGTAAGTAGAGTATAATCCTTATCCTCGCACACCACCAACTTCATCAGTTCATCTTGCGATGCAAGAAAACTCTGTCGCATGTTTATTTATTGATTAAAGCAGAGGTTCTTTATATGAATTTATCCTCTGCTGCCTTCTTTCCGAGGTGTGTGAAGTCTTCTAACAGATCCGGAATTTCGTAAGAAACCTTCCCTTGAGCCTGTCCAGTCCATCCAAGTCGATGTTAGACCATTTGACAACTCCAAAAGAGTAAGTCAATATTGGTACCGCCCATGAGTTGGTAGCAGAACAGATGTTACCTCCGGAAAGCTAAGTATTTATGAGCTTCGTGACTCGCTTCCTATATTTCTCCTGAAACTCTCGCTTTAGCCGGCCATGATGCACGCGCCCGCTTTTAGGACTCCCTAGGTAGCGGTATGTCTCTTCAGGAGGTAGTTGTTCAATATCGCAGAAGGGCTGTTAGTGACCTTCAACTTCCCCTCTCCTGACGTTGACTATCGCACATTTGTCGAGTCCAAACGACATTTTTATATCATTGCTAAAGATTTTAGCGGTATTAGTCGGTGAGTGGAGCTGATCTTCTGTCTCAGAGTATAATTTAAGTTCATCCATGTATAGTAAGTGGGATATTCTTCTTCGGTTTTTCATATTGAGTTTATACCCGGCTCAGAGTCGACATTGGGTTCAGTGCAAAGCAGAACCACACCGGCGACAGGGAGTTCCCCTGAAAATTATTATATTATATTATATTATTATTATCATTATTATTATTATTATTATTATTATTATCATCATCATCATCATCATCATCATCATCATCATCATCATCATCATCATCATCATCATCATCATCATCATCATCATCATCATCATCATCATCATCATCATCATCATCATCATCATCATCATCATCATCATCATCATCATCATCATCATCATTATTATTATTATTATTATTATTATTATTATTATTGACCTGATTTTCTGTAATGTATATGAAAATTCACTACCATAACGCACATGCTGCGCCGAGACTTTTATATAGGGTCATTATATAGGGTGGAGCATTGAAAACGAAACAGACCGATTTGCGTCCAGGGAATTTTTTTTTAAAGAAACGCCGAAAGACGTAAATTTTTATATTGAGGGGGACATGTTTTGACATAAAACTCAACTTGCTCACTTAAACCCCTTAAGGGTGGTGATAACAACCCTTATATTTTAAGTAGGGAACATGGGCCGAGTCTTACATCACTTCAAAGCTCTTTCTTTTCTGATTTCAGCACACTAATTTTTTTTAAAGTTTTATCAACTCGTTTAAAAATTATTCACAGTTGAAGATGCAAAAACGTATTTCACTCATTGTGATAAGAAATGTGCTGATAGTCAATGTTTTGTTGGTTTGTAAACAGACTACCAGAACATTTCTTATCGGAATGAAAGAAATGCGGTTTATTATTTCAGTTTATCGGTCGGTTTGATACTTAATAGTACTACCGAAAACTAATTTCACAATGTTGTATTCTGTAGAAGAAAGAGTTGAAATAGTTACTCTTTTTTTCAAAAAAGATGACTGTGCCAACCGTACCGCAAATTTGTTTAATGAACGACATCCGAACAGACATGTTAACAGAAAATAAGTTTTGGAGTTAGTTGCAAAATTTCGACAAAGTGGTTCAGTAGCCAACAAAAAACGGGATCCTAAACGTGAATTTCCGGTTAGAAATGAGACTACCGAGATTGAAGTTTCAGGACAAATTGCTGCAGACCCAACTTTGAGCACAAGAAAATTGGCCACTATTTCAAACATTAAAAGAAGAACTATTCAGCGACAATTGAAGCATCATAAATTTCACCCGTTTAAAATTCATCTTGTACAACAACTGAATGAAGATGATTTTGTTATGACTGCACGAATAGCTGATAACGGGAACTTTCTGTTCAATATCTGTTTTTCAGACGAGTGTACGTTTTTGTTAAACTCTATAGTCAATCGTCATAATGGTCGTTATTAGACAGATAATAATCCAAGAAATTTCCAAGAACTCCACACCCAAACTCCACAGAAATTGAATGTCTGGACTGGAATTTTTGGAGACCGTTTAATCGGACCAATTTTTCTTGATGGCAATTTGATTGGCGAAACGTATTTGGAGCTACTAGAAGATATCGTTTACCCTCTACTAATTGATATTGTTGAAAATGATGATCGCCATCAAGAAAATCAATTAGTGTTTCAGCAAGATGCAGCTCCTCCGCATTTTTCACAACGTGTTAGGGAGTTTTTGAACAGAGAGTTTCCAGAGCAGTGGATTGGGCGTAGAGCTGCTATTGAGTGGCCCCCTAGATCACCGGATTTAACTCCTTTAGACTTCTTTCTATGGGGCCATTTAAAGAGTAGAATTTAAGCAACAAAACCGGAGTCTCTGGATAAATTACGACGACGCATTGTTAAATAATGTCGTCTAATAACTCCACAAATGCTCCAGAATGCCAGAGCTTGTTTTGAACAAAATTTGTACTTTTGTATGGAAGCCGGTAGTCAACAATTTGAACACTTACTTAACTGAATAAACATTTTTGAACGTTTGGTTTTGTCTTTTAGTTTTTTTAACGAAAAATTGACTAATTAGTGCATTTCTTATCACAATGAATGGTATACGTTCTTGCAACTCCAACTGTGAATAATTTTTAAACGAGTTGATAAAACTTCCAAATAAATTAGTGTGCTGAATTCAGAGCTTTCAAATGATGTAACACTTGACCCATGTTCCCTATTTAAAATATAAGGGTTGTTATCACACTTAAGGGGTTGATGTGACAAAGTTGAGTTTTATGTCAAAAGATGTCCCCCTCAATATTGAAATTAACGTGTTTCAGCGTTTCTTAAAAAAAAATTCTCTGGACGAAAATCGTTCTGTTTCGTTTTCAATGCGCCACCCTGTGTGCAATCTGAATCGGATAGATTGCTTGTAGTGATCTGCAATACTTTGAGCAACTTTATAAGTTTGTAATTTACTACAAAACATTTTTTTTAACTTTGAACTTATAAAAATAAGTTTTCTCAATATTACAAATATATTAGATATTTCCTCTTGCAAGCGTAACTATAATCAGTGTTGAAAATCAGCCTTTTGTGAAAGTTATTGCCTTTCATAGACTTCATAAATAATGTCATGTCGTGATTGATCAATGCGTTCATATAGGTGTAATATATTTAAAAGGTGATAAGATCAGTTACGGCGTACACAATAGCTTCATTGAGAGAACCAACTAAAATGAAAACGTAACAATGTATATCTTCAGCCAATCTCCCATTGTTGATATACCGTGTAGGCCGAGGAAAACTTGATGAATTAACCACATTCATGAAATCATGTAATAAATATAAACCTCTATTAAAATTATAACATAACTGGCTGCCTTGATTTATTCTGTTAAAAATCTCCATCAAAATATTAGGCGTTTTTATTGGGGCAATCTTACGTGACTCTACCCAGTTACACGAGTCAATACGAATTCTGAATAGCCCAGAATTTACCACTTCTTTTTCCTCTTTCACCACTATATCAGTCCACAGAAATAGCACTGTATTTCTAGAGCAATATTTCTTGTTTCTATCAAGTCCCCGGTATGTTTCGCTAACCGATATCAGGGCTCTATACTCTGTTATTATCCGACAGGTCGAACACTTCCCCTTTCTTATAAATCAGTGTTTGCAACGTTCGTGAACGAGTCAGAGTCAACCCATATATACAATGCAGCCATATCAGACAACCCACACTTTTGTTATTACTGGTCTCAAATTTTTTCCATTTGTTCTCCTCGCGTTTTAATGTATTCTCAACGTGCAGCATTGGCTTGATATGATCAAGTTTTTATGTGTCTGGGGACTAAAGTAGTACAATGGACAATTGTTGCAATTGGTTATAAAGCAAACTAGGTTGGTCTGGAGCTGATTTGCATTTTATATAACTGAAAATGAACAACGACTTCATTGATTGAATTTTTCCTTGTTCAGTGAAAATCTTTCATAATAAAATCTGAATACATCTTATCCCTTGAACATCTAAAACCGGCTTCTTCTGACTACATACATTAAGCGAAAATTTGCTGGAAAATACTGAATTATTTACCTTAATTTATTCTTGATTCGGTGCCTCATATCCAGCAGATGTCACTAGCACCATTTGGGTCATATGACGGTATTGTGTAAATTAATAGAATCACTTTTTTACGTTTTTAGAGAATTCTCGTAGAAAAAATTCACTAATTAGGAGACCGCGACTTTTGCCTTAAAAAAATCGTCAAATAAGCGCGAAAGAGGAAAATTCACTAATAAAGAGATATCGATGGTGAGACTTTCAGAAAATTTCTTTAAATGAGCGCGAATTAGGACCCCTGGAACCCATTTTCAAGGTCAGTTAAAAAGTTTATATATAATATATATATATATATATATATATATATATATATATATATATATATATATATATATATATATATATATATATATATATATATATATATATATATATATATATATATATATATATATATATATCCGACCGATAACTCAAAAAATAATGAACCAATCTTGATCAAATTGGTGAGTACCTTCCTTTTGCAAGTAGTTTGGACAAGTTCGTTAGCCAGGAAAATCGGACCAGGTTTTCCCGGAAAATTCCGTGTTTTCCTTCTAAAAAATTTCATATCTCCAGAAATAATAAAGTAAGGGCAACCAAATTTGATACACGTGTTTGTATTATACAGAGCCAAGTCTGTACCAAAATCTAGGTCTCTAACTTTAAAGACAAAGAAGTTATGGGCAGTTAAAGACACAAATTTTGGAGTTTTCCTCAAAACGTGAAACTCGCAATTTTAAACGTCAAAATTGGCAATGTTTAGGCAAACAACGTTAAATAAATAAAGATTGTGAAAAGAAAATGTTGCAAGAAGAGTGTTCTGCAAACACATAAGTTTCAGATTCAACCGTCATTGCGCTTCATTTTACCAAAATATTTACAAAATATTCATTTCAAATAGACCCGTTCTTTGATGCTTTGGCTGTCAGTTTAGTTAAGTTGATGCCTTTTTGGATATTTATTTGTAGGTTTAGTGAAGTTTATGGTTTAACGGTCTATAATTGTTTTTAAGCTAATTCTCGGAGAACAAATTCGTTAATGCATTTTTGCATTTATCGAAATATGATGCGTTTGTAAGAAAAAATCTGAACTCAGTAAGTGCGTTTTTGTAGCGAATTTTCGGTAAATTTGCAGTTTAGCTCCCGAACGCTTAAAAAAAAACTGTTTTCACAAACCTGCCTAGGGCCCCCATGGATCCACAAACCCCAAGAAAAATTTCTTGTTCACAGCACCAAGGAAGTTATGGGACCAGGAGTGAGTAGGGGTGTAAAGTTTGTTTAGCTAATTTTCGTAGAACAAATTAGTTAATGCATTTTTGCATTTTTTATCAAAATATGATGCGTTTGTAAGAAAAAATCTGGACGTAGTAAGTGCGTTTTGGTAGCGAATTTTCGGTAAATTTTAGCTCCCGAACGCTTTTCAAAAAACTGTTTTCAGAAACCTGCCTAGGCTCCCCCTGGATCCACAAACCCCAAGAAAAATTTCTTGTTCACACCCCCCAAGGAAGTTACGGGACGAGGAGTGAGTAGGGGTGTATAATTTTTTAGCTAATTTTCGTAGAACAAATTCGTTAATGCATTTTTTATCGAAATATGATGCGTTTGTAAGACAAAAATCTGGACGCAGTAAGTGAGTTTTGGTAGCGAATTTTCTGTAAATTTGCAGTTTAGCTCCCGAACGTATTTCAAAAAAACTGTTTTCAGAAACGTGCCTAGACACCCCCCCCCCCGATCCACAAACCCCTAAAAAAAATTCTTGTTCACGCCCCTCAAGGAAGTTAGAGGACCAGGAGTGAGTAGGGGTGCTGGGCGGGGTAGGTAGTAAAAAGGAAATATGAGCATTAAATTCGAATTAAACGGGCTTCAAAGCTGTCTTTTTCACATATTGAAGCCATAACCCCCTTAAAGCCTGCCTACCCCGCACAGCACCCCTATCCCCCCAGGTGCCGTATCTTCCTTGGCGGCTAGGAGCAAGACATTTTTCTTGTGGTTTATGCAACGAAGGTGGTTGTATGCACACGAGGGGAAAGGAAAATCCCCACGACGAAGCAGCCACCCTCCAACCCCTGCCACAAGTCGAACCGGGGGGGTCTGATTCGTCGTATGCAATGCCCCCCTCGTGTGCATACAACCACCCTCGTGGTATAAACTACAAGAAAAACTTCTTGTTCATACCCCCCAAGGAAGTAACGTGACCTTGGGCAAATAGGGGTGCTGTGCGGGGTAGGCAGGGTGTAATGGGGATATGGCTTCAAGTAGACAGCTTTCAAGCAGTTTTTGTATACTTTCAAACCATAAGTAATTTTGATAAAATATAGGTTATTGTTTCTACTACATGGGCTATACCGATAATCAGATTGATGCCTGCTCGCATTTGCTATTAAAAACATTTTTATGGAAATTCACTTCCATAACATATTTGCTGCATCCAGAGTTTTGAAAAATGTTTATATGTTTTCAAACAATAAATTTATTTCGATGAAATATGGTACATTATTTCTACTATATAGGCAACCGAGTTTTATGCCCGCTTTCATCAAAGAAAGACATTTGCTATTAAAAATATTTTAAAGAAACTTCGCTACCATAACGTACTTGCTGCGTCTAGAGATTTTTTTTATTATGGTTTACGTGGACTGCAGTTTTGAACCGTGCCACTTCATCATCAGCGTATAGCGCGCTGATGATGAACCGCGACGGTTCGAAACTGCAGTCCACGTAAACCAATAAGAAATCGCAAAAAGTACAGCAAACAAACAAAGTGTATATATATATATATATATATATATATATATATATATATATATATATATATATATATATATATATATATATATATAATTATATCAGATCTTGCCGCCCAATTTTTCTTAACAAAAAATTAAAAAATATTTTTGACCGCAATATCTCTCAAATTGTTTAAGTGATTGAATTAAAAACCTAGACGGACGTGGCTGTGTACCAATTTTAAAGTCTTTTGATCAAGGAAAAATAAAGTTATTTCAAATTAATATTAAAATAATCCTCGACATCACTTCAGATTTTGTAATGCAATATATACAACGTTAGACAAAGACAGGTGACGTTACATGTACTGCTATGCTATTTAAATAAATCGTAGATAAAAAAACAATGGACGTTACATTATTGCAACATGTACGAATGTACAACGTTGAGATGTGTACCTCAGGGACACGCCATCTCGGTGCGGAACCAGGTAGTATGTTGTCACGACAGCTCTAGTTAACACAAAATGTTAGAGATAGACACTGTGTACAACGTTTGATATTTTACAACTGACTTTAACTAACCTAACATATTTAAAACATGGATATAAATATAGAAAATAAATATTGGACGATGGTTATAAATGTAATCCTGCCTGGCAAGATGTTTCATGTTTCCATTATTGCTTTTAAATACAAAAGTAAATAATTTTTGTCTTTGTGATTCTAAAATCTCGTCAAATGCAAAAGCGTCTGAAATAAAGAAAACTCGAGGGAATCATCTTAGGTTTGACAATACCCACATACATATCTTAAAAAATTCGGCAAGCTATTACGAAACAGCGAAGAAAATAATATTGCAGAACTCTACTTTGCTTATGGCAGATTTTAGAGAGTAAGTATGAAAGAAAGAAAATTGAGATGAAATTAAAACAAACCGGTGGACTTCCTCACGGTATCAAAATTTCCCTATCTACATTTTAATACATTAGTCTCGAGCGTACGGGAATCGGCTGAAGGTTTCCGAAAGCAGATCCGACAGGCGATAGGTGGTTAATAGATACTTCAGTGATGTTTGCGGAAATTCACCAGACACTTCCGGAGAAAAATCCCCTGTTATATTAATACAGTGCTCGAACAGCCTCGGGATAAATTATATTGACACTTAGTTAGATCAGCAAGTATCTAATATAATTTCTCTAGGTGTTGTCATTGATAAATTACTGCAGAGGAAGGAAAGGCACATAAATCGAGCTGCGAAATTTTACTTCTATTAGAAATAAAATAACGAGACTGGACACTGTGGATGTAAACTGAAAGAAAAAGTAGAAGCACTAAAATGTCTGGACGCAGCAAGGGCGTTATGGTAGTGAATTTTCATAAAAATGTTTTTAATAGGAAATATATTTTTTTAAGAAAGCTTGCATCAACTTTGGTTACCAGTATAACCATTATAGGAGAAACATTGTACCGAATTTCATCAGATAACTTTTTTGTTTGAAAATGTACAAAAATCTTTCGAAAATAAACTTTAGATGTGCCGAAAAAAACTGGTTTCCTGGCCAACCTGGAAGGTTAATAGTAAACTAAGCTATCGAGAGAAACATTGTATGAAAAATCGATACCATAACGCACTTGCTGAGTCCCGAGTTTATTTTCTTACAAACATGTATTATCTTTCGATGAAAAATGCAAAAATTGCAGGAAAGATTTTAATAAAATAATGAACAATGAAGATTGTAGCTGAAACTTAAAGCTTTTTAGTGAATTTTCTTAAAAAAAATTCACTGAGAAGATCCCGACTTTTGAATTTTGAAGAAAATTTCTTCAAATAAGCGCTATTTAGGACCCCTGGAACCCAAATCCGAGGTCGGTTTCAGACTTTATATATATATATATATATATATATATATATATATATATATATATATATATATATATATATATATACATTTTTGGGTCACACCTATAACTTAGTGAGTACCTTCCCTTCGGAAGTGGCTTGGATAGGTTTGTTGGCCAGGAAAATCCGCCGAGGTTTTCCTGGAAAATTTTGTGTTTTCTTTCGAAAAAAAACCGGAAAAAATTTATATCTCCAAAATTAACTAAGTAAGGGCAACCAAATTTCATACACGAATTTATATCATCATAAGTAAGTCATCTACCAAAATTTAGCTCTGTAGATTAAAGGACAAAAATGTTACAGGCATTTAAAGAAAAATAAATTTGGGTTTTCCTCAAAACGTCAGTCGCGATTTTAAGCGTCAAAATTGGTAATATTTCTGTAGCTTGGTTCTAAAAGGGCCAATGTCAATTTTCCGTGATTTGGGCCAAAGTGCATTTTCAGTCTGTGTTTAAAGAAAACATTTATATGTAAAAAGGGCCAGTGCCTGCTTGCAGTAACAATCGAGCTATAAAAGTGTGTAGGGCCAATGTTGAAACTCAAAAAATATCTTATTTTACAGGTAAAAAGGCCAAAGTAGACATAGGCCTAAGAGCGACTACCAAACGTATATCATAAAAAGGCAAAAGTGGACATTGGCCTTTCTATTTTAATATTCTACATGTGAGAGCGCTATACATTGGCCCCCAACATTGAAAAATCCATCTCTGGGTTTTCAGTTTGTTTTCAGACACGCTAATGTGCGTATAAAAGTGAGTGATTCTATTATTGTTTTGTGTAATATATATATGACCTATCATGTCATCCCGCAGTAAAAAAATATTGAGTTTGTGTTCAGCTTTGCCTTTGGTGACAGAAAATGATAACAATCAAGGTAAGCAATAATTATAATTTACACATTAAACTAATATTTTAGGTTATGTTTGTGAAATAGAGGAATTATTATTGCGGAGCTTAGATTTCATTCATACGAAATATGATGATAAGATAATACGAATGTTTACTCATTGGTACAACAATTTAAAAATTAGTAGGCGAGAAAAATGTTTCTTTTAACTTCCGGATGGTTGGATAAATTTGAAATATTTTTAACTTTGTAGTACGTGCGATCTTTTAGTTCTACCTCACTCTTTTAGTATTCAATAGGGTTATTAATAAAAATTACTCGCGTATAGCAGATAAACTAATATGTTGCAAATAAGTGTTCAAATGAAACGAACCGAATAACTATTATTACTCTAAAAATTACTAGGTATATTTTTTACCAGTATTTTAATTTCGGCATGAAAATATTTAGATACATGGAAACTACCTGTACTTAAATGTTAAAAGGGTACATACAATACAATAGCGGTTCGGATATTGGATTTCGAATGTTTAGATATATCTACCAATATTCTGAGTAATGTGTTTGTTGTTTTGAATTTTGTTTAAAATCGGATGGATTCGTTAAAGTTTGATCACATTTCAAAATTGAAAACTATTTTATTTATTACGGTACATATTTGCATATTTTGTTATTTTTTGAGTACTATGAGAACATTTTACATTAAAATTATAAATGGTTTAAAACATGTAAATTGTATCTACAGAACCAAAGGGAAGAGTCATTCTGGAGGATGACCCTTTAACACGAACCGAATCATCGACAGCTACTCAAGTTTCTACATCGGAAACTCAAATTGAGGGAGTTTTTCTGAGTAATAAGAGAACCGAATATATTACCTTACGCCCAGTCAGTCCACTTGCTCAAGTAACTGGTAGTTCTACCTCTTACTTACGTGCAGAACAAAGCCCTAACAAATCAAGTAAGTTATAGTATTTTTTGCATTCCACAAAAACACATTATTATTTTTTCTTGGCAGGACATAATGTTTGTGATCAAGATGATTGTGTAAATCAGGACTCTAGAGAAGTCTCCATGAAACATGGAAATAAACAGAATCTAAGGTCTAAATTAAAAAATATCTCATATGCAGAACATGCCTACGATAATGAAGTTTTTGATAATTTTGAAGATGGATCTAGTGATGATTTTGTACCTGCAGAAGATGAGAACAGTAGTTCAGACTCAGACGAAGAACCTTCTGTCATACATGTTACTGCCGAATTTCCAAATAATACTGAGGCCAATCATATCACAGTGGATAAAACTAAAAAAATAGGAAGAAAAAAAGTACAGGAAGGACAAGAATGTAGAAAGAGAAAGCGCGAACCTAAAAATTGGGACAAGAACAAACGAAAACTTTTGAAAAGTCAAGGAAAGTCCTATGTTACAATAAAAGGTAAACATATCTCTGAGAAGTCCTTAAAGAATCCTTGCAATTGTAAGAAGAAATGCTACGAAAAGTTTTCAAATGAAACAAGACAAGACATTTTTGGGGAATTTTATAATCTGTCGCAAGAGGCACAAAATCAGTTTATTGCAAATCACGTTCATGAGGTGTTAAAGAAAACGGAGAGGCTGAGAGGAGAGAATAAAGATAGCAGAAGAACTCATAGTAGAATATATTACTTGGATAAAAATTTAGAAAAACATGAAGTTTGCCAAATTATGTTTTTATCAACGCTTGACCTGACCGTAAAGAAAGTTCGTATCATTGTACAAAAAAAACGCGCTTCAAATTCGAGCATTTGTCCTGATGATGCGAGAGGAAAGCATACAAACCACCCAAAGATAAGCGAAGAGGAAAAGAATATTATAAGACAACATATTGAAATGTTTCCATCTTTTGAAAGTCATTATTCAAGAGAAAAAACATCAAAAAAATACCTAGCTTCGGATCTCTCAATATCAAAAATGTATAGACTTTATGTTGAGTTCTGCCAAGAACACAGTAGAATACCAAGAAATGAAATCATGTACAGGAAGATTTTTGTAGAAGAATATAACTTGTCTTTTAAAAAACCGTACACTGATACTTGTGCTACATGTGATAAATATGAACTTCTATTAAAGTCAATCAAAGATGTAGATGAAAAGCTCAAAATTGAAAATGAAAAGACTGAACACCTAAAGTTAGCAGACTCTGCATATAAAGAAAAGAAGAGAGACAAGCTTGCTTGCAAAACCAACCCTAATCTCTTGGTTATTAGCTTCGACCTGCAGAAGTGTTTACCGACCCCCTATTTAAAAAGCAGCATATCATTCTATAAACGCAAACTCTGGACGCTAAATCTTACTGTCTATGAAACACAGGGAAGCACTAATTCAGCCAAATGTTATCTTTGGAACGAGACAATCGCTCAACGAGGTGGACAAGAGATTGCATCGTGCTTGTATACGTACATTAATAATATTCCGCCTCATATCAATGAAATCATTATGTACAGTGATTGTTGCCCAGGACAAAATAAAAATATTTTGATATCCGTAATGCTCCTTATACTTATGGAAAAATTCAACAGAGAACGGAGACACATTAACATTTGTCATAAATTTTTAGTTCCAGGGCACACTCACATGGAAGCAGACCAGATCCATGCAGCGATTGAGAAAACTAAGAAATTAACGACAGCAAAAATTGACATTCCTCGGGATTGGGCGAATTTGATCCGTTTAGTACCAAGAAAACCACCTATTTTCGTTTATGAAATGCGCCAAGAAGAATTTCTTAACTTTAAATCACTCCTCTCTGGAAAGTTTCAACATAAAAAAGTAAATACGTTAGGAGAGCCAGTTGTTTGGTCTACCATAAGGCTTATTCAGTATTCCAGCGAACATCTTGGTTTGGTACAATACAAATCTTCTTTCGAAGACGAACCTTACAAAACCTTGGATTTGTCAAGAAAAAAGACCAGACATTCGGGTACAATAAGCCTTCTACCAATTTCAAATCAACCTCTTGGTATACCTGCGAATAAGTTGCAACATTTAAGAGATATGTTACCCTACATTGACGAGAACAGTCGACCCTACTATTTGCAATTTATCAATGGCATTAATACATCACAAACCCAATACGATACCCTTAGTGAAAGTGAAGATGAAAATGAAGACCTTGACGGACTTTAGTTATGATTACTAACACTTAAGATTAAGCAGCATACTGCCAAAGTATTAGAATGTTAGATTTTTTTAACTTATGTATTCCATATCTCGAAAATAAAAGTTATTTGTAATAAATCATTTCTTATTTTTATTGACACGTTAGGCCAAAGTCTAATTTATTATTTTTTTCTATATTCAAAAAGGGCCAATGTCTATTTTTTTTTTGCAAAAAAGGAGTCCACAATCTTTTAAACCTTTTAAAATATAAGAGTGATCGTATTAATACCACTTCACAAAAAATACTTCGAAATTAAGATTTAATAGTAGTCTTCAAATGCATTCAAACTTAGACCAATAATTTTGAAATCGATTTGCCAAAATCTGCATTTTATGAGATTGGCCCTTTTAGAACCAAGCTACAGATTTATGCAGTGAACCTGAAACTAATATAAGCTATGGAAGGAAAATGTCTCAAGAAGAATGTTTTACAAAGCCTAAAGTCTTAGTTTCAATCGTCATTGTCCTTCATTTTACTAAAATATTCCCAGAAAATTAATTTCAAATAGATCCTTTCTCTGATGATTTGGCAGTAGTGTTGGCTATAGAGTTTATCGGTTAATGGTATATCATTTTTGTCGAATTTTCGTAATAAATCTTTAAAGTTCAATATATCCGTTATTATGCACAATAAGAAAAAAAATTCTACAATTACAAGTCGTTGGTGATTCAAGTTTTTTTTTAATTTTCTTAAAAAAATTCACTAGTGGGGAGATCCGTGTTTATATATATAAATATATATATATATATATATATATATATATATATATATATATATATATATATATATATATATATATATATATATATATATATATATATATATATATATATATATATATATATATCGTACCGATAACTCAAAAAATAATGGACCGATCTTGATCAAATTTGGTAAGTACCTTAGTTTTGCAAGTGGCTTGGATAAGTTCGTTCGCCCGGAAAATCGGACCAGGTCCTCGCGGAAAATTTTGTGTTTTCTTTCAAAAAAATTTATATCTCCGGAAATAACAAAGTGAGGGCAACCAAATTTGGTACGCGTATTTGTATTATAAAGAGTGAACCATGCACCAAAATTTAGGTGTCTAAGTTTAAGGACAAAAAGTGACGGGCAGCTAAAGAAACAAATTTTGGAGTTTTCCTCAAAACGTCAAAGTCGCAATTTGAAACGTCAAAATTGGCAATGTTTAGGCAAAGAACGTGAAACAAATACGGATTGTGAAAAGAAAATGTTGCAAGAAGAGTATTCTGCGAACCCTTAAGTTTCAGATTCAACCGTCATTGACCTTCATTTTACTAAAATGTTTACAGAAAATTCATTTCATATAGACCCTTACTCTGGTGCTTTGGCTGTCGGTTTAGTTAAGTTGATGCTTTGGCTGTAGGTTTAGTGAAGTTTATGGTTTAACGGTCTATAATTTTTAGCTAATTTTGTAGAACATATTCGTTACTGAATTTTAGCATTTTTTATCGAAATATGATGCATGTTTGTAAGAAATAAATCTGGACGCAGTAAGTGTGTTTTGGTAGCGAATTTTCATTAAATCCTTTAAATTTCTATAACTCAATTTGCTATTAACCTAAGGTTAATTGTCTAGGAGACCAGTTTTCTCAGAAACATTTAGAGTTAATTTTCGAAACATTTTTGTACATTTTCAAATAATTATTTTGATAAAATATGTTACATTGTTCCAACTACATAGGTTATACCGGTAACCAAATTGATTTTTATGAAAATTCACTTTCATAACGCACTTGCTCGTCTAGAGTTTTAACTTCTTACGGCATTTATGCTGCATGTCAGTATTCATTTAGGTTCTTTATCTAGAACATGTCAATTTTGACGTTTCAATCGCGACTTTTTTGACGTTTTAAGAAGAAAAACTTAAAAGATTATAACTTTTTTTTTAATTTTAACGCACAGATTCAAGTTTTGGTGAATACTTTTCTTTTTATGATATAAACCCTCACACCCAATATGGTTGCCCTGACTTTATTATTTCCGGAGATATAAAAATTTTCCGAAAGAAAACGCAAAATTTTCCGGGAAAAACTAGCTCGATTGTCCTGGCTAACACACTTGTCTAAGCCAGGAAAGTACTCACAAAATTTTATCAAAATGGGTCCTCTATTTTTTGAGTTATCGGTGTGACACATTAATATATAAACATATATAGTGCCACATTTGTCTATGAGAATTAGGTTTATCGACTTGGTTACTTCTGTGGTCAGATGTGCGTTATAAAGTGTGTTGGTAAGAGCGAACACTCTGGAATTATATTTCTAGAAGGAACCAGAAGTGACAGGTGTAGAAAAGTGTAGAAGATCGAGAATCTCTATAGAGAGTATAAATAGACGAACGGTACATAGAGTGAGTTAGTTCAGTATTGAATCAGTGTGGTGCAGATTAAGTGATCAAAGAGTATTAAGCGAGCCAGCAGTAAGTGTTGGTGTATAAGAGGCGATCATAGAAGGCGGATAGTGGGATATAGTTCCTGGCCATTTAGTAATAGAGAGAAATATTTTAGTTGTTGTGCTTATGGTGTTGGAAAATAGTTGGTTAGAATCCCGGTGGTTCAGAGGTAAGAACGTGCCTTTGAACCGAAGGGTACTGGGTTCGATCCCGGGGTACCCCTTTCACTTTTTCAGTACAAACTGTAAAATCAACATCAACCAAGGTTCTGGCATTGTATTTGAGCAAGTTGAATGTCTGCACGTTCCGCCCTTCAGAAGGAGCGTAAATCCGTCGGTCCCGTGTCCATGCGATATTGGGCACGTTAAAGATCCCTACCATTCTTACAGAAAGACAGGGGTTCCGCAAAATTTCCAGGATAGTGAGGTGAAACTGCTCCCTGGCGTCGGTGATTGGCCATAATCGCGGAAATAGGCCGACGTTAAGAAACAAAACACACACAAAATAGTTGGTTATAATAAATTAGTAGTTTGAAAAGCTGTGTTTTGTTAGTCAACAAATCCAGAACCACGTAGAACGTAACAAATGGTGTCAGAAGTGGGATTTTCAAGCTGCTAGCGGAAATATTTTCCAGAATATTCGTTGAACAACGTGAAAATTTCTAGAATCTCTTTGAAGATCAGTGTCAGCAGTAAGTCATAAATGGGTGTGTTCTTGAAACATAATAAACTGTGTACCAGCTTTAAGTACGTCTATGCCTAAGACACGTTGCGCAACAACCAATATAGATGCCCAGCTATTGGAATTGATTAAAGAAATATTTTACTTGGTGTGCTTATGGTGTTGAAAAATGATTGGTTGTTGCGCTACGTGTGTATATATATATATATATATATATATATATATATATATATATATATATATATATATATATATATATATATATATATATATATATATATATATATATATATATATATACATATAAAGTCTGAAAATGTCCTAGGATTTGGGTTCAAGGATCCTAAATAGCGCTTATTTGAAGAAATGTTTTCAAAGTTAAAAAGTCGCGATCTCCTCATTGGTGAATTTTTTTGTAAGAAAATTCACTATAAACGACAAATGTAGGGTTAGTAAAAAGTATGGAAAGGCATTTGCATTTCCTAAGCTATTCGTTTTTCCAGAAAAATGTTTTTACCAAAGTTTTTTGAAAAATTTTTTTGCTATAAACTGGCGATATTCAATTTTTCCTAGCGAAAACAACATTGTTGCTACGGCAGCTGAATTTTTTTAACAGTTGGTTATTTTTTTTTTGCAAGAAGAAAGAACGTCTCTATCTTGATACGACACCATAAATTTTAGTCGGGTTCCATGAGAAAAAATTAAGGAAAATTAACTTTCATTCTAAAAAAAAGTCTAAACATAAATAATAAAATAATACAAGGCAGCAATAATAATTCTTAACTAACAAAATATTCAAAACGTTGCCCATTATTAACATTACACGATTAAACTCGCGTTTCGAGTTTAGAATAATTAAGTTGGAATGCACAAATGTACCACCAGAAATTTTAGCTTTTAGGTCTTTTACATTCAACCGCCGGTTTTTGTAGAGAACATTATTCAAGTGACTCCTAAATAAAAAATCACATGGTGTCAAATCAGGAGAGCAAACTGGACACTGAAGAGTACCGCCGCGCTCGATCCACTTTTCGGCTCAAACTTCATCCAAAAATTGCTGCACACGTCTCCCAAAATGACTGGACGCTCCATCTGCCTGAAACCAAATATGGTTAACTGGTCCCACTGCAACCATAGAGGGTATAGTTTCTTCTATTAATACATTTAAATGTTTTTCAGATTTTTTTTTTCTCTCAGGGCTGGTCCGCGGCCTTGCCGCCCTGATAACACTGCAACATTTGGTTGATTGTGCATACCCTTAGTATTACTTCACCCATTCCAAAATCACTGTGCCTTGAACTAGTCTGCACAGCGATTGGTAGGGTAAAGTTTTATATTGCTCTGTCTCCGGGCTAGACTGACCGTAGATTAGTTGCCTTTTGTGGTCCAGAGCTTTACGCTCGCACAAGATGTGCCAGGCTGATTCCTCCCCCCCACGCCGCAGAGTCTGCATGCGAGGTCCCCTTCGAACCGCCCCTTTTATGCAGGTGTTTCTTGACGGCCATGTGTCCCGTCAAGAGACCTGTTGTGTTTCTGAGCTGTCCTCTGCTAAGATTTAGCAGCTCCGCAGCTCTCTTTGAACTGGGTCCGTCAATTATTGACTTCCCCTGTCTGAGCCCTAGACAGTATGCTCAGAACACCTCGTGTTGGTTTCTGACCCAGGACTTAATGGCTACCCTGGCAGTGCTCTTTGTCACGCCCAGAGCCGGTTCTGGTCCCATAAATGGTTCTGCTGACCCTCTCTTTGCGAGACTGTCAGCTTCTTCGTTGCCTTTGACCCCCGAGTGACCCGGCACCCTGATGAGGGTCACCTCATTCTGTCCAGCCAGGTCTCTCGTCTCGTCTCGGCACTCACTCACCAGCCAGGAATTTACCTGTGGGCTACTTAGTGCCTTAAGGGCTGCCTGCGGCTATGAGGATCCGCTTGTTGGTGTAGCCCCTCCTCTTGTTCTCCCGCACACAGTGCAGGATGGCGTACATTTCGGCCTGAAACACCGTTGCATGTGCTCCGAGGGAAATACTATGACTTACCCTCGGTCCTTCCGAGTAAACACCGTCCCACGCTCCCCGCCGGATCCGTCCGTGAACCAGACGAGCGCGTCCCGTGGTATGCCCGGCGTCTCCTCCCGCCATGCCTCGCGGTCGGGGATTTCCACTGTTGTTTTCTCTACACATTCGCGGGCTCGCGAGGTCTGACCTCATCTCAAGCATGGGCTCCTTCACGATCTCCTGAATTTTGCAGTGGCCCCTGAAGCCTGGGTTGTTCTTCAGTCTACCATTGCAGGCTAGTCTGTATAGTCCTAGCCTGGCCTCCCCCATAATAACTAAGTGTAGGGGGGGGGGGAAGATCCAGCAACACCTAAATGGCGGCTGTTGGGGTTGAAGACATGGCCCCTGTGATGCCTAAGCAAACCATCCTTTGGATCTTGCATAGTTTTTGTTTGGCACTGGATTGTGTCACCTTAGGCCACCAGACCAGTGCCGCGTATGTTAACGATGGTCTGACCACCCTTGCGTACAGCCAGTGGGCCATACTATGTCTTAGTCCCCACGTTTTTCCATATAGCCGCCTAGTGACGGCTAAGGTCATGACTGCCTTACGCAGTATTTCTCCAATGTGACCATTCCAGGTTAGCTTAGAGTCCAATACGACCCCAAGATATTTTACCTCCCTGGCCATTGGAATGCTCATACCGTAGAGAGTGAGAGTTTTGTGGCTGTCGCACTTCCTCCTCCTCGTAAACGGCACGACGGTTGCTTTCTCGGGGCATATCCCGAGCCCTTGATCAACCGTCCACCCTTCCGCCACTTTAAGTGCAGTCTGCATGCGCTCCCACACTGCCTATGTGACTTTTCCTCGGACTATGATGACAATGTCGTCCGCATAGCCCTGTACCTCATACCCCTCTCCCCTTTCAGATGTTAGGTTTTATTCAATGAAGACCAGTACTAATGCTGTCTAGCATACCAACCCATCCATTATTTTTTTGTGGTCGCTTTTTATGAAACATTGTGTAATGTAAAAAATAACAGTAGCGCTTAAAAATGTTCAAATAGTTGGGGAGCTTATCAAAATGTAACCCGATTAAAAAAGTCAAGTGTAATAATAATGATTGAGGGTTATGCCCTAGATACGTATCTCGATATCAAAGTTGTCGTCGTCAGTAGCTTCGTTTTGCTAAAGTTACCGATGCAGAGCTGGTATTTTGCGCATAACTTTCTGTTATTAATTTTGTGGTTTTTAGGGCAATTCTGATTTTTATTTCCATTGGAACTATATGCTCTTATTATTAAAAATATTTTCTCATTATGATGCCATTGATTTTTTCCTTAGGTGGGTGTATTTTATTAAACGATATTTATAATGTACACGATCATTATATAAAAAAGACATTAGCTTTATCTTGTTTGCTTGCTTTATATTTACAGACTGTTCAAGCATTGTTAGTTTATACAGTCTGGCATATTTTTATGATACACAATCCACAATCGATTAGTAATTATTTTTGACGAGACACACGAACAGAAATGTTATTAGTGAATTTTCTTAAAAAAAATTCACTAATGAGGAGATCCCGACTTTCGTATTTTAAAAAAATTTCTTCAAATGAGCGCTATTTAGGACCCCCGGAACCCAAATCCGAGGTCAGTTTCAGACTTTATATGTTTATATATATATATATATATATATATATATATATATATATATATATATATATATATATATATATATATATATTTATGTGTCACACCTATAACTTAAAAAATAATGAAACGATTTTGATAACATTTGGCACATACCTTCCTTTCGCAAGTCGCTTGGATAAGTTCGTTATCCAGGAATATCGGCCGAGGTTTTCCCGGAAAATTTTGTATTTTCTTCAGAAAAAAATCGAAAAAAATTTATATCTCCAAAATTAACAAAGTAAAAGGCAACCAAATTTCACACGCGGGTTTATATCATTAGGGGCAAGTTACCTACCAAAATTTAGCTCCGTAGGTTAAAGGACAAAAAAGTTACAGGTATTCAAAGAAAAATAAATTTGGGTTCTCCTCAAAACGTCAAAATCGCGATTTTAAACGTCAAAATTGGTGAGTACCTTCCTTTTGCAAGTGGCTTGGACATGTTCGTTATCCAGGAAAATCTGACAAGGTTTTCCCGGAAAATTTTGTGTTTTCTTTCGAAAAAAATTTATATCCAAAATTAACAAAGTAAGGGCAACCAAATATAATACACGAGTTTATATCATTATAGGCAAGTTACCTACCAAAATTTAGCTCTGTACGTCAAAAGACAAAAAAGTTATAGGCGTTTAAACAAAAATAAATTGGAGTTTTTCACAAAACGTCAAAGTTGCGATTTAAACGTCAAAATTGGCAACATCTAGGAAAAAAACTTGAATCTAATACGGGCTATGGAAATAAAATGTCTCAAGAAGAATGTTTTACAAACCCTGAAGTCTTAGTTTCAACCGTCATTGTCCTTCATTTTAATAAAAGGTTTCCAGAAAATTCATTTCAAATAGACCCTCTCTCTGACGCTTGGCAGTAGTCTTAGCTATAGAGTTTATCGTTAATAGTATATAATTATTGTAGAATTTTCGTAAAAAAAATCAATAAAGTTCAATATATCTGTTATTATACCAGATATGAAAAAAAATTGTATATATTAATTATAGGGTGTCTTGAGCTACATCTTAAAACATTATTTCTACAATTACAGGGTGGCCCATAAGACGTTGTTGATACAAATTTTCTTTTTCTTTTTTTTTAATCAAACACGCCTTATGTTAATTGCATTTTTGCATTTTCCATCGAAATATAATGCATGTTTGTAAGAACAAAAATTCTGGACGCAGTAAGTGCGTTATGGTAGCGAATTTTGATCAAATGCTTAATATTTGAATAGCTCAATTTGCTATTAACCTATAAGCTTGACCAAAAAACGAGTTTTTTCGGGAACACTTTAAGTTTACTTTCGGAAATTTTTGTACATTTTCAAACAATAAAGTTATTTTGATGAAACATGGCACATTGTTTTTACTATATAGATTACACTGGTAACCAAATTTGATGCCTGCTTTCTTAAAAAAACACACATTATTGCTATTAAAAAATAGTTTCATGAAAATTCACTACCATAACGCACTTGCTGCGTCCCGAGATTTTTTTCCTTAATTTAATTTTTTAGGTACACTGTTTGCTTTAAACATCTTGTTCTCTAGACACCTTTACCAGAATTATCGGTATCAAATCTGGTGATCTCACTGGATTGTTTTTTAAATCACCACGTAAATTTGCTTGTGCGGACAATTTCGATTTAAACAATTGTGTAACGGAAAACTATAAATGGACTGGCACCAAGGATTTCCGCTCGGATCTGGAAATTTTTATGATTTTGTGTAAAACTTGACGGAATTCATTGGGGTCTCGGTCTGCCAGTACCTTTAACTTGGTTCATTAGTCACAATATCAAAATAAAATATTACGTTATGAGAAATAAAAAATATTAACATAGAAAATTATGTTTTTTCCAACACGTAAAAAACATTATTCTTTAGCCAGTGTTATCTCACACAATTCTTGTAGCTGTTAACGGGTGCATCAACGTGTTCAAGCCATATATTTTAATTTTAAGATTTGGTTTTAGTGTATTTGGGTACCAGTAAGCTCCAAACTAAACATTTTTTCTTAAGTATTTCCAGATATGTTCTTCCGTTATAATTTTCAGTTTTATACGTCCAGCCACGTGATACCTAATGATTTTTGTTCAGACGTTAACCTTCTCAGCACGCCATTCGTTTAGGTTTTTTGAGACTAAATGAAGACAGGTTATTTTTGTTCATGCAGCATGAGCTCCTGACCTTTTCCAACGTTGGCTTGAATAATTACTGTTATCGGAGGGCTACCGACATTATCACTTTCGCCAACCTCCGGATGGCAATTTTTGGGTACGTCATAAGGTCTAAGAGTTTTTTCCAATGTTTTCGCTAAATCTCTGTGAACTTGATCTGAATTTATTGTAGGTACTTAGCAACCACTGTCTGCTTAATTCTATCCCTTTTTAAGTAATAATGTGTCTCTTTAGTACAGCTCCTACAGAGTGATAATCTGTCCAACTTAGAAATGACATTCGTTGACAAAAATGCCAATACTTATATACATACATATATTCAAATGTCGAAACATAGTGTACTATAGAGTATCCAACGCCGGAGTATAAGAATTTGGCCTCGCAACGTTCACTAGTTTAATCCACTGTGATAAAATCATTCAAATTTTTGTAATTATTGTTTATAAGAATTTTACTGATCGTTAGCAAAACAAGCATCCAGATGCAACTAGATGGGTTACAGTTGACTGAGATTGATGTTTTAGTCAATTTTAAAAACAAATTCACTAATGAGGAGATCTGTATATATATATATATATATATATATATATATATATATATATATATATATATATATATATATATATATATATATATATATATCACACCGATAACTAAAAAAAATGGACCGATTTTGATAAAATTTGGTAGGTACCTTTCTTTTGCAAGTGGCTTGGATAAGTTTGTTAGCCAGAAAAATCGGACTGGTTTTTCCTGGAAAATTTTGGGTTTTCTTGTAGAAAACCTTTGTATCTCCGAAAATAATAAAGCTATGGCAATCAAATTTCGCGCTTAGGTGTGCCATATTAAACTTACCCTACGTACCAAAATTCAGATCTCTAAGTTAAAATAAAAAAATAAAAATTTCGACATTTGAAAAAAAATGTTTTGGGTGCCACTGATGACCAGAGGAATATACAAAACCAAAATATTTTGTGTGGATAACAAGATATATTGTATATTACAGACAAATGTTAGGTCTTGTTGACGCAAAAAGGTCAGAAAATAACAGAAAAGTTACTTTGAAAATGTTGTAATTTTTCTTCTTGTCAGTGGCGATTTGAAACGTCGAAATTTGCAATTTTTAGACAAGGAACCTGAAAAAAAATACGGACTATGTAATGCAAATGTCATAATGAATGTGTTTTACAATGCCTTGAGTTACAGCTTCAACCATCATTGTCCTTCATTTTACTGAAATATTTGCAGAAAATTCATTTCAAATAGACCCTTACTCTGACTATTTGGCAATAGTTTCAGTTATAGAGTTTGTGATTTAATAGCCTATACTTTTTCGCGAATTTTCGTAGAAAGAAATCGTTATTGAGAAGACTGAGACTTTAAAATTTTTAAAATATTTCTTCAGAGGAGTGCGAACTAGGCGCTTCCGGGGTCAATTTCAGTTTTTACATGTTTTGATATATACAGGCTGGTGCATTATTACCGTAGAGCTCAATATATCGGTTATTATACAAGATACAAGAAAATATGATAAAAGTTAATTATAGGGTGCTTTGAGCTGCATCTTATAAAATTATTTTGACAATCACATGCTGGCCCGTAAGTTGGTGATCCAAGTTTTCTTTTTTTTAAGGAACAGCCTATTTATTGTAGCACTATTGCATTTTCCATCCAATTTGAATGCATGCTTGTAGCGAGAAAACATATACATAATACTGCTCGAGTACAACCTGTCTCCAAGAAAGGATCCAAAGAGCTTCCTAACAACTAAAAGCCTATTTCGCTCCTTTTGGTCGTTTCTAAAGTGATGGAAAAATATATAAACACCGAATCGCTAAAATTTTTAGAAAAACACAGTCTAATCCAGGACAGGCAGTATGGATTCCGTCAGCGCAGATAAACTGCTGACCTCCTTTCCTTTCTCACCCATTCTTGGAACAAGTCTATGGAACTACACGGTGAATACAAGATTGTCGCTCTAGACATATCCAAAGCATTCGACTAGATATTGCACGCAGCGCTGCTTAATGGACTTCCGGCCTATGACCTACCACCAAACCTCTGTACCTGGACAGCAACTTTCCTCTTCAACCTGAGCATTTCTGTTGTCGTAAATGGCCATTCCTCTAAACTGTATCCAATTATTGCAGGAGTCTCTCACGGTTCAGCTTTAGCCCCTACTTTGTTTCTTCTCCACATCAATGACCTCCTCTCTAGCACATCCAACCCAGTTCACAGTTACGCGGACGACAACACCCTCTACTCAAATATACAATATTTTAAGCCTGTCTATTTATCCAAATTAGATGAGGATCGCAGACACATGGAGGGTCCTGTCTCTGTGGACCTCCAAAAAATATTAGACTGGGGAAGTAGAAATCTTGTACAATTCAACTCCACCAAATATCAGTCTTGCTTTCTATCTCATAAAAGATACACCAGCGCTAGACCCATCACAATGAACAACCAAGTTATTCAAAGTAATGAGTCCTTTTCACTGGTGGCATTTCTGTGGATTGGAATGTCAATTGGCACCAACATGTCACATCAATTGCAGAAACGGCTGCTAAGAAATTAGGTTGCCTGTTCCGGACTCGCAAATTATTTTCCTCAGCTAATCTCGATACTTTATATTCTTTACAAATAAAGCCAAACCTCGAATACTGCTCCCACATCAGGGGTGCCGCTGCCGCTTCTACACTCACTATCCTTCACTCTATTCAGAAGAGAGCTATACGTCTCATCGATAACCCTATCCTGGCCCAGAGGCTTCCAGCCCTTTCCCACTGACGTGCCGTTGGTGACATCTCTCGCTCTTTTATAGATATCTGCACGGGCACTGCCCAGAGGAGCTTTCTTCTATAGTTCCCCCACCTGGTGCCTCCAACAGATCTACCACGGGAACAGAGCGAATGCACCCTTTTACTGTGCAGGTTACCAGACAAAACATTTTGTTATGCCTGTTCTTTTGTCCCGATGACTTCCAAGTTGTGGAATTCCTTTCCGGCACATGTTTTTCCTTCTCCTCCGAACCTCCAAACCTTCAAGTCCAGAATGAACAAGTTGCCTCTTTCCTTCTTGTCGACACCCACGGTACGATAGTATTTAGGCTGTAAGTTCTCGTGGTGTGTTGTTGAATTATTTAAAAAAGCTACTTAACTTATCTAAGCTATTTACAAAAGAGAGGGTTTATTTGAGTTATCTGGGTCACGCAGCATATATGTTATATATATATATATATATATATATATATATATATATATATATATATATATATATATATATATATATATATATATATATATATATATTTGTGTGGGTGTGTGCATTATATAAACATAGAAAAATTGAAATTGACCCTGGATATGGGTTCTTTGGAATTCAAAAGTCGCGATCTCTTCATTAGTGAATATACTCTACGAAAACTCACTAAAACGTGTGGAACATCTTACCAAATTGATAAAGTGCAAACGGTACAATGCAATGGGAAGAAGATATAGGGCAATTGTTGAGACGACGAGGCAACGTCGCCTTTAGGCTGCGATAACGATGATAATAACTGGAAATCGGCTGTTCCTCTTTAGAGTTCGTCATTCTGTTTTCTGTATGTTTATTGGTGATGTTGATAGAATATAGTTTACAGTCACGTACAAAAGGTCGCTACTGTGTTACGTCATACAATATTCTGACAGGCAGGCAACATGTAGCCAAGCTGTTTTGGATCCGTTTCGAATGTCTTTAATGTTACACAGTGACAAGCTTTTGTAAGAACAAAACCAGCCTGTACTCACCTAGTGATGGCAAAGATTCATCACACCTTGCATATTTCGTCACAAGTTTGTAAAAATTTGGGTCAAATAACAAGTGATTACACAGCATACAAATTAGTATTATGAGTTGAGTGTTTCGGTTGTCAAAATATCAGCAAAGTTTCACCTGGGAGAAGTTTGAGGTTGTAAGATTCGCGCTTCATTAAAGTAGTAGCTATGCCTGATAATTTCTGAAGGTGATGTCATTGATAAATTACGAGCTGCGGGATGATAAAGGGGTAGAAGAGGGTGAGGCATAAATTCTGTCGGCGGTTAGAGTTTCGGCGTGAGCGATAAACCAATATCAAGATACTAACACGACAGACCAGACCCATTATATATACACGATAGATAGGCCCCCGTGTTTTCGACTCACTCGGATCGTGTTAATGTGCCTGCGAGATGGTATCGATAGTTCCTACACTCAGTGGCAGCACCTTCGCCGGAATTGATTCTGCACGTTGACCCTCTGCAACTTAATACCGGCGGGTGGCAAGTCGTTCGCTCCGATTTAAATACGGTCGTATTTCACAACCATCTGATACAGTCACAAATCGAATTTCCCCCGTTCGTTGCCTAATGAATTATTGTAATTTGATGCGGGTATAAATATGAAGTGTCTAGTGTGTCGATCCGGCGCACCACAACGCCTGCAACTCGGAACGCGTCTCCATATTTACATGTTTATCAGACCGGGTGGCGCTGAGAGGGATTTATTGGCGCTTTTCGTGTAATGTAATGGCGCGAAGAACCGGAGACGGATACGGGGCTAACTTGTGTTGACTGGCTCGTGTCGACCCGCCAACTGCTTTTCCTGCGCTCCCTCCTCAACCCCGCAAGGCCCGGTTTCCTTCTACAACTGCCCCGGCTGCTCCTACTTTGCTCAACATCGCTGGAGATTGATAACGACTCAGCCACTTTGCGGAGACCCAAGTTGGCCTGTCCATGAAATATCCTTCCTTGGAAAAATAACCCCCTGGTAATGTACCTTAAATTTATATCCAGTTAGGCCGATAAAAAACCTTTCTACCAGAAATAATTCCTTGATGACATGGTAATTACCTTAAAAAGCCCGTTCCAATATATCTCTTTTCTCCTTACAGGCCTGAGACCTCCGCTTAGATCAATTAAATACGGGGCGACAGCTTATAAACGAGACGCTACAGATAATAAGAAACACTGTTAAATATTTAAATATTTATCAACCACTTGTTCGCGAATTTTTCGTATAACGAAAAATTCATAAATGAAGAGATCCATGTTTATATATATATATATATATATATATATATATATATATATATATATATATATATATATATATATATATATATATATATATATATCGTACCGATAACTAAAAAAAATGGTGGGCCGATTTTGATGAAAATCGTTACGTACCTTCTCTTTGTAAGTGGCTTGGATAAGTTCGTTAGCCAAGAAAATCTGACCAATTTTTCCGGGAAAATTTGGGGTTTTCTTTCGTAAAATTTATGTATTTCCGAAAATAATAGAGCTATGACAACCAAATTTGGCACACAGGTCTCTACTATCTAACTTGCCCTACATACCGGAACTCAGATCTCTAAGTTAAAGGAAAAAAATTATAGCCATTTAAAGAAAACAATTTTGGGTGTCACTCGTGATCAGAGGAAAGCACAAGAACCAAATATTTTGCTCAATTAACAAAACCAATTTAATATTACACACAACGGTTAACTTTTCTTGACACAAAATGGTAAAAAATTAGTAGAAAAAAATATTTTAAAAATTTTATAATTTTTCTTCTTAAAACGTCAAAGCCGCGAAAAATTTGCAATTTTCAGACAAGTATGAAACAAATACTGATTATGAAATGTCATAAAAGTTGTGTTTTACAAAGCTTAAATTTCAGCTTTAACCATCATTGTCCTTCATTTTACTGAAATAATTTCGGAAAATCCATTTTGAATAGACCCTCTTTCTGATGCTTTGGCAGCAGTTTCAGCTATAGGGTTTATGGTTTAATATTCTATATTTTAGCAAATTTTCTTTTAATCTTAGTGAATTTTTGTATTTTCGATCGAACTATAATGCATGTTTGTAAGGAAAAAAATTGATATCTCTCATCTTTTTTTAGTTATGTCATTTGTTTTGCAACTTTTCATATTTTTTGTACATATTACAAACACATATGACAAATTGTGATATGGCGTCTTTACCAATATAAATAGCGGAGCCCCATGGAAATGACGCATTCAGAGAGCTTCTTGTTTGCATTACTCGTCGAAAAAATCGACCTGCCCTATGCAGGCACTCACAAATAGTGGCTGAATTTGAAAAGATTTCGAAAAAACGTTTATACATTCACTGTCTGGTGCGGATTTTGGTCTGGCGGCATTATTGGGCCATTTACGGTGAATGGCGATCGCTACCGCACCATTCTAAGAGATTTTTTTTTTCCCAAAATTGAAGACTATGACATAGACGACATTTGGTTTCAACAGGATGGCGCAACGTGCCACACAGCCAACGTAATAATCGATGTTTTGCACATTGTTTTCGAAAATCGCATAATAAGCCAAAATGCCGATGTCAATTGGCCATCTCGAAGCTCCGATTTGACTCCGTTGGACCTTTCTTTCTGAGGAGCTGTTACGGACAAGTGTTAAGATAACCATCCAGAGACGATTGACGACTTGAAACATGAAATAGAAGTTGCAATTGACGAATTAGAGGCTCAAACAATCGAAAATGTACTGAAAAATTGGACTGGTCGAATGTGGGAATTGTAAGGCTAGCTGTGGCAGTCATTTAAGTGATGTTCCATTCCCAAATGGAAAGGTTCAATCTTTCTAAAAAACTTATAACTTTGAAAAAATATTCATTAGTTTTTTTTTAAAGCCGATTCAAATTCCAAATCTTAAATGGCCCACCCGTTACATTGCCAGTCATTTGCAATTGGACGACCAGACACAATGCGTGCTGAAGAAACTCAGACGACTGCTATGAAAGACAAGGTACCTTAGAGACCTGTTGGAAATAAGTCACATGAAAAATTGTTATTTATGTACCAAGGGTATAAATAGATGTTAATGCCCTGAGAGCGACCATTTTATTATAATATATTATAACCTATGGATTTCTTTCGAAACCTGATATGCGTACTAAAGCGTTCTCATATATCCGCAACGTTCGTCTAATTTTACCGATTTCGTACCTCTTTTAATCGTTTCCGAGAACCATTATCATCTGATGAGACACGAGTTATCGTAATATTCAAGGTAGCAACCTTCAAGGTTGTGTAATCTCCTGTAATAACTAGGTTAATGGGTGTTGCAAAGTAACTTGAACTATGTCGGGTCATATTTATAATAGCTCAAGTGCGTGTTATAAATTATAAAAGCAAGAATTTAAAAAATGTCGGGACGCAGAAAGTGCGTTATGGTAGTTAATTTTTACTAAATATTTCAAATTTGAATAACCCAATTTCTATAAACAGAGAGAGTTGAATTTTAGTGTGTACTAAGGTATTTCCTAAGTAAACCAATCAACCAAATTCCATTAAAATAATTTTGTAATTTTCGGAGAAAAAAATTTTTTTTTTCAAAAGACAACTCAAAATTTGAATAAATCAATGTTCTATAGACTTAGAAATTTGAATTTTGGTACATAATAGGGCCCTTTCCAAGGCAACATATTAACTAAATTTCATTAGAACATCTTTGTAATTTTTGGAGAAAAAAAAATTCGAAAGAAAACGCACAATTATCCCGGAAAAACTTATCCGATTATCCTGGATAACGAACGCATCCAAGCCATTAGTGAAACAAAGGCACTTGCCGAGTTTCATCAAAATCGGTCAATCATTTTTTGAGTTATCGTTATCGGTTGGATGCATATACATATACTTTCACGACCCCATGTGATTTGAATCCTGACCGGCTTCCAGGCGGTTATGCCTTTTTGAACTTATTAGTACCTGGGGTGCTATATTATTAGGGACACCTATTTAAAATTAAAAATTTGCAGTTTTAGCTGGGAAACTGATTCAAATTCATAGTTGTAAGTGATGTAATAATTTCTTTATTATTCTGTTTCATTCATAACATGAAAGCAACATAAACTTATTATTCTAATATACATTCTAATTACAGGGCTAGATAGTATTAGTATTTAGTGATATCACCCTTGGCTGCAATGACAGCTTCCAAACGCCGGGGCATGATTTCAATGCAGGCCCTCGCATTGTCTTGCAGTTTGGGATCGTGATGCCAGACCCTAATGAGGGTTTCTATGAAGTGCTGTTATAATTATCGTCATCAGGGAACCATTCTCTGACCTGATCAAGAAGGCAGTTTTGAAGTACACGCTTGTACTGGACCTGTCTCATGGTTCCTTTTTCGATGTAGAGACTGCCCATACCATTAGCAGAGATCACAGACCATACCATAACGCTTACAGGATGTTTAACATTCTTCACTATGCAGTCCGGATGGAATTTTTCTCCAGGGCATCGCCTCACAAGCGCGCTCTTGTCCATCAAAATTTTGAAGGTGGACTCATCGAAAAATCACACCTGTAAGGTGTTGCAATATTAAATAGGGTCATAATAAAGCGACTATTTAGACATATCAAATCATGGAAGCCATACTTACACGACTCCCGTCCTCAACAGACATATTTCTGTGCTTTTTGGCCCATTCCAAGCGCTTCCACTTCATTGCCTGCGTAAGGCGTGGCTTTTTGGCTGGACGGCGACCAATGAGATTTGCCTTGGCCAATCGTCTTTGCACTGTTCTCCTTGAAACATTTATTCTAAGTAAGTTGGTTAACAAGGCTGGTGATCTGATTCACAGACATTTTTCTACACACGTCCCTTATGTTAAGGTCACCGCAAGGGGTGGTTATCTTCTTTCTGCCACATTTCCCAATACGATTGACTTCCAAGGGTAGGTTTTGATCAATCTTTGTCTTGCTTCTGTTGACCACTGACTTGGAAACACCCGTGATTTCTGCTATCTCTCTCTCTCTCTCTCTCTCTCTCTCTCTCTCTCTCTCTCTCTGAGAATGAAAGGTATGGGTCACTAATGTCTGAATTTCTCTCACTTCCATAGGAGATGTGTCTGTGAACTTGCCCTTTCTAAAAATTGAAAAAAATTCAAAATATGCCTAATAAAAATGATTTTGAACTTCAAAACCAGCTAGTCTAACAAATAGCTAATTATTACTTACATTTTAATGATGCTTAATTCTCAAAAACACTGAAAATTGTAGAATCTGGTTTACACGAATCACCGTGTGCACAAAATCACTGCCGCGTGTACAATAACCTCAAATGATTGTCAAGCTGAGCTTGTTTGCAGTGCAGCCACTCGCAAAACATAGTAGAATTACCAACAATAAACAAACAAAATAATAAACTCATGAAGGAACAACTATTTCTCTGACTAAATCCATACAAACTTTCAAATATGAAGAAATTGCTACTGTCCCTCATAACTTGGCAACCCACTGTAAATACAACAGAGAATTTTCTTCGTCAATACCCAATTGTTGACTACATTGATACCTTAAATATGTATGTGTGTTTTTTTTTCTTTAACATCGGCCTATTTCCGAGACTATGGCCAATCACCGACGCCAGGAAGCAGTTTCACCTCACTATCCTGGAAATTTTGCCGAACCCCCGCCTTTCTGTAAGGAGGGTCAGGATCTTTAACGTGCCCAACATCGCATGGACACGGGACCGACGGCTTTACGCCCCTTCCGAAGGGCGGAACGTGCAGACATTCAACTTGCTTAAATACAATGCCACAACCTCGGTTGATGTTAATGTTACTGTTTGTACTGAAAAAGGAAAAAAGTTAACCCTTCGGTTCAGAGGCACACGTTCTTACCTCTGAACCACCGAGGTTCCTTACCATAAATATAAAAGGAGACAAAAATTATTGTTCCTAAACGTCAAAATGTTTGGGGTTGACATCTTTGTGTGATGAATAAAAAGGCCTTTTCTTTCCAAACAAATATTTTATTCCTTGTCGCGACGCGTTTCGATCCTTTTTAACAGGTCATCCTCAGGGGAATCTAGAATTTACAAAAGGCTTGTCATAAGAACAGAGTTTTCCGGTAGGCTACTTCGGCGAGGGTACAATACAGGAATATAAGATAAAATGAGGTAACAACAGCTAACCCCAACACCAAGTCAAAAGTTAAAGGTTAAAATGTCAAGCTACAAAGCTGTAAGAGTTCACAGGTATACAGTCATAAACTACTACATGCAAGTGAAAACAACTACAAGTCAAATTATTGAACTACAAGAAAAGCTAATTGGTCTTGAGATTTTTAAAAAATTACAATAAGTCTAATTCTAAAACTCATAAAAGCTTAAAAATTCTCCAAAATTTAAGTTCCAGCTGAAGACAATAATAGGAGCGAAAGCAAACAACACAAACGCAAGCAATCCATGCAGCTGAGAAGAAACTTTCAGAGAACATCAAACTCATCAAATGAATGGCGATTGAAACAGAAGCGAATTTTTTTACTATTTTATGAAACATGAAAAACGCCAAGATGGCGAACTTACTTACTTGTCTTGTTAAACAGAACTAAAAAACTATACAGTTGAATGTCCAAGGAACGTGCTTCATCTGCTGTTATAGGATTGATCCATTGGTATCAGAAATGCTAATAACTTGGAGAGTAGCAACTTTGTTGAAATTAAGAGAGAATTTTTGTTTTAAATGCAAAAGTTGAGATCTAACGTGCGTCTCACGTGACGATATACGCGAGCAAAACATCTAGGCGCAAGATCGGTTCTTAAACTGAAAACGGAAATGACAAGTGACAGCTGACAGAAGTGGCGTACTGACCAGGAAATGTCAAGACGCTAAAAACGAAAAACAGGTCCGGAGTGCACCAAAATGACCAGACGTAAGATCGGTCTCAAAACCGAGAACGAAAAACGGCAACTAATAACTGACACACGCGACAAATCGACTCGCAAATATACAGGCATGAAAAACAAAACGGCAGGTCTGGAAACCACGGAGCAGACCATCTCACAGAGTTATCTCATGGTCTACTTGGATGGTGTGTGGGTTGGTGATCTGCTAGTTGATTATATAGGGTTGAGAAACTTGTGACGTCTGTATTGGAAACATTAAGTACGTTTTTGTTAGAACAATTAATATGTTTATAAATTTTCATCTCTTGAATGACAAACTGGTCAATGCCAAAATTTTAAGGATGCAGAATTTGTGCGTCATTTTCTTTGCTAAAAGAGTGACCTGACTCCCTTAAATGACAACCAAAGATCGAAGTGTTGTTATTGGGTTGATTTATGCTTCTTAGGTGTTCAGTGTTTCTCAAATTCAATGCGCTCCCTGTCCTGCCAACATAGACCGTGTTGCAATCGGGCCCACCATACTTTAAACAATATACACCTGACTTCTTGAGAGCTGGAATACTGTCTTTATTTTGGATAAACAAACTTTTTACTGTGTTTGTGGACTTGAACGAAAACCTGACATTTTCTCTCTTGAGTGCTCTTGTAACAGCGTTGGTAATAGAACCACAAAAAGTAAACGAAAAATATGAAAGTCTCTCTGACTGTTCTGAGGGCAGACTTGAACTCATTGACCTCAACAATTGGCGGTTTTTCTTTTCGACTAATTTATTTACTAGTCTCAGTGGATATTCGTTATTGGTAGCTAACTGTTTGATCAGATTTAGCTCTTTTTCGAAATTTTCCCTAGAAAATGGGATTCTCAACAATCTGTCGATCAAGAATCTGATAGAAGCCATCTTGTGTGACATATGATGACAAGACCTGTACGGTATAAGGTGGTCGGTCTGAGTGGGTTTTCTGTAGATATCGAACTCTTCTTTTTAGCTTGAGGTCTAGGAAGTTGATTGACGATTCTACTTCTAGCTCCATTGTAAAATTGATGTTGACATGTGAGCTTTTTGACATACAAGCCTCTTGTAAATTCTAGATTCCTCTGAGGATGACCTGTTAAAAAGGGTCGAAACGCGTGGGGACAAGGAATAAAATATTTGTTTGGAACGAAAAGGCCTTTTTATTCATCACCCAAAGATGACAAAAATTATTGTTTGCAGTTCATTAATAGGCGGTTGTTCGCGTTAATCATGCTAAGTAGCTTGAACAGGTATTTAATATAAGAGCAGGCAAAATTAGCAATGCAAATTAAGTTTTAACTCAATTGTGCGCAAAACTAAGCAGACTGTACAAAAAACGATTACCCTGTTGGCTTTCAAAAGTTCACAACCCAACAAAAACTAATATAACTCTACGAGACCCCTACAGAACTTAGGATGTTGCAATTGTAAATTAGTTATGCTTTACAACTTTGTTTTCTTACACTTACGCTGAGTAAAAACTCCAGTTAAAAATTTGTCCCTCACCATCACTGCTTGATAGAGTGAACAAAGAATAAAGTGAATTATAAATGAGTAGATTTGAAATGAATTATTTAGCCCATTGTAGCTGGTAGAACGCTACCTACAGTAAATTTCCCTGGTGGCGGGTGGACTGTATTCATTCTTTGTTTAATTAATCATCACATGGATGAAGTAGGACGCCAACGTAATTTAGCACACCCATTTAAATTGGATCAAGTAGAGCGACTATCTAAACAAAGTTACATTTTCAGAGAAACGTATCCCGAAAACTTCACGGTGAACTTTCTGGTTTAAGTATTAATACGTTTTTACAGAAATAGAATTATTAGAATTGTATAAAGGTTAACTGTAGGAGGTATTGAACTGAAACGAATTATTAGCATCGCCCACCCTTTCAGTCGAGCTCTTCAAAGAAACAATTGATAAGTTTGTCAGATGTGTTCCTAACATTTTTATGATTTCTTGATAATATTTTTTTATCGCTAAATTTTTCTTTAACAAAAAATAAAAAAATAACGCTCCCATAAGGGCCAGTAAGATTAAACGACATAAATCCTTAGATAATTTGATTTCTCACAAACAACACAAATGTTTGAATAAATGAACATTTTATAGAACATTATTTTTTGGGATTTTATTTTTTTTTCTCAGGGGTCATCTGCGACTTCACCGCCCCGAAGCGACTGCAGCCTTTGGCTTATTGTGCATACCCTTAGTCTTTTTACGCCACCCATTTCAAAATCACTGTGCCTTGAACTAATCTGCACAGCGATTGGTAGTGTGAAGTTTTATATTGCTCTGTCTCCGGTCTAGACAGTAGATCAGTTGTCTTTTGCTGTACAGAGCTTTACACTCGCACAAGATATGCTGCGATGATTCCTCCCCCTCGCCGCAGAGTCTGCATGCGAGGCCCCCTCGAACCGCCTCATTTTATGCAGGTGTTTCTTGACGGCCATGTGTCCCGTTAAGAGACCTGTTATGTTTCTGAGCTGTCCTCTGCTAAGATTTAGCAGCTCCACATCTCTCTTTGAACTGGGTTCGTCAATTACTGACTTCCCATGTCTAAGTCCTGGACAGTCTACCCAGTACACCTTATGTTGGTTTCTGACCCAGGACTAAATGGCTCCCCTGGCCGTGCTCTTTGTCACGCCGAGAACCGGCTCTGGTCCCATAAATGGCTCTGCTGACCCTCTCTTTGCAAGACTGTCAGCTTTTTCATTGCCTTTGATCCACGAGTGACCCGCAACCTAGATGAGGGTGACCTCATTCTGCACAGCCAGTTTGCTCGTCTCGTCTCGGCACTCACTCGTCAGCCAGGAATTTACCCGTGGGCTATTTAGGGCCTTAAGGGCTGGCTGGATGTCTGTGGCTATGAGGATGCGCTTGTTGGTGTAGCCCCTCCTCTTGTTTTCCCGCACACAATGCAGGATCGCGTACATTTCGGCCTGAGAGACCGTTGCATGTTCTCTGAGGGAAAAACTATGACTTACCCTCGGTCCTTCCGAATAAACAGCTGCCCCCGTCCCACGCTCCCCGCCGGATCCGTTCGTGAACCAGACGGGCGCGTCCCGTGGTATTTCCGGCGTCTTCTCCCGCCATGCCTCGCGGTCTGGGATTTCCACTGTAAAGTTGTTTTCCCTGCAAATTCGCGGGCTCGCTAAGTCTGACCTCATTTCAAGCATTGGCTCCTTCACCATCTCCTGAATTTTGCAAAGGCACCTGAAGCCTGGGTTGATCTTAAATCTACCATTATTGTAGGAATGTTAGTAAACAGTTTCTTTCAAAATACACGAATGTGCATTGACATTTTTACAATATACAGGGTTTTCGTCAAAATAAAAGAGGTGTAGAGAGAGAGAGAGAGAGAGAGAGAGAGAGAGAGAGAGAAAGGTCACCAAAGGCACGTCGGTGGGCAAGGGGTGGCAGCCTTTGGGTGAGGGTAGGGTCACCGATAAGGCGTATAGCACCCCAGATGTGGGAGCAGTATTCAAGGTTTGGCCCTATTTGTGGGAACGTGCTCTTTCAGAAATTATTCCCAATAGATTTAGCAAGAGTCCATAAGGGTTTACTGCCGTTGGAGATTGAGAGGACCTTGTTTTTGATGTGGTTATTAAACGAGTTTTTTGCCTCAGAAAGAATGCGGACATATCGGTTTCTTGTGTCGTTAAATGCTTGACGATTTTCTTGACTGGGATTGTGTAGAAGCGTTTTGTGAGCTTTGACCTTTTCAAGTGTGGCCTTGTCACAGAATTTAGAGAACCAGGGCTTTTGAGTGGCTGAAGAGGTTTTCTGTGTACGTGGAATAAATAATTCCATGCCAGCTTAGGTAGCAGACAGACGCCAATGGAAATGAGGAAAAGTAATCCCGCACCTCGTCCCAGTTCGCAGAGTTGTAGTGCCAAACGATACATGGGTGTGATGACTGTATGACCTGTGGTTGCATTGCGCAGGAAGCAGTGACCGTGCCGTGGTCTGACCGACCAAGGGAGGCGGTGACTGATATCTTATAGCATTCAGGTTTTGTAGTAGGAAAGAGATCAAAGGGATTTGAGCTGTGTGTTAAATGCGAGTAATGTAAGTAGGTTGCTGAACCATATTGGCAAAATAATTCCTGACTGCAAAGGCCTCCGCTGCCCTCCCTTGTGAATCGGTTTTTGAAGACCCTAGACATTCCTTATTATGGACATTGAAGTCGCCAAGAATAGTGACCTCAGAGGAAGGCTATTCAGAAATCAGGTAGTCGGTTTTTTCAAAAAGGTAGTCGAAGAGCTGGACAAAGTTGTTGTCAGAAGGTGACCGGTAAATGCAACAGATGAATTTTGTTGCAGCTCTGAGAGAAAGAGAGAGAGAGAGAGAGAGAGAGAGTTACATCCAAAGTATGTATTTTCTTCTAGCTTCTAAATTGGGCAGTCTGGTGCAGAGTAGATTGCGACGGACGTGTGCGCACACCCCTCCGTGCAATATAAAGGAAGCAAGGAGCTCATACCTCGGGAAGTTAAGGTGATTAGTGGCTGTTCTGGCACTGATTTGCGTTTCGGTAAGGAAGAGGAGTTGGGGGCCTATTAGCCTGGAGGAAATGGTGGACGGAGTTCAAGTTAAAATTTAGGCCACATATGTTCGAGAAGGATATGTTAAATCTTGATGCCGGCGCCCCCTGTGCACCCCTCTCCCGAAAATCCGAATGGAGGGGTATTTTATGTCCGGAATCTTTTGTACAGGGAGGAGCCAACATTATTTTTGTTTATAAGGGAAACCGATTCATACACCAGAAGCGGAAACGTCTGTTGGGACTTCACCGGCCCCTTGATGTAAGGGGTGGTACATCTTGGGCGTGAAAAAATCCTTTACTATCACGTAAAGCAAAAGTCCACTACCACCTGCTTGACTTCGATTAGTCGCCTCGTACAACAGGCAGGAGTTACCTTGGGCCTATTCTTTTAGTTAGTCCCCGGAGCCACAGGTGACATGCTTAAATATACATTAAGAACAAATGCGCTTTTTAAATGCTTGTAATTCTTAATTTGCCGGGCTTTTACAAGGAGTTACGATTTCATGTCAATGCGTTTTTAGTAACACAATAGAATGAAAGTTGTAGGTACTTATAGATATAAATGTAGATTTTATTTCATGTGTAGACAAAGGAATTAATATCTTATCAATAGTATTACAATTTAAATAACTCGTTGGAGGTGTATTCTGGTTTACAAGGGTTTTGTCATGAAGCATTAAATTATATTGTAGTAAAAAGGGGTTTTTTCGTCGATACTGTAGATATTATATGGCTTTTCTCTTTCAACCATTTTATGGTTCCTGTAACATTTAGAATACCTCGGCATACTTTCGTTTTAATTTTTCTAAAGACTTAACATTTCCATTAACAATTCATTTCAGTCTCATTGTATGTTGTATTGTATACCGCAAACAAACACACAAAATGAGCAGTTGTTGTTGAGATGTAACAACCCCCAATCTAAATTAATATAGCAATGCATTATGTTTTCCCTAATAGAAACAAAGCATTTGTTATTCCCAGCGAATGGTCGAGCAGGTAATGCAAGTTCCCAGATCCCCTTTGTTCAGATTTTCTGCCGGCGGCTCAATTAAGCCCAACAGCGGATTTAAACAAATGCATCAACGCTAGCCGCTAACAATCAATCATTTGAAATAATAGAAAATGTTTTCATTGTTTCGGAAAGGCCGAGTCTGTTGGCGGAACGTCGGCCTGCGGGAATCTCCAGTCTGGAATTTAGTATCCCCGTGTCTATTCTGAGCCTTTCTTCCACTCGCTCGCCACAAATTAAAACTACTGTCGTTGATGTGTGAGTATTCAAAAGGTGTAATTTTCAGTGATCGGCAGCTCTGTACAGGATTCCTTGGCGTGTCACCCTCGGTGTCAATTTAATTACTACTATTATGAAGTTGTCGCTTGCAAGTTGATCATCGTTATTGCATCGACAGTTTGCACCGGAAGTTATTTAACATATAGCGTGTCCCAAACTGGATGGGAATGTATTGCTATCTTCCTTATTATTAGGAATAGGGAGACGATTAAATTATCAATGTTTTGTAGAATTTCATGCTCATTCCAAATATGACTTTATTTTGCCCTGCCTCTTTTCGTTTTCGAGTTATTTTGAAAACCCTAAATTTGTCGGTTTCTTTTTTCTTCAATATCCAAGTAGGTGTCGATCTGACATGTCTAAGGCATGCACATTATCAGGACACTTTTTTAGAAAAAGTAATCTCTTTGTGCTGTTCTCAACTTTGGATTGACATTTGTTTTGAGCTTCATGTATCAACGTCTCTTTTTATTATGGCAGCCATATTGGATTGGCTCATGTGATAGCCTGTCAAAAGATCTTTCCAATGATGTACAACATGCTTGAGAAATCTTGTAATTGCACTGACAATTTTAAGAAAACCGTTTTGAGGATAGTAGGCTGTGAAATCCATTACCAGAAAACAAATGACAAAAAAAAGTGTTCAAAAAGCAGTTGGCCATGGAGTCTAACAACAGACTTCTACTGTTAACATTAGTTTTCGTAATGATTTACGAAAAAAATATTGTGATTTAATTTACAATACTTAATTAGGTAATAATGCTAGGTAATATTATGTGAAACAGTTTAATAACGATACCCGGCAATAACAAATAGAAACTTAAACTCCACAAAACAACACAATTAGAAACGGAACTAATTAAATAGAAACTTAAAAATACACTAAATAGAAAATTGTTCAATATGGCCACCGTTTTGTTCAATGCACTTTATACAACTTTTTGAAACATGCCTGCAAACTCTGGTGAGGATGTTTCGGTTAATATGATTTATAGCTTCCGTGATTCTGTTTCGTATTTCATTGATATTTTGTGGTGGATCGAATTTATATACACACATTTATCACCCCAAACATAAAAATCCATGGGTGTTATATCAGGATTTTGAGCACACCAATGAACCGGCCCATTGTTACAAATGACACGATTATTAAAATTTCAGTACAAAAATCATTTGACGATCCTAGCATTCTGAGCTGGCCAACCGTCATGTTGGTACCAAATCTCGTTTAAATTATCATGAACTCTTCTAATTATTGGTAAGATATCATTTCTCAATAGATTAAGATACATTTCCCCAGTTAAATTATTTTCAAAAAAGAATAGACCAAAAATGAAGTCACCTTATTTTTTTTAAATTAACTGTCTAATCTACAAATAAAAATAACAGTTTTTTACCTAATAATCCGCACAAAACATTAATACCAAATCTGCCTTGCAATCGTCTTTCTTCATTTAGATGGGGATTCTCATTTGCCCAATAATGCCTATTATGGCGATTATACACACCACAATTTGTAAATCTGGATTCATCAGTCCATATTATTTTCAAATGAAAATTTTCATCTTGCTGACCTTGTCCTTGATACCATCTGCAGAATTGAAGTCGCTTAGGGTAATTGTCAACATTTTAGGCTTGTACGATTGTCGGTTTGTATGAATTGTAATGACTTTGTTTTAATACACGGTGTACCGTACTTTTGGGAACGTCAATTTGTTCACCATAAAACCGAACAGATTGCGGAGGGTTTTCGTTTGAAACCTATAACACGGCAGTATTTCTTTATTCATTTGTAGGCATTGGTAGTTTCTTTGCGTGGAAGCTACCGTCGTTCAATAGATTGGTCACCATCCTGCGAAATATTTTCCTGTTTGGTTGGCGCCTTTCTGGGTAGTTGTTTTGATATGAATTTCCAGCTGCCTCAGTATTTCAGTTAGAACGTATATAACATTCCAACATCTCAAAATATTATACATTACTGAACATATTATTGAATAATATTTAAATTAAACAGGAAACAAACTATTTAGTAGAAAATTTTAAGCACCTCAAATTGTTCAGATAATTAAGAATGACAGTATTCTTAATTGTCGCGATAGTGTTATATCCATAGCAACCTTTCTTCTGTGGTTTTTCAGTTGACTTGCGTTTAAAAATCAAACAATTTTCAAGGGCGTCTTCGTAAATCATTAGTCTGCTTTTCATTGAGTTCTGTTAATAAATATAGTTTTTTACTAGGTTTACCTCTTTAATTAAATTATGACAATTCTTTAGGATAATGTTGTAATGTAAAATATCATTTGTAATAATGGGCCGATTCATTGGTGTGCTCAAAGTTTTATCGTGAATCATTACGGAAAATTATGTTAAAAGTGGAAGTCTATTGTTAGACTCCATGGCCTGCTGCTTTTTGAGCACTTTTTTTTGTCATTTGTTATCTGGTATTGGATTTCATAGCCTACTATCCTCAAAACGGTTTTTCTCAAAATTGTCAGTGCAATTAGGAGCTTTCTCAAGTGTGTTATACATCATTGGAATACTCTTTTCACAGGCTATCACATAAGCAAAAAAAAACAAATATGGCTGCCATAATAAAAACAAACTTCGATACCTGTAGCTCAAAAATAACAATGAGTTAACAATTAACAACAAGTTGAGAATAGCACAAAAAGATTACTCTGTAAAAAGTGTCCTGATAATGTGCAAGTCTTAGACATGTCAGATCAACACCTACTTGGGTATTAAAGAAAAGAAAAAACGTCAAATTTTGTTTTTTTTTTCAAAATAACTCTAAACCGAAAATAGGCAGGGCAAAATACAAGTCATATTTGGAACAAGCATGAAATTCTACAAAACATTGCTAATTTAACCGTCTCTCTATCTCTAATAATAACGAAGATAGCAATACATTCCCATCTAGTTTGGGACATACTGTATACAGTAGAATCCGGATTTAACGAGGAGTCAAACCAGCAATAATATCTCATAAAAACCGGATATTGTTATATTAGAACTGAGTATTAACTACAACAAAATGTAGGTGTGTGTGTGTTTTGTTTCTTTAACGTCGGCCTATTTCCGCGACTATGGCCAATCACCGACGTCAGGGAGCAGTTTCACCTCACCATCCTGGAAGTTTTGCAAAGTTTCGTTCAAATCAGTTAAATAAAAGTGTTTTTTAGTTATCGCTTTGGGTGTGGATTCTAGAGACCGAATTCGCGATCATTTGAAAGAAAATATTGAAAGTATCACCATATTTACCTCCCTATTAGTGAACCTGCTTAATGAACATTAACTACACGAGACATAATGGTCTCCCGATAACCTGTAAACCTGTTATATCCTCATTGCATGTTTGGAACAGACTAAGAAATCAATAGACAATTTAACTGTTCCTTTACCGGATTCAACAAATACTTCTAACCCTCTTAATCCGCAAAATACCGCCGCTAAATTCCATGACTAAATAATCCTCACACAGCCGACTAATGACCCTGATAACGACCCTGGTAGAACTATAAATATTACAGGACTAACGACGAATGGTCAGAGCACTCTAAGGTATCGGGTTGGCCACACTGATACCACCTATGGCCTATGGCCTACCACCAAAACTCTGTACCTGGACAGCAAATTTCCTCTCCAACCGGAGCATTTCTGTTGTCGTGGATGGCTATTTTTCTAAACTCTATCCAATTAATGCAGGAGCTCCTCAATGTTCAGCTTTAGCCCCCATTTTGTTTCCTCTCCACATCAATGACCTCCTCTCTAGCACATCCAACCCAGTTCACAGTTACGCGGACGACAGCACCCTCCACTCAAATATACAATATTCTAAGCCTGTCTATTTAGCCCAATTAGATGAGGATCGCAGACCCATGGAGCGTTCTGTCTTCGTGGATCTCCAAATAATATTAGACTGGGAAAGTAGAAATCTTGTACAATTCAACCCCACCAAATCTCAGTCTTGCTTTCTGTCTCATAAGAGATACACCAGCCGTAGACCCATCACAATGAACAAGTTATTCAAAGTAATGAATCGTTTTCACTTGTTGGCATTTCTGTGGATCGAAATCTCAATTGGCACCAACATGTCACATCAATTGCAGAAGCGGCTGCTAAGAAATTAGGTTTCCTCTTCTGGGCTCCAAATACTTTTCACCAGCTAATCTCTATATCTTATGTACTTTACAAATAAGGCCAAACCTCGAATGCGGCTCCCACATCTGGGGTGCCGCTTCTACACTCGCTAACCTGGACACCATTCAAAAGAGAGCTATACGTTTTATTGGTAACCATACCGTCACTCAAAAGCTGCCATATCTTTCCCACCGACGTGCCGCTGGTGACCTCTCTCTCTTTTATAGGTATCTGCACGGGCACTCTTCAGAGGATCTTTCTTCCATAGTTTATCCACCTGCTGTCACCAACAGATCTGTCAGGGGAACAGAGCGAATGCACCCTTTTACTGTTCAGGTCACCAGACAGAGAACATCTTGTTCTGCCCGCCCTTTTGTCCCGAGGACTTCCAAGTTGTGGAATTCCTTGCCGGCACATGTTTTTTTCTTCTCCTCCGAACATCCAAACCTTCAAGTCCAGAATTAACAAGTTGCCTCTTTCCTCCTGGTCGACACCCACAGTACGATAGTATTTAGGCTGTGAGCTCTCGTGGTGTGTTTTTGAAATAATAAATAAATAAAAAAGTCATTCAATTTACACTTATTATATAACTCAAGCGACAGTAAATAATAATTTTTTATAGCGTACATAGCTGCAAAATTCTGACACTTTTAGTTTTAACACTAAACCAATTATGAATACGTTGTTTAAAAAATGTTATTTTGTTTCAGAAACAATGGAGGAGTCTCATTGTTGTTGCTGCATCAGCAATTCTACTGTTGGCTTTGCGTCTTCAAGCAAATAACCCAGAATTTTCAACTGCCGACAATCCGACTGCAAGAGACGTAAGATTCCTAACAAGACTTTTAACATTCCTGTATCTGCCTGTTTTCAACTTTTGGCTGCTCATAATACCTACCACCTTAAGTTTTGATTGGGGTATGGATGCGATACCAAAAATCACATGTTTAGGTGATCCAAGGAACATCCTGACTGCAGGTTTTTATGCCAGCTTCATCATAGTGTTAAGAAAAGCAGCTAGAAGACTAGAACAAGACCCAGCTTGTCAAGAAATTAAACGTAGCAGTAAATCAGTCAAAACAAATAAAGAACTGTATAACGATGAACGATATAGAATGTACTGGTGCAGGGTGTGTTATGTAAATTTTCCGGAATATCACTCAGTGTCGTGCAGAAACAATAATAACAACAATTGCGTGAATTCTCATTCAGCATGTGTCTGCTCTAGGCCGCAGAAACGTGTCTTGATGCATAAAGACAAAAGATCTCCGAGTTCGAGCAGTGCCATAATTCTGTCGCTCGCATTCGTTGCTCTTCCATTCGTACCGGCCACAAACTTGTTTTTTTATGTAGGATTCGTAGTGGCTGAACGTGTTCTTTATCTTCCGAGTGTCGGGGTGTGTTTATTGCTGGGACTTGCAGGTGCTACATTGTGGACACATAGAAAATATAGAGCAATGTGCTCCATGTGTTTTCTTATTGTTTTGATATCGTTCAGTGCGAAAACTGTGCTGAGAAATAGAGACTGGTCTAATGAGGAGTCGCTGTATAAATCTGCTGTTTTAGTCAATCCTCCAAAAGGTGAGTAATTTGTAGGGCGTAAGCATTGTAGTCTTTTGTTAGAGCTATTTTTATTTCAGCGCAAAACTTGAAAAGTAAAATGCCTCGCATTTAATCTACTCTTAACTTTTGTGATGTGATTCTCATTTAAATTGTAATCATTATTAAGTAGATTGTCACGCTGACAATTATAAGGTATCCTTGCCAAACAACGAAACTGCATAAAATATTCAAATTTAGATTCAAGATACACAGGATGGTCCAACGGCGCGTTCAATTTCAATATCTCCGTTATTATTCAATAATAAAACAAATTAGAACAAAAGTTGCATGTACTAACGTTAGCTACCAATTAAAAATATTTTTGCATACACAGGGTGTTGCATAAGATAGATACAACCCAAACTTCAGTTTTTTCTGATGATCCGCAAAACAAGGGGGATTTATCCAGTGTATAGTTCGTGGGGTCTATATAGAGTCGTTCAAAAATTATGGCCACTTTTCCAAAACATCAGAGACACATTTGACGGTCAGCATCTTCATTAGTAGGTCAGCCTGCAACACTCTATCATGCCAAAAATCTGAAAAAGTGTTCTTCTTCCAACTTCAATCAATAGAGAAAGAATTCCTTGAAAACAGTATACATGGTGAGTAAAAACACTGGAGTCAAGTTTTCTCGAGAAATTCAAATGGAGCACTTTTAGATTATTATCAACTTCGATACATTAACAAATGTTCTTTCAATTTCAAGAAGTATTCCCTATATCTAAACCAGTATTTACTGAGTTATTGGATGTTTTTTTTTAAGAAAAAATGTACATTTTGTTGAAGAACCTGGTACATTATGGTGTCACAGGTACATATATCTCTCTCTTTAGGTCTAACGGTTAGACCTCAAAAAACATTCAAATGAGAATTATTCATCTATGACAGAGGCAGAAAGAAAGTATTTTGTTGAAACGCAAAAAGTGAAGCTACGTGGACAGCAGAACATGTTCACGAAGCAAACTGATACTCGAAAGGCTGCAACACTAGCAAGTTATGTTGTAGCTTACAAAATTGCTAAAACTAACAAAACATTATCGGATGATGAATTTGTAAAATATTGTATGGTGGCTATAAGCAACATCATTTATCCAGAAAAAAGGTTTCAATCTTTAGTTTTATCACGGACAACAATAACTGATCGAATTGACGCCATCGCTGAACAATTATCGTCACAGCTGGAAAAGAATTGTAATGAATTTGAATACTTTTCTCTAACCATGAATGAGAGCACAGACGTGAGCCATACTGCTCAATTGCTGATTTTTGTTAGAGGAATTGATTCAGAGTTCAACATAACCGAAGAATTAGATAGCTTACATTTCTTGAAAGGAAAAACCACTGGAAAAATTATTTACAATTCTTGTTTTGAGGCTATTTCAAAGTTAAACTTGCCTATGGATAAATTATGTAAGATAACCACGGATGGAGCACCCAATATGGTGGGCAGCAATTTGTGGTTAATGGGTATATTTTGCAGAGAAAACCCCAATAATAATGTGTTATTTTTGCACTGTTTAATATACCAGGATGTGTTGTGTAAAGCAGCTATTGAAATAAAACCCGTTTTGAGTGTGGTTGTTAAACTTATCAACACAATACGTTCACGGGGTTTGATGCATCGAGAATTCCAAGAATCTGTAAAATCCACCGAAAGCGAGTTCTCTGATCTCTTCTACCATACTAAAGTGAGATGGTTAAGCTGTGGTAATGCATTTGAGAGAGTGTGGAACTTAAGAAAGGAGATTCAAGACTTTCTGACGGTGCAAGGAAAATGGGACGACTTTAAGATCCTGTCTGACCAAAATTGGCTTCCTGATTTCGCATTTTTTACCGATTTGTTGTCACCCCTAAATAAATTAAATACGAAGCTTCAGGGCAAGAGTAAATTCTTAGGTGATCTTATTGTTTTGATATCGTTCAGTGCTAAAACTGTGCTGAGAAATAGAGACTGGTCTAATGAGGAGTCGCTGTATAAATCTGCTGTTTTAGTCAATCCTCCAAAAGGTGAGTAATTTGTAGGACGTAAGAATTGTAGTCTTTCATTGGAGGTAGTTTTAATTCAGCGCAAAACTTAAAAACTAAAATGCCTCGCATTTAATCTACTCTCAACTTTTGTTATAATGTAATGCATTTCAGATAGTTAAGCCACATTCATCGTTGTCTAATAAATACCTTAACCCTGTATCCGGCATCATCAAAAATACTTGTCATAAAATCTATATATTTGTTATGTAATCGCCTTATGACTTCGTTATACCCCTAAACACAAAAAATACTCCAAAAATATATCCAAAACGACTTTTGAATGAGTTGCCTAGAAGCAATATTGTCTGTTACAAGTACAATATATTACAATGGCATTGATAAAAACCAAACTATATGCAAAGTTATTATCAACAGCAAATCTACATTTATAATAATAATTATTATATTGTTATACATAATTAACTACACTATGTCCAAAAACGTTGCTTACACTTATTAAGTTTCACTATGAAAACATAAAAAACAATTATTTTTTGGTGTAGAGCATAGTCTCATCTTGCACTTCTCGCATTGTATAGTTGTATAACCAGTTGTACACAGTCTACATCTGCCTTTAGTTGAAAATCTTGGCCAGTGGCCTACCGAATCCATTCTGGTAGCATCATCTGTCCTCACACTAAATGATTTAAGAATCCTATCTTCCATATTTTTATTTGACGGTCGTCTTCTTTTGGTTCTACATTTGCCTGTATTAGATAAAGATCTAGCCCGTTCCATTCTAATTTTCTTCAAAGGCATGGGTTTTAAAGTCCTGTTAGCTCTGCAATCATTTCTATACAGTACCCATGCATTGATAACGCAAACATCTAAAATCTACGTCACAATGGGGAAGTACCATTTTTTACTTCTGCTTGGACTTCTAGAGGAGAGTTGGCTTTATCCACTCCCCCCCATATGTTTATTGTACTGTGTAATAAGATTTGGACACGGCACGTTAACTTTTTTCTTTAAACTTTTGGAATACCTTAGTACATGGTTGATAAGCTCAGTTCCACTAAAAGTACTGGCGAGAAGCACACACTTATTGTCTGCCCATTTCACTACAATAATGTTTGCTTTAGAGACGTAAGAACCTCTTCCACGTTTCAACAATACTTTGTCAGCTTCTAGGCTGCAACCACCAATTCTATTAGATCGAATTGTACCCAAACTCAGAATTCCGAACCGTTGCTTCAGATAAACGAAAAGGCGCAAACTTGAAAACCAGTTATCGCAAAAATGACCGAAATCTCTAGCCCACTTAGAGTATTGCATAAAGCAATAACGACTGATGATTTAACACCAAGTGACCTTTCGTCTTCAGTTATTTCATTTGGTGTCCCCTTCAATGTTGAAAAAGTTGTGGCTCCTTGATAGGCAATTAAATCAGCAACGTATTCAGATACCACAGCATGTACAAAAATGTAATTTCCGAATGATTTGTGTTGATGCTTGTCCCGGTCTTTTGTGTGCTGTAAATGTTCGTCTGATAATCGATATCGTTCATTAGACTGCAGGAAAAAATCTGGTAGAATAGTCTAGAGGCCAATCCACTTCCTCAGAAGTTGAATCATTATGCAAGTCCAGTTGATTCGAAATAGTATTGGTGCTTATGTCACATTCATCCCATTGGAAATATGCTTGTTCTCGTACATTGCTTCTCTTGTTTGGTGGTTCTTGCTGTTCTTGTTCTTCATCGGTTTCAATGTCCGTTTCATCAATTATAATTTCATGTTGATGTGGTTCTCTGTCACTAGATTCCTCAGATTCATAAGCCAATACGAAAGGATTTTTGTTTTCAATTTCAGCATCAGCTTCAGAACTGTCAGACAAATTCGACAGAATCGGATTAGTGGGGACGATAAAAGGTATACACCTTATTCTTCCATAAAATGAACTAGTAGAAATTCTTTTCCACTCCATCGTAGTTAAACTGAAATAAACCGCCAACGTCAAATATTCAAGTGGAAACGTTGCCTCTAAGAAACATAATGTTTGTGTAACAAACAAAGGCACTTACCTGGGTTGTATTACCGAAACAACAACACACACGCTACTATAAAACAGTTACTTCATATATCTACGTTTCAAAACAAACAAAACAGTTAATTCATTGACTTTTCCAAGTGAAAACTGCACCAAAGTTTCTGTGACTTTGTAAATGTATGGTAACTGTCAGTTTCGAATGAAGTTTTGTTGTTGAAAGGTTTTGCAGTAGATGTCGCTCTATGTTGTAAAGGCGCTATAAAGCTTGTTGCTTGTAGGAAGCGTTGTCCGGTAAGCCCTGAATATGATCTAGACTGATTTGTGACCCTCTAAATATTATGTTGCCCAGAAGAAACAAAATCAGATACAGGGTTAAGCATATAAAATAGTCCTTCTGACTGGCTGAAAGTTTTACGTGTTGGAAAAATGTATCATCCGACAATCCTTAGATTTACTAAACTCTCATCAAATACTTGTACATTTAAACGTAATTGGTTCTCGGCATCTAGGTAGATGGATGATGGATAGTTTCTTAAAAATGGGGAATCTTGTCTGGATGTTTGGTTGAAAGTGGCAGATGAAACAGTTTTGTTAGTTAATATTACATATATTAATTGTGTCAAAATTTTGGGATTTTAACAGCAAAACATTCATAAAGGTTCACATTGAATTTACTTTTGATATGTATTTTATGGATTCTGTGATTTTTTACCAAATCTTGCTTTGGGATTTAGTTGATCTGTTATTTTTTTATTTTCGTTTCGGAAAACTCTCCCATCTAGGAGCTAATTGTCATATAAAATAATGGCGTGATAACTGACTGGAACGGTACCTACCGTTAAATTGTTTCCTGTCTGTATGTTGTTCCATCTGGTACACGATGCTGGGAAATGTTGATTGGATGTTGACCGACTGTACCATTTATTAATTCTGAGACTGAGCGCAAAGAATTCCTCTTTACCACACAAAATCAGAGTCACGTTCAAACTGGTGATTGCTATCAAAGTTAATCCATGGATGATTGAAATATTTGTGCAATTTCTAGGAGGTTTGTCAGCTAGATGACCTTTAAGGTAGTATCTTGTGATCTAGAAATTGTGGCTTGCATGGCCTTTTACATATCTGCTATATAAAGCAAAAGTAAGAAAATATTAGTTATCATAAGTTCTTGTATATTAGTTTTCTCTTTTAAACAGTGCTTTAGTCAATATAATTGTGAATTAGTTTACGAACAAACAGTTGTAAATTGGTTTGTTCAAAATTACGTGTGTAATGAGGAAGTTGCATATAATTTACTTTTGATGAAAAACGTATTTAAAGTACAGTAAAATGCTCTAAAAAAATATATATATCTACGAGTAAACCCCCCTTAAAGTGAACTACTAACTAGTAATTAATTATTGAAATATTGAATATAATTCAAAAAAAAGACAGGGTGGGAAAACGCGATCTGGTTGGTGAAGAGGTTTGTGACGTCACGATCCGGTACATCTGCGTGATACGCGGGCATCGCCATTTAACCTTGTCTTGTTTTCGTTTGTGTTTTCATCCAATTCTGAGCAGTTTTGTCATAATTTTAATATTTTAACAAACAAAAAAACAGAGAAGATTTACGAAACGCTCAAATTGAGCAAACTAATAACAGTCCATTATTAAACATGTTTGGATGAAATAATAATTAAGAGAGGAGAATTTTCTGACCTGACTATATCATAAAAACAGGTAGTTCGGTGTCTACACGACAGAAAGGTTTATTCAACACGGAGTAGATATTGAAATTTGAAATATTACTTTCATTCTGTATTTGACAGAGCTGAGAACTTCAGCGAAACTGCAGTTATACGTTCAATAAAATAGCCTAACTCAATTTATTTATCTACCTAAGTTAAAAAATCATTAAAGTATTGAGGCTGAAAGCCCTCTTGGTGTGTTGTTGAAATTAAAAAAATTGTTTTAAACAAAAATATATCGGTTCTGTTTTCGCATATTTTTTTTGGTAAACCTGATTCCTGGGGTTAACTATCGTAACTAAAGTTTTCCTGAGTATCCTACTTTCACAGGGTGGTCCACTGCAGTTTCTTTCCTCACTGAGGGGTTTCCACTTTTGCGGAAAATATTATAAACTCCAAGCAAGGTGGTGGAGCCCGAGTTAAATAACTTTTCCGACCAAACACCACCATGAGGAAGTAGACCATTACAAATGATAATAATAGTAACAATAATATTCATCAAGAATGGGCAACTAAGCTCTCTAAATTCAAAGAACTTTTATATTTTACGTAACGCTACTTTATAACACCATTGGTGGAAAAAAGTACAAAACTCAGAAAAAATACGTATATAAGATTTTTGGGTTATAATCTAATATTCTTCACCTTTGGCATAACATTTTTAAAGCCAAGTTGAAAAAAGTATAAAAACACATTGTAGATGCCTCTAATTCCCCATCGTAGAAGAGTTAAGGTGGTAACGTATCTGAAGCGACATTAAGACTCAAACTTTGACAAATACAATAGGAGATCATAACACGCAGTTATTATCGTATAGTATCCCGGTTATTGATTAGACTTCTGTTGAATATGTGTATAAAAGGTAATTCAGTCAGGGGAACATATTCCATTTTGTGTATCTTTTGAACAGTGCATCCTGGAGCTGGTCTATCGGGAGCCAGTGCCGGCAAAAAAATTGATGTTTTTTTCTCTGAGTTTGATGCTTTGTTTCATATTGCGTTTCCGGTTGTCATAAAAAGATCCATGCCCGTCAAGATTGCTCCTAAACCAGGGATATCAGCGGAACTTGTAAGAGAGGGCTGTTTGCTTCGTGATTTTACCCTTCTACTGGATACGGTTACGGATCCGTTATGTAATGAGTTGTATAATAGTCTAAAGAAACAGCACGGTGCTAGGTTAAAAGACGCCAAGAAAAAATACTATTAGAATAAAATCTCTAATGCTTCAAACCGAATTAAAGCTATGTGGCAAGCAATTAGAGAAAATGTCATCGTGGGGAAGATGAACAGCAACACGGCAAATATGAGGATTCTGTCTGGTGACGGAGTCGTTTTGACAGATCCTAATATGATTGCTTCCAGTCTCAATGCGCACTTTGTCAACTCTGTTAAGTATCTGACAAAAAACTGTGACATAAATTGTGGATTAAAAAATAGCTCTAATCCCTATTCTATGTTTTTATATCCTGTCTCAAAGGACGATGTATTAGAGATGATAAAATTAGTTGCAGTTAAAAACTCATCAAGAATAGATGCAACACCATGTAGTCTTATTGGAAGGGTTGCTCATCTTGTGGTGGCTCTACTAACTTACCATATATGTGTTATTTGAAATTGGTTGTTTTCTTAAGCGTCTAAACGCGGAGATGGTTGTCTCTTTTTTTAAGAAGGGAGATTCACGGCTTTTGGACAACTACAGGGCGACTTCGCTGCTCTCTTTTTTTTTTCTAAGATCTTTGGGAAGGCATTTCTGCTAAGACACAGGTCCTTTTTGGAGATATACAAGTTGCTGTCTCCGTGCCAATTTAGCTTTCGTAGGCGGCTGTCAACTCAGGATGCCGTACTTAGCACTTACCTGACTATCTTGGATTACATAAATAGTGGGTCCAAATCCGCCGGGCTGTTCTTCAACATTTCGAAAGCGTTTGATGCGGTCAGCCATGCGCTTTTATTGCAAAAATTGGAGCATTATGGCATAAGAGGAAATGCATATTTATGGCTGAAAGGCTTTCTTTCTGGGAGAAGTTAGGCTGTCAGAATATTACGGGCAGGTAAGAACTATATGACTGGATTTTCGGCCGTGTCGAGTGGCGTGCCGCAGGGCAGCATAACGGGTCCTGTATTGTTTACAATTTTTCTCAACGATATTGTTTATGATCTCCCACAATACGACTTAACTTTGTACGCAGATGACACCACTGCTGCAATCTCAGAGGGAAAAATTGAAGAGCTTGGTACTGCAGTTAATGTGTCTGTGTCTCAAGTGTCAGCCTGGTGTTCGCGAAATGGTCTGGTTCTTAACAGGCGAAAGACGGAAATGCTTCTTTCTTCTCCGGTGGATGTGCATCCGAATCTGAGGCTATATGTAAGGTCTGATAACGGTTCAATAAGACAAGGCTCGTCTGTAAACTTTTTGGGACTCCATCTGGATTCTAACTTATCATCTTATCGTGTGGTGTCTACGTGGACCATGTGGTAGCCTCTCTAGCATCCAGGAATTATGCTTTGCTGCGGCTGAGGGATTCCTTGAGTGCTCAGGCGCTGTTGACATGCTACTATGGTAGTGTCAACTGTCTCCTGGCATATGGTTTGCTTTGTTTGGGCGTCTGGGTGCATCTGGGGAGGGTTCCGTTGATGCAGAAGAGAATTGTCTGCACCATGTTTTGCCTGCCGTCTTCCTTGTCTTGTAGACGAGTATTTATACGGTATGACATTTTAGCAATGACGTGTCTATATATGGTTAAGGCGCTTTGTTACGTCAATAAAAATATTGCAATTTTTAGTACCCGCGGTAATATTACTGCGTATGAAACAAGACAGGCTCAGGATTTGTATGTTCCCACTTATAGGATCGAACAGATTAATCGGGCACCTCGCAACATTGCAATACGCTTATATAGTTATTTACCTGACCGCGTCAAAAATTTGAGCAACCTCAGGCAATTTAAGCTGACTTTAAAATCGCTTTTTAGAGAGCATTCTTTTTGTGAATTTTCTTAAAAAAAATTCACTAATGAGGAGATCCCGAGTTTTGAATTTTGAAAAAATTTCTTCAAATGAGCGCTAATTAGGCCCCCCAGAACACATATCCGGGGTCAGTTTAAATTTTTATATGTTTATATATATATATATATATATATATATATATATATATATATATATATATATATATATATATATATATATATATATATATATATATATATATATATATATATATATATATATATATATATATATATATATATATATATTTATATATATATATATATATACAGTGTGGAACAGCCAAATGGAATAAATTCGATAACGGATAAATGAGGGCGTGTTGGGAAAAACGCTTGGACACGTCGATTTGTATTTTTAACTGCGCATCTTTTTCAAGAAAAAAAAATTATACAGGGTGCGTCATGTGACAGTGGCCAATACCAACTTTCTTATTTTAAATACAAGCCCCTGTATATTATTAATTTTTTGGATTCTTCAGAAAATTCTAGACATAATTCATGTACAATGTTCTATACCTATCTTCAACTGTTTCGGAAATATTAAGTATTTTCAGATTTATTACAAAAATTAACATTAAAAATAGAAAATTATTTTATTTCACAAATTCGCTACATTGCATTCAATACTTATTTCCCATTCAGCTCTTGATAATGAGAAAGTAAACAAAAACCATTCCTGCGTTTCTTTTTACTGATATGAAATGAAACAAAAACAAAAACAGTTTTCTTTCTGTTCGTATAAAACTCGTAGCCTTAGCAACTTGTTGTCTGCCTGCATGACAGTAGTGATTAGTGTCAGTGCTATTGTCGTTTGAATTTTGTTAACTGTACGTAATAATATCAGAAAAATGGTTCATTTAACAGAAATGCACAAAATAACCATTCTACAAATGATTGGTTATGGAGATAACACACGGACACAGATGGAAGTGTCTCGCTTATTTCACGAAAAATTTCCAAATTTGCCGCCTGTATCCCAAGGAACAATTAGCAAAATAGAAAAGCAGTTTCGCGAGCTTGGTCATGTGAGACAGATAAAAAAAGTAGCTGCCAATGCAGTAAGTGATGATACGAAATTGGATATTACGCTTGAGTTTCAAGAAAACCCACATACTTCTGGTCGACAAGCAGCCCAACTATTCAACGTTAGCCACACAGCAATTTTTCGAACATTAAAGGAAAGTAAAATGCATCCTATAAAATGATACCAACTCAGGAGCTCATGGAGGACGATTTCGATAGGAGAACGTATTTTTGTGAACAAATGATGGCAATGTTAGATAACAATGTGATCCAATTAGAAGATGTTTTGTTTTCTGATGAGAGCACATTTACACTTCACGGTCATGTTAATCGTCAAAATTGCCGCTATTGGTCTAATGAGAATCCTCATTGGATGAGAAAGGAACATACGCAATATCCTGAAAAAGTTAATGTTTGGGCAGGAATTGTTGGAAATCATATCGTAGGTCCCTTTTTCATTGATGGCAACTTGAATGGGGATAAATATTTAGAACTGCTCCAAAATAATGTCGTGCCAACTTTGACAAACTTATATCCAGATCCAGCAAACCCACAAGTTCCTGCCAATAAAATATGGTTTCAGCAAGATGGAGCACCGCCCCATTACCAAATCAATGTCCGGCAGTACCTGAACCAAATTTTTCCAAATCGGTGGATAGGGAGGCGCGGATCGATAGAATGGCCAGCACGATCTCCTGATCTGTCGCTATTAGACTACTTTTTGTGGGGATATGTCAAAAGTATTGTATACAAAACTAAGCCCCTCAACTTAGATGACTTAAAAAGACGAATCACGCTTGCGATTAGATCAGTCACGCCTGAGATGTTGAGTAATGTTAGAAGACATTTCTATACCAGATTAGCATGTTGCCAAGATGTTCGTGGCGAGCATTTTGAACATTTACTACATTGACATAAATTTTTTTTTGTTTTTTTAAATTATTAAGAAATAATCAGTATTTCTTATTAGAATTTGTGAAATAAAATAATTTTCTATTTTTAATGTAAATTTTTGTAATAAATCTGAAAATACTTAATATTTCCGAAACAGTTGAAGATAGGTATAGGACATTGTACATGAATTATGTCTAGAATTTTCTGAAGAATCCAAAAAATTAATAATATACAGGGGCTTGTATTTAAAATAAGAAAGTTGGTATTGGCCACTGTCACATGACGCACCCTGTATAATTTTTTTTTCTTGAAAAAGATGCGCAGTTAAAAATACAAATCGACGTGTCCAAGCGTTTTTCCCAACACGTCCTCATTTATCCGTTATCGAATTTATTCCATTTGGCTGTTCCAGACTGTATATATATATATATATATATATATATATATATATATATATATATATATATATATATATATATATATGTATATATATATATATATATATATATATATATATATATATATATATATATATATATATATATATATATATATATATATATATATATGTATCACACCGATAACTCAAAAAATAATGGGCCGATTTTGATTAAATTTGGTGAAAAAATTCCTTTTGCAAATGGCTTGGATAAGTTCGTTAGCCAGGAAAATCGGTCCAGGTTTTCCCGGAAAATTTTGTGTTTTCTTTCGAAAAAAATTTATATCTCCGGAATTAACAAAGTAAGTGCAACCAAATTTGGTACGCGGATTTACATCCTTATATCTGTGTGTGTGGAGAGGTGGGTAATTCACAGCATGTCTTACTAGAATGTAGTAATAAACAAAACATAATTGAAACAATTTTTCAAATTATTATGAACCTAAATTTCATACAGAAACCATTTTGCATTACTCAGTTATTGGAAATGAAAAATATAGAAATATATAAAATCCTAATTGACCACATACACAGGCTGGGTTTGTAAATAAATATAGGTGTAGATGTATATAGCCATGTTAGACTAATATAAAACATATTCATAAATAAATTAGGTAAGCAATCCATTTGTTCTACCCCTTATGTACACCTCATCTTATAGAAGTCTTCCTGTTCGTCTTTAAAGTTGCCTTGACAGACTCCTTGGCATGAAAATTTTTGTGTCCCATGTACATTTCCTGTAGGTATAAGTAATTAAAATAAATATCTATAAAAATAAATGAAAAAAAAAAAGTTGTATATATTTATATAAATGTGTATTAAAATGAAAAAATGAAAATAGGAATAATAAAAAATATTTATTTAATAAATTCATAGAATAAATGAAGTATATACCTACACAGAGTGATCCGATATGGCGGTATATATGTATATAATTGTGTATATATGTATGTATGTGTGCATATGTGTATACAATGAATGTAGATAAACTGTTGAGCTGGAAATGCTTTACGGCTAACCAAACTGGAAAAATGTGCTAATGGCAAAAAGCCGCAGCCATCATATATGAACAACAACAACAACAACATCCTCATAGGTAAGCCACCTACCAAAATTTAGCTCTGTAGGTCAAAAGAAAAAAAAGTTATAGGCATTTAAAGAAAAATAAATTGGGGTTTTCCACAAAACGTCAAAGTTGCGATTTAAACGTCAAAATTGGCAACATTTAGGAAAAGAACTTGAATCTAATGCGGGCTATGGAAATAAAATGTCTCAAGAAGGATGTTTTACAAACCCTGAAGTCTTAGTTTCAACCATCATTGTCCTTCATTTTACCAAAATGTTTCCAGAAAATTCATTTCAAATAGACCCTTTCTCTGACGCTTGGCAGTAGTCTTAGCTACAGAGTTTATCGTTTAATGGTATATAATTTTTGTAGAATTTTCGTAAAAAATCAATAAAGCTCAATATATCTGTTATTATACAAGATATGAAAAAAAAATGTATATATTAATTATAGGGTGTCTTGAGCTACATCTTAAAAAATAGTTCTACAATCACAGCGTGGCCCATAAGTCGTTGGTGATAAAAATTTTCTTTTTTTTTTTAATCAAACACACCTTATGTTATTGCATTTTTGCATTTTCCATCGAAATATAATGCATGTTTGTAAGAAAAAAAATTCTGGACACAGTAAGTGCGTTATGGTAGCGAATTTTGATCAAATGCTTAATATTTGAATAGCTCAATTTGCTATTAACCTATAAGGTTGACCAAGAAACGTGTTTTTTCGGGAACACTTTAAGTTTACTTTCGGAAATTTTTGTACATTTTCAAGCAATAAAGTTATTTTGATGAAACCTGGCACATTGTTTTTACTATATAGATTATACTGGTAACCAAATTTGATGCCTGCTTTCTTAAAAAAACACACATTATTGCTATTAAAAAATAGTTTTATTCTCTGGACAAATATTTTAATATTAAATTTCAGCGTTGATAAGCTCTTTTTTGTGTTTTGACTATTTCCGATATGTTGTAGAGATCTATGGAGCAGTTCTAATAAATACATAAGTAAATAATCTAAAAAATGGCATCATTAAGCAGCTATCTGTTATATAATATAAAATGTTTAATTAAATTATTTTTGATATTCATTTATTTTTCCTCTCTGACTTCTCGCATGTATATTCTATCGTGATACCGCTTACAGTGGCGCTATGAAAAGAAGCCAAGTAAATTATCTTGCCTTTAGTCATTTATTTACAGCAGAATTTAACAGAATGACGGCCTGAGAAACGCCATGTGCGCAAGAATATTGCTTTGCATAAGGTAAATTAATGTTTTTCATGTAGATATTTATCCAATCATGTATTAATTTATATACCAAATAGGTATAAGTGTATTGACTTTTGAACAAACCTGACACTGAAAGAGAAAAAGACCATCCATGGTTTAATAAAAGATATAGTAATAGGATAATTCTATATACGTATTATAAATCAATGTCGTGTGAAAATGAAGTGTATACAGGTAAATAACTGTTATTTACAAACAAAATCTAATCAACTGTACACGCTGTGATTTTCAATTTAATAGATAAACAATAGAATACAAAATCGTATTAATCAATCACTGTACTGTACACATTCAAACGTAATACAATTGGTTTGACGTAGATATTGGATGTATATTGAAATAGCTATATATAAAAGCCTTTTTTGATGATATCAATTCTATTATATTAACAATTTTATAAAATATGCCTTTTGGCGGTCCGTTTTGGAGCGACGTGTGTTGCTGTGTGAAAACAATTAAAATTTTTATTATAATACCATTGCAAAAATTGTCAACGAAAACTCCCTAGGCAAAACATTTTAAAAATGATTTACGCATTTTAATCTGCTCTTTGTGTTTCCCTATTTAAATGTTAAGTAAAAAAGTCTGGACTCAGCAAGTGCGTTATGGAAATGAATTTTCATAAAGATGTTTTTAGTAGCAAATATGTCCCTCTAATGCAAGCAGGCATCAATCTGGTTGCCGGTATAACAATGTAATATTTTATCAAAATAGTTTGTTTTTTGAAAATGTACAAGAATTTTCCGAAAATAAACATAATATGTTTCCAAGAAAACTGGCTTCCTGGCCAACAAACCTTAAGTTAATATCAAATTGAGTTATTGAAATTTGAAGCATTTAATGAAAAATCGCGACCAAAACACACTTACTGCATCCCGTTTTTTTTTTCTAACAAACATGCATAAAATTTTTGCAAATGAGCGCGAAATACGACCCCTAGAACCCATATCCGGCGTCAGTTTGAATTTTTGTATGTTTATATATATATATATATATATATATATATATATATATATATATATATATATATATATATATATATATATATATATATATATATATATATATATATATATATATGTATATATATATATATATATATATATATATATATATATATATATATATATATATATATATATATATATATAATGATGGTGTATGTTACAGGTGCACATTCAGCACAAAAATAAGACAATTTTTTCATATAAACATTGATCGCAAATGCTTAGTTTTAGTGAATTTTCTTAAAAAAAATTCACTAATGAGGAGATCCCGACTTTTGAATTTTGAAAAAATTTCTTCAGATGAGCGCTAATTAGGCCCTCCAGAAAACATATCCGGGATCAGTTTCAATTTTTATATGTTTATATATATATATATATATATATATATATATATATATATATATATATATATATATATATATATATATATATATGTATCACACCGATAACTCAAAAAATAATGGGCCGATTTTGATTAAATTTGGTGAAAAAATTCCTTTTGCAAATGGCTTGAACGGGTTCGATAGCTAGGAAAATCTGCCCAGGCTTTCCCGGAAAATTTTGTGTTTTCTTTCGAAAAAATTTTATATATCCGGAATTAACAAAGTAAGGGCAACCAAATTCGACACGCACGTTTACATCCTTATAGGTAAGTTACCTACCAAAATTTAGCTATGTAGGTCAAAAGACAAAAAAGTTATAGGCATGTTAAGAAAAATAAATTGGGGTTTTCCTCAAAACGTCAAAGTGGCGATTTATAATGTCAAAATTGGCAACATTTAGGCAAAGAACTTGAATCTAATACGGGCTATAGAAATAAAATGTCTCAAGAAGGATGTTTTACAAACCCTAAAGTCTTAGTTTCAATCGTCATTGTCCTTCATTTTACTAAAATATTCCCAGAAAATTCATTTCAAATAGACTTTTGGTAATAAATCAATAAAGCTCAATATATTCGTTATTATATAAGATATGAAAAAAGTTTGTATATATTAATTATAGGGTGTCTTGAGCTACATCTTAAAATAATATTTCTACAATCACAGGTGACCCATAACTCGTTGGTGATACAAATTTCCATATTTTTTAAATCAAACACGCCTTATGTTATTGCATTTTTGCATTTTCCATCGAAATATAATGCATGTTTGTAAGAAAAGAAATTCTGGATGCAGCAAGTGCGTTATGGTAGCGAATTTTGATCAAATGTTTCATATTTGAACAGCTCAATTTGCTATTAACCTATAAGGTTGACAAAGAAACGTGTTTTTTCGGGAACACTTTAAGTTTACTTTTGGAAATTTTTGTACATTTTTACACAATAAAGTTATTTTGATGAAACAAGGCACATTGTTTTTACTATATAGGTTATACTAGTAACCAAATTTGATGCCTGCGTTAAAAAAAAACACATATTTGTTATTAAAAACATTTTTATGAAAATTCACTACCATAACGCACTTGCTGCGTCCAGATTTTTTTTTAAATAGAGCGTGTTAAAGTTATTTGTTTCTGTCGGTTTTTCACTAATAAGTCTGAATCAAATTAAAATTTTGGTGTGAAAGTTGGCATGCGGGGGTTTTTGAGGGCAAGAAATTTAAATATGTTATTGCTAATAACACTGTTTGTAGAGGGCGCTACCTGTAAGACTATGCTTGCATTTAATTGGCTATAATTTTTTGACACCCAGTAATATAGGCCTACCGTATAGCTACATTGCAGCCCTTATCAATTGTTAGCAAAAAATGTATATTTGATCCAAACCTCTCAGACACACCATTTTCGAGATATTTCAATTTGTGTATGTCGATGTCGCTCAAAAATTATTTATCTCAAGTAATTAGTTGTATTGTCTGCAAATTTTAACAACAATTAAAACAACAAATAAAAAAGTTTAATGCATTTTATGATACCTGACTACAATAAATGTTCAAAATGGCCACTTCAATACACTTTCGTATTCTGCGGAGCATACAACGTCGTACTCTGTGAAATGTTTCTGAGTTATTTCTCAATCGGTTTGTTCGCATGCAAGTACAATTCTTTGCTGCAGATCATCAACATTTTCAACATTTGCTTCATAAACAATACTTTTGAGATGCCCCTATAAACAAAGGTCCATAGGATTTAAATCAGGGGATGGAGCCGGCCATGGCTGAGGTCCACCGCGTCCGATCCATCTACGTCCAAAAGTATTGCTTAGGTAATTTCTGAAATTTAGGGCAAAATGTGGGGGGCTCCGTCATGCATAAACCACAGGTTATATCTTATGTCAAGAGGTACATTTTCTAATAACCCATTTAGTTGGTTTTGCAGGAATTCAAGGTGTAGCATTTAGTCTGTGAGTTAAAAAAATGGTCCTATCAAATTACGCCCTACAATTCCAGCCCATACATTTAAGTAAAATTGGTGTTGATGATGCCTTTCAAAAACTGCGTGGGGATTTTCGTCAGTCCAAATATGGCTGTTACGAAAATTGACGATCCCGTCGCGCCTCAATTCAGACTCGTCAGTGAACAATGCACAATTCAACAAGTTCTCTACATTATTATGTTACAGAAACCATTGGAAAAATTGCAGGCGAGGTACAAAATATCTTTTAGGCGAAAGCGCCTGCACACGTTGGATGTGATATGGACGCAATTGTTGCTCGTGAAGAACTCACCATATCGTTGCATTGGATGCTCCCAGATGATTGTTTATTTCCCTAGTACTTATTTTCGGATTTTGTTCGATTTCATCCAGAACAGCCTCTTCAAAATCAGGATTTCGTGTACTTCGTGGTCTGCCCCGATCATCAGTGACTTTATTAAGGTATTAAATTTGCACCCTGTATTGAAAACTGTAATATTAGACCATGCACATGAGGTATCTTCGCATTCAGGAAAATGTGATCAATCGAATTGTAATGAAAAAATGTAGGGCTGCTATTTTTAAAAAATGGATAAAGTGGTGGGGGTAAAATGGCGGGAGTTTAATTTTTTTAACTAGGATTATAAGATAATTTTCGACAAATTTAAACTTCACGTGTCTCAGAGTTTTCCACAAAAACTATTTTTTGCTGACTGATGAATTTTATTCCTAAATGTGTATCACACTGTATAAGTAATTTTTCTTTATAGTACAATGTTTACTTCTTTCAAAAATTGAATAGAAGTACATTAATGTGTTCATTGTCGAGACTAAATAAATGTGTTAAGTTTATGGGTAGGCTTAATGCTTATCTGTAATGATAAATTATATAATGAGTAACAATAAAGAATACGTATAAGCATAGGTACTGCGGAGTCCTCTGGCAAAAGCTATTTACGCAGAGAGCTCTATAACAATTGAATTCTCTAAATTCAAACTTAGCTTTTGCCATAGAAAGCTCATACTCTAACTGTAATGTGATTTTGCTTTAATTGTGTTTCTCCCTTTTATTTGCAGCTTATGGAAATTTGGGCAGTGTGCTGAGTAGCCAAGGGCGTATTGAAGAGGCGGAATGGGCTTTCAGAAAAGCACTGCACTACAGACCCAATATGGCTGACGTCCATTACAATCTGTGAGTAAAACCACTTCTCTAATGCTTAATTTAATTATAATTACGGTGTGGTCAAGCTGATCCCTTTTTACACAATTGTAATTAAAGCAATCAAAAATATATTATGGTTTAAAGTTCAACCCCATGTACAAGTGATGGTCACTGTTTTGTGCTTATTTAATATTCCGGCAGGATTGTGGATATTTTTTAGGCAGAGTTTCCCTCAAATTTGTAAAGGGTTTCAGACTAATAATGTAAATGAAATTGCCATTTTAATAAAACATAGTATGATGGAGATATAATAGTTGTTACTGCCTATGATATTAAACTGTTTATTAATTAAAAGTCTGCACGCAGCAAGTGCGTTATGGTAGCGAATTTTCGTAAAAATGTTTTTAATTACAAATATGTCTTGTTTTTAAAAGAAGGACATTTGCTTGACAGTATAACCTATACAGGCTGATTCTTTACGAGTTCCTATTAGACGTTTTGGAGAAACTAGACTGATTTGGATTCTGAAAATTTGTAGTATGAGGTTTACCAATATGTCCAATCCATCTAAAATATTAAGAACATCCCGCGACTTCCGGTTATACCGGTAGTGGACACTAACTCGCTTATTTTAAATAGAACGCCCTGTATGTTATTACAGATTCGGATACAGCTGATCTTGACGATTCTCCCAATATACGGTTTTGCTACTTTATACTGAGTGTTTTACGAGATGGCCGTTTTTATTACAAAAATATGTCCCATTCAACTCCCTGTATCTTATTGATGGATGCAAATTGGAAGTTCGTTGTTATGCATAATTTTTTTCACTATTGTATATTTTAACTTAGTATACACAATCTTCCGACAACTTGATTGTTGTCTACGGGGTGATTAAAAACGCATATGCGCAGATATCTCATTTTTTCAAAAGGATCACCTTGTATATTATTATTGGCAAGATAATTTACTACTCTTAGAATTTTGTTAATCATTACCTATACCCAAACCGTATGGTTATTGAGATATTCAGCTTCGAAATATGCAATATGGGTATGCATTATGATTCCTGTAGAGTATCATGGAAAATAGCAAACAGTAACTAAATTTTCAGAGGTTTCACAGGTTTGACAGTTATGTTTTGAGTTGAGTAATATAACACAGTGAACTTTACTTCTCTGCACAAAAATTCAGTTTGATCGCAAAAAACATAATTATGTACTCAAATTGGGATTTTATTTATCTGCTACTAAGTTCACGAAGAATTCTGACGAATGTTAGCAAGAACATGTGTATTTGCAGAACCATATGTAGACTTGCCTGCACCTTCCCATGAAACTGTTGATGCCGTTATTAGAAACTTACCACACTGTGAACCAGTTACGTCAACAAACAAACTAACTAACTGAACTAAATAACGAAATAAATACAAAATAAAATTCAAACAATTGAACACTGAAATATGAGAAAATTATATGTATACATATTATAATAAATGCTCGAAGACATTCCCCTGCTGTTGCAAACACTTATTTGTTCGCATAACTATTTCACCGATGGCCTGCTCCATCTGGTTTGATGTCAGCAACGCAAAAGCATGTCGAACTCGTCTGATCATGCCTTCCTTAGTCGCAACCGGGTGTCCATACACTACATTCTTTATGAATCCCCAAATGAAGTAGTCTAGGGGTGAAAAGTCCGGAAAACGTGGGGGCCAGACGTAAGGACCTCTATTTGCTACCAACCTGCCAGAAAACATTCGTTCCAGTGCATCACTAACAGCTCTGGTACGGTGCGGTGACGCGCCATCTTGCTGGTACCATGTCTGATTCCTTTCCTCATCTGACATTCCAGTTAATTGTGGTTGAATGACGGTCCTCAATATTTCTATCTAACGTTTCCCAGTAAGATTCTCGTCATAGAAGTGGACACATAAAATTCGATCACCTGGAAATAATAACAAATCATAATAATAACGAGTGGGTTGTGTTACCTTGAATTCCACAATATGGAATCAGAATTTAAGAAAATGAGTAAGCTGTACTTCATACTGAGTCTTACTTAGCCTGTTGGAAAATAGTTTGAAATAAAACTTTCATGTCTACGTTCCTTTTATTGCACAGAATACATTAAAGGACCACCTATTTTGAAATCCTCTTCGCCAAGTTACATGAAGATTTTCGGAAGCCCAGTAGTGACAGTTGTGTCTATTGAACATTCCATTATTCGCGAATTTAAAACGTCAAAATTGGAAAATGTCTCAAGAAGAATGTTTTACAAACCCTAAAGTCTTAGTTTCAATCGTCATTGTCTTTCATTTTACTAAAATGTTTCCAAAAAATTAATTTCAAATAGACCCTTTCTTTGATGCTTTGGCAGTAGTCTTAGTTATAGAGTTGATCGTGTAATGATACATAATTTTTGTAGAATTTTCGTAAAAAATCAATAAAGCTTAATATATCCGTTACTATACAAGATATGAAAAAAATTGTATACATTAATTATAAGGTGTCTTAAGCTACATCTTAAAAAATATTTCTACAATCACAGGCTGGCCTATAAGTCGTTGGTGATACAAATAAATTTTTTTTTAGTCGAACACGCCTTATGTTATTGCATTTTTGCATTTTCCATCGGAATATAATGCATGCTTGTAAGTAAAGAAATTCTGGATGCAGAAAGTGCGTTATGGTAGCGAATTTTGATTAAATTCTTCATATTTGAAAAGCTCAATTTGCTATTAACCTATAAGGTTGACCAAGAAACGGATTTTTTCGGCTACACTTTAAGTTTACTTTCGGAAATTTTTGTACGTTTTCAAACGATAAAGTTATTCTGATGAAACATGGCACATTGTTTTTACTTTATATGTTATACCGGTAATCAAAATTGATGCCTGCTTTCTGAACAAAAAAACACACATATTTGCTATTAAAAACATTTTTATGAAAATTCACTACCATAACGCACTTGCTGCGTCCCGAACTTTTTGGAAGACGGTTAATAAAATAAAAGACTGCGTAAATACAAACAACCCCTGTGGTTAATATTTTCATATATCTCTCGCAGTTTTCCAGAAACGGTTATGGACCATGCTATCTCGAATACCCTGTACAAATGTAGTTTATAACTGATCAGATTTGACACTGTGTGCGGACATCTGATTGTGCTGTTTTGTATAGAGTGACCAGTATAGAGGGGCGCCCATTGAACAGGCAGTAGAGTGGTCCACTGTAATGGACCCGCACCGTCTCTAATGGGACAGAACAACCCGGATTGCTGACCCGTTATCACCAGAGCCGAGCTTAATAGGATTGGGACGGTACAGCTCTGTCATAAACTACTGCAAACTCCGATTCTGTAGCTCTGGCTAACCAGCCCGCAAAGCGAATTTTCACTTCAAAATCAAGCTCCCTTCTAATCCGCAGACCGATCCTGATCGCTACGTCGATATCCGAGCTCTAAATTTATTCACTTCTCTCTCGCTCTATTTACATTAAATATACATTCATAAGCGGCTCTTTATTTCACGACACCCTTCCAGATATCTGATCTCCACTGTCATATGCCGCTCGCTACTGAATATGTTTCCTTCTATCACAAAAACATACAAGACCCAAGATTCACTATTCAAACTTTGAACAGCTCAGATGGAATGGAATGGGGCCAATAAAATGTGATGCTCAACACATGACGTTTCACTTGCTTTCAATGAAAAGGGTTCCGGTCTATCATTTTTAGCCAAGCTCGTGCTTTAAGCACATTTACATTTCTGAGATTATCAGAGTATTCAATTCGACAATGTTCAGATACTGGCTTAAACTCGAAGGCTTATATATTCTAGCAACAATAAGATTAGGCAGGATTCTGGAGCGGGTTCTACAAAATTTATAGTGAATCCTAGTTTCCGATTTAGTTAAATTTTACATGTACGGGGTGTTCCATTAAGACAGGTAACCCGCCATATCTCAGTAACTAATAATCTTAGAGCTTTGAGAAAAAATAATTATAATAAAAGTCACCAAGAGAAATTACTATAAATTACTTGCAAGTTTATAGGGTGACCGCTAGGGGGCGTAATTGTGACATCAAAACAGAAAAACAACATTTTCTCAATAAAGTACCATGTAAGGCATGTAGACAAATATCACTGTTTTAATCTTCACTGTTTTCTGAACAAAAATGTTTGAAATATCATCTTTGTCATTTGTCAAATAAGGTGGTGGGGGAAGGTAGAATTTTCTTTTGAAGAAAAGCTCATAACTACGGTTTCACTCGACCAAATTTGATAAGCTTGGTCTCGTTTGGAAGAGCCTTTCAGGCTTTATTTTCAGTCATATAAACTATAGGAACACACTTCTTGCAATCGCCGGTAGTGGGCGCTATGTTGAAAAGTGGCGTGTTTTACGATATTTTTCGAAAAATTTAAATACAATGATATATGGTTTTTTACACAGTTGGATAAAGAAAGGAGGACACAATAATGTGACGAAAACCGTAGTGCGATATTTTTCGACGGATTTTGTAGGCTCTAACCCAGAGTTATAAATATCTGCAATTTCTAATGCTCAATTGCATGACCTTCTCCTATTTTAACTAATAATTCCAAGATATTAGAAGAATTCATTATTAAGACTTTTATTACAGTCGATATATTTGAAAGTTAAGTAAGCTTTGCAGACAAACTAATGATCAATGATTCCAAACTTTTTTGTTCAGCAAACAGTGAAGATTAAAACAGTGAAATTTGTCGACATGCCTTACGTCGTACTTTTATGAGAAAATGTTGTTTTTACATTTTGATGTCACAATTACGCGCCCTAGCGGTCACCCTATAAACTTGCAAATAACTTCCAGCAATTTCTCTTGGTCACTTTTATTATAATTATTTTTATCTCAAAGCTGTAACATTATTAGATTCTGAGACATGGCCGGTTACCTGTCGTAATGGAACTCCCGGTAAAATGCGTGATAGAAATCTATCTACGCTTGACACAAATAATGTTATAATAATAGTTATAATTGTAATTGTTAGTGCTCATACATGTAACAAATCTGGACCGAGCAAGTGCGTTATGGTAAAAAAAAAAATTAAAATATATTTTTGATTAAAAAAAAAATCCTACTTTAATGAGTAATTAAGAAAACTAAATAAATTTCGTTTTTCATACAAAAGTTCTAGGTCGAGGGGTAAACGAGGGGCATTTTAGTGTACAAGGTAGGAAATTGCAGGGACTTTTCGAAGTATTTAGGGGAATTCTGATATACTTAGTGAAATTTCGAGGTATTTCGGGGAACTTCGAGGTATTTTAGGGCAATTTTGAGATATTTTTGGGAATTAAGAGGTGTTTTCGGGCAATTTACGCACATATTGCGTAATATTTCATAAAATTTTCCACAATTTGGCCACGTTGCACTACAAGTCGCCGGGCAGCTGATGCAACGTTCCACGTTTACAAGTTTATCTTTTCAGTGAATTTTCTTAAAAAAAATCACTAATGAGGAGATCGAGACTTTTCAATTTTGTAAAAATTTTTGCAAATCAGCGCTATTTAGGACCCCTGGAACTCAAATCCGAGGTCGGTTTCAGACTTTATATGTTATATATATATATATATATATATATATATATATATATATATATATATATATATATATATATATATATATATATACATATACATATTTATTTATTTATTTATTTATTTATTTATGTGTCACACCGATAACTCAAAAAATAATGCGCCGATGGCGATTAAATTTAGTAAATGCCTTCCTTTTGCTAGTGGATTAGATAAGTTCGTTAGCGAAGAAAATCTGTTCAATCCAAATAGATTAAACATTGCTTTGTTATAATTAGATAGTCGGATAAGAACCTCGGTGGTTCGGGGGTAAGAATATGTGCCTTTGAACCGAAGGGTACTGGGTTCGATCCCAGGGTACTCCTTTTACTTTTTCAGTACAAACTGTAACATTAAGATCAACCGAGGATCTGGCATTGTATTTGAGCAAGTTGAATGTTTGGAAAGAAAAGGCCTTTTTATTCATGACCCAAATATGTCAACCCCAAACATTTTGACGTTTAGGAACAATAATTTTTGTCTCCTTTTATATTTATGGTAAGGAACATCGGTGGTTCAGGGGTAAGAACGTGTGCCTCTGAAAGGAAGGGTTCACTTTTTTCCTTTTTCAGTACAAACTGTAAGATTAACATCAACCGAGATTGTGGTATTGTATTTAAGCAAGTTGAATGTCTGCACGTTCCGCCCTGTGTGTAAAGCCGTCGGTCCCGTGTCCATGCGATGTTGGGCACGTTAAAGATCCATACCCTCCTTACAGAAAGGCTGGGGTTCGGCAAAATTTTCAGGATAGTGAGATGAAACTGCTCCCTGGCGTCGGTGTTGGGCCATAGTCGCGGAAATAGGCCGACGTTAAAGAAGCAAAACACACACACACGCAGATAGTCGGATACCCCCGCCCGTCCCAGTTCTGAGCTCAGCTTTAATGTTACGAATTTTTACCACATAATTATAATTGTAAGAAAAGAAATTCGGGACGCAGCAAGTGCGTTATGGTAGCGAATTTTTATTAATATCTGCTCAGTTCAAATAGATTAAACAATGCTTTGTTTTAATTAGGTAGTCGGATTTCCCGGTCGCTGCCAATTCTCAGCTGACCTTTAATGGGGAATTGCATGGAACTTGGAGAAATTTTTGAGGAATTGTATGGAATTTCGGGGAATTTTTGGGGAATTGCAGCGAACTTAAAGACATTTCCAGATTATTTCGAAAGTTAAGAGGTATTTCGGGGAAGTTCATTAAATAATTTTGGGTAATATCGGGGACCTGTTTCTCGAAGAGAATTTTAGTGTACAAATTTTTTTATATAGTGATTTACCCCTCGCTTTGGGTCCTATGTCCTCGTTACCCCATTCAAAGAGTAAAAAGACCCAATGCTTGACTATTTTCTTATGAAGTTAGAAACTTGAGGACTTTTCCAAAATAAAACTAAATTTCCCTGGGAAACTAGTCTGACAGAGCTAGCCAACCAACTTATCCAAACTATTAGCAAAACAAAGATAATATTCAAATTTTATCTGTAACGAAATGATAGAATTTGCTAGATATTATAGTGAATGAATACCTAGACCGTTCTCATCTCTTTTGTTTCTCAGTAGACATAAGAAAATTTGTGTAAATGCTTTAACACGGCGAAAGGGGATACAGAAAATAAAATCGTGAATCCAGAGAAAAAGTCTTTACATGTATATTTAATATGGAACGGTTTCACTCAGCAAGGACAACAACAATTAATTAAATGAGTGGAGATTGGAACATGTGACGAGCACTGATAAGTACAGTTAGGAGAACTCAATTCATCACAATACAGTTTTTAGACGATCGTTTCGCTAACAAAGCTGGCGTCATCAGAGGGATGTGAACTAAGTGAAAAATACTAAAACTACTATTTATATGATAGTTGCCAAGTAGGTGCAAACAGCGTCCTATAGGAAGGTATACAGACAGACCTCCACTGCTGAGTCTTAAATCCCTGTAACTAAAACTGCATACATGCCTTTGTTATGCTGTGCGTCGTTATCAAATAATACTTGTAAGAAGGACACGCTGGTTATTAAGATAACAGTTCGAACAATGGACTACATAGAACCGGACCCACTCTACCAATCGAAACATTTTTGTTTAAACTTCTAACGATATCTATGCTTTCGTAAGCATCTAGGTGACCCGACTGCCTGATATTTTTGATTAACTTGAGATTTTCTTTGTCCACATAATGACTTTTATCCCAAATATGCTGAGCAATACATGAGTTATCAATAGTGCCATATATCAGTTGCGCAAAATGTTCTTTAAATCTAGTTTCAATAGTTCTTTGAGTTCGCCCAACATATTTAAGTTCACAATCTTTACAACCTATAATCCATAGAAGTGTCGGGAATCTATGAAATGGCCTGTAAGTATTGTGAACTTAAATATGTTGGACAAACTGAAAAAGTCTGGTGAAGTGTCAATTTGACATATGTTATATAAAGCATGGTATAACCAGGAAGTTCCGTAATTGCTTTATCGGCCGTAGAAGGTCGAATGCCCGAAATGAGATTATGAGTTTTCAGAACCAGCAAGTGGCGACCGTTACTTCCTCTTAATATACCGCGTGACAACTGTCAAAGCGGAACATAGGCGAATAACATGGGAAATCACAAATTTCCAGTTTGCTACTCACCTCTTTCATCTACAAGAACGGTAGTGGCGTCTATCAAAAGAGAATTAATTTTCTGAGCCTGCTGTTACCAAATACCTACTAATTAAAAGCTCTTTTTATCATGAGATGGTAATTTAAATATTTTCAAAATGAGCAGTCATGACATGCTAAATTCGAATAGATTTGTTACTGTCCAATCAAACATTTTTGATAAGCAATATATATTTTCCTGAAAAGCTTTAAAATGAATAATAATAATAGCTATAGTAATGAGGAACGAGTGTTTATTCTAAAAACATAGTACAGTGTTGGCAGTTTGCGAAGAGTTCGAGATTTGTTCTCAGTTAAGTACGATGATTGACTCATTCCATCCGTGACAATCCGTCACAATCCAACGTACTTTAAGAAAATTTGAAGAAACTGCAAGTGTAGCAGTAGAAAATACGGGTGATAAGCTTAGAGCTGAATGTGTATTATTTAAATATCAATGTATTTTTATAATAAAACAGGCGTTAGAAGACAAGTTAATGCAGAACTAGAGGAAAGGGTGCTAGCGTTATTCAATGTCAATCCAACTACAAGTACTAGAGTTGCAGCAGAAGAATGTGGTGTTTCTCGGGAGTATGTGCGAAAAAGCCTTAAAAAACACAACTACCACCCGTACAAGCCGCAGTGCCATCAAGAGTTGTTGACAATAGATGAAGAGAGCAGGCGTGTAGTTTGTGAAGATGTTATGGAACACGCCAATCGGGATCGCCATTTTCTTTACAAACGAGTGCACGTTTACGCTAAATAATGAACCTAACGTACAGAATACAATATACTGGGCGCAACAAAACCCAAAGGTTGCAACTTTCGACGAGATCCAAATACCCTCAGAAAAGTAATATTTGGGCAGGCATTTTTAATAATCATATCATTGGACCGTTTGAATTAATTGCCAATTTAAATTCAGAAAATTATTAGGAACTCTTGGTAACTAAGGTATGTCCTGCATTAGACAAAGTTGCAAATGAAAATCGGGAAGTCTGGTTTCAGCAGGATGGGTGTCCAGCTCATTTTGGTGTGGACGTAGGAACCTGTTTAGATAATTTTTTTCCTAATCATTGGATTGGTCGCGGTGGTAATATTAAGTGGCCGGCCAGATCTCCCGATTTGGCACCTTGTGACCTTATCACCTTAAAAACAAAATTTATAAAACTCGTCACCCAAATATTAATTCTTTGAGGGAGGCTATCTTTACTGAATGTGTACGCGTTAATAACCAACAACTCGCACAAGTTCGAAAGGCATTTTATAATAGGTTGGGATATTGTTTATATCAAATCGGGGGACTATTTGAATGTTTGTTGTAATTGTTTCAGTTAAATTATTGTTACTTATTTTTTGTTAATAGTTAATTTTATTATTGTTCCATAACTGCAGACACTACTGTTATAATTGCTTTTTCTTCAAAGTGTCTTATGTTAAAACAAAATCATAGTAAACGAGGATTTTTGTATTTTTTTAATAATGTGCAATGTGCAGACCATCGTACTTAACTGAGGACAAATCTCAAACTTTTCGCAAACTGCCAGCACTGTAATATGTTTTTACAATAAACACTTGTTCCTCCTTACTATAGCTATTATTATTATTATTCATTGTCAAGCTTTTCAGGAAAATGTGTTTTCATAATCAGAAATGTCTGATTTGACAGTAACAAAAGTAATAAACATATTTGAATTTGGCATGTCATGGCTGCGCACACTTTTAATTGTGCAAATATTTGATTTCCTATGTTATTAGCCTATTTTTCGCTTTGAAGTTGTCACTTGGTATATATATATATATATATATATATATATATATATATATATATATATATATATATATATATATATAAATTAAAACAAACCACGGATATGGGTTCTGGGAGTCCTAGTTGGCGCTCATTTGCAGAAATTTTTTCAAAATTGAAAAGTGGGGATCTCTCCATTAGTGATTTTTTTAAATTCACTAAAACCGGGCTAGAACGTATGAAGTAGTAAAAATGTATCGTCTACTAAATCACTTCCGGATTTGTTTGCGTACATTTAAACAAAGAACTGAACCGTTCCAGGCATAGATATCTAGGATCATAAAATGAAAAATCGCCTCATATATTATGTCGTCTACTATAATTTAAGCTGACAGCACATAATCAAGTTTTATTCCCATTAACATGGATGATATATGTAACGTGGGGATTTATGTGGCTGGATAATATATTCAGGCAATTAGTTCTTCAGTTGGATAGAGATCCAATTGGTATGTAAGCAAGTTTCCCGTAACCCTGGATCACTAGTGTCCAGATAATTCCAGTTGGTTTGATTTGAACAAGGGGCACGTGTGTTCGTGCCTACGACCCATAGAAGAAGAGGTGTGCACCGAACACCAGCCCAATTTCATGCACGTAAATGGGATTCATACCTTAACCTCTCTCCCTGCGATTCCACTTTGCCCATCAAAATATTCCGCCTGATTCGATTTACGGATTGTCGAGGACTGTGCGGCTAGATTCAACCGAATTCAATCGAGCGTCTGCCCGGGATGCACACTTTCCACTTTCAGATGCCAGAACTTGCCGTATACTTGGGAAAAGTTGAATAAGTGTATTCAAAAATTCTGTTGTACCGAGGTTCGAAGTAACTTACTTACAGTTCAGAATTGAAGGGAACATAATATATGTTATGCGGCGAGGCACTTGGGAAAAGCTATATATTTTTTAGGAGAAAGAGATGGTGACAGTTGCATGCCGAGCTGTGCATTCAATCTTCAACTTTATACTCACTTGATGTGAAAATAGGTTATTTTCAAGTTTTTTATAACGTTATTTGTGTCATACATTTTTTCAGATTTGAAAAAATATATCTTTATCAGTAGTTTGTTTTTTAGATGGCGCGTAAATTAATTGTATAGCCCTGATTGACTCGCACATCTAAAGTTAGTTAAGAATGAGACGGTTCTGAACCTCTCTTTATATTTCTGACAGCTTGTTAACTTCAGGGGTGAAAAACATAGTTAATATATGGACATAATACTCACTTGTGAACACTCTGTAGCTAATAGTTTGCATGTTTTAGTAAATAAACAGTTTGTTTGTAATGCGCACTTGTAAAACCTTGGAAAGGCGCCAATTACACTTTCATTTTTGTTGTAGTTTAAGGTTTAATACAAATAAACAACCCTCTTCATCTAAGTTCACTTGTAAAAATTAACCTAAGTCCAAAACAGTAAACAAATAAGTTTGATGTTCTGTTTACATTTTTAATAATAGCAATTACCCTTAGGTATGTACTGTCTCCTTCTCTCTTATGACTTTCCATGTTTTTCTATCTTACCCTTCAGTGTATAGTATCATCTTTTCATTCTCTCTCTCTTTCTACCAGACAATTTCTGAAATTTAATAAAATTCATTTAAAAGGAAATATTAACATATCTCTTATCACTTCTTATCAAATTCCAACAAGTTTTTGTTCTTTGGAAAAAGATTAATACTCACATGAAATTATTGTTTTACTAATATTCCTGTAACTAAACAATAAAGTTGACTGCAGCTAGAAGCTGGATTTAGTTACAACTTTACAATTAATTACTTTAATTATTAAGGTTGAGTGGAAATTATTTATATTTTGTGAAACAAGAAACCTCATCTATTTGGGGTTTCTTGTCTGGGGCTGAAATGTGTTGGTGTTTTCTGCTTTGACTGGGTCAGCACTCACACCTCCGGGCTCAAAGAAGTTGAAGGACCAGGACTAAGTTCCAGATAAGTCCACGAAGTTTTCTTGTTTGTTTATTTTGTGTAACTGTTGTTGAATTTTGAGTAGTATACCCACCATTAGATGATTATTTAGCTATACATACGTTTAAGTTGTAGTTGTAACCTTTTCTTTGTGTGTAAACTCGAACCGTCGACTGTAAGGGGGATCTCTGCATCTTTGTTAAATTAAGGTAAAATTAACAATTACATCTCTGACACAGCAACACGTTTTTACCATCGCTGAGTGTCAGCCTAAAATACAACAATTAATTAATAAAACCATTCCTCACTTATAGTGTTGTGATTCCAGCTATTAAATTTCACTTAACGTTGATGTCGTATTTATTTAACTATCAGATAATTGACTAAAATACTCTGTGTGGAATAATTTTTTGGTTTATAAACTTCTAACCCCAAAAAACCGTTCTTTTAACATCTGTTGCATCTGTCACTAGAAATAGGCAAATAGTCGTGACCTACCTGCTGAGCCTGGTACCAACTGCCGACGCTGAAGTTCCCAATTCCCGGGTGTAGAGTGAAACCATTCTCTATTCTTTCTTTTTTACTCTTCCCTGTGATTGTTTAATTTCTTTTTCCTTCTTTCTTTATTTTTCCGAAACCTCGATTTTCCTAAATTGTAACGGGCCAGAAGCCGGGCAAGCTTTTCATTATTTTCATCTTTTATTAAGAAAACCCGTGACAAGAATTTGCTCCGAATTATTTGGTAAAAACTTTGTAAGGAGAGCCTTGGTTGTCCAGTGGTAGTAACGTGAGACAGGACCTCTGTTTATAAAATCAAATTATTTTAAGATGTTATGCATGTCTATAGTACTTTTGTAAATATGCGCCTATCTTATGCAACTGTTAATATTTTAACAGAATTAAATCCTGTGCCTCTGAAACCAAGAGTACTGAGTTCAACCCCAAGCAGGGAGACAATTGCCTTTTTTAGAACATACTGTAAAATGAAAGTCAACCGAGAATGCATCATTGTTCTTGAGCAAGCTGAATGCCTGTAGGTTTCGCCCTTCAGAAGAGGCGCAAAGAGCTCAGGAAGCTTTAACATAAATCAGATTCATATAAAAGTTTAAATATAAAAGCCTTATACACGGCTTTCATTAATTCCCGAACCCCACGTGACCGGATTCTGCTTCTCTCTTAGTGGAATATGACTTTATGAGTTGGCAGTCAAAAAGTAACCAAAAAAACCACTAGACTAGGGACCCTAAAGTTACTTAATCAATTGACAGTTCAGTCCACTGGCGCTCAATTCTCTTTTGACGGTTATTTTGTATGTATATTGTGCATTTTCCAAGTTCGACCAGTGTTTGCCTTCTTCAAATATTTTTCTATCTGTTGGACAATAAAAATAAACAGTTCTTTATCAAAACTTAGCATTTTCATTGCGTTTTTACGTAAGTTAAAAGTGTAGGTATGTTAATTTTATGTTGTTGACGATATTCTACATCGCATTAAACGAATCCCTACCAAATCTGTTCGTCGGTAATCTGCCCAAACAGGTACTTATTTGTTACATGTTACACAATACACATTCCTAAAACCGTAAATTAGAAGTTTAAATATTCGGACCTCAATTTGTTTACGTACATTACAAAATTATTATGTTTTCAATTTATTTTTTTAACAATCAATAACAGTAAACCAACAGACTTGCTGTTAAAAATACTAAATAATAAATACATTTAAGACATTTACTGTTTCAACTTATTATAATTTTTATGTTTTTTATAAAACCCCAAAGGAAATATGAGACAACACTGGCATCTTAGGGATTTCATTAATTCAGGTTGTACAACCGTGTATGCCGGGTTGCCTAACTTTAGCGGTCATGTAAGGTTCGGGAATTAATGAAAGCCCTGTATAAAACATTTAATATGGTTTGTCAAATCTTAATTGGTTTTAAATTATTTTTACCTTAAGAGTCAATAATCTCTCAATGGGTATTAACCGTTTTGATGGTTAACAACTGACTAAAAGTCTAGACGCAGCGAGTGTGTTATGCTAGTGAATTTTCATAGAAATAATCTGGCACCAAAAAATTTTTCATTAAATGCTTATAACTTTTTGCTTTTAACCTAGAGATCTAAATTTTGTTTTTTCCCGAAAGAAAAGGCAAAATTTTCCCGAAAAAACTAGTTCGTCGATTTTCCTGGCTAACGAACTCCTAGCCATTAACAAAACAAAGGCATTTTCTAAATTTTGCTAAATTTTATTAAAATCGATACATTCTTTTTTGAGTTATCGGTGTGATACATACATACCTACATACGCGTACATATATGTATATGTATATATATATATATATATATATATATATATATATATATATATATATATATATATATATATATACATATATATATATATATATATATATATATATATATATATATATATATATATATATATATATATATATATATATATATATATATATATATATATATATATATATTCTTGTGTCCGATGTGTGTGTGTGTGTGTGTGTCACACCGATAATTCAAAAAATAAGAAAATAATTGGCCGGTTGTGTGTTCCACTTGCAAGTGACTTGGATAGGTCTGTTAGCCAGGAAAATCGGAACAGTTTCTCCAGCAAAATTTTAGGTTTCCTTTCGGAAGATTTTTGTGTCTCGAGAAATAACAGAGCTATGGCAATCGAATTTCGAATGGTGGTTTATATAGTTAAAAGTATACTACGTACCAAAATTTAGATCTTTAGGTTAAAAAAGTTATAGACATTTAAAGAAAAATTTAGGGTGCCACTGATGGCCAGAGAAACGCAAAAAACAAAATATTTTGTGTGGATAACAAAATATGTTGCATACTACAGACACGGCGTAAGTTTTTGGGGTCAAAAACGTAAGAAGTACCCGAAAAATTACTTTAAAAATTTTATAGTTTCTGTCCTTAAAACGTCAAAGTAGCAATTTGTAATTTCAAAATTGGCAACTGTTAGGCAAAGAACTTCAAACAAGTACAGCTTATGTAGAGAAAATGTGGCAATAAATGTGTTTTACTAAACCCCTGACTTTCTGTAAGGAGGGTGGGGATCTTTAACGTGTCCAATATCGCGTGCAGACGGGACCGACCGATTTACGCCCCCTCCGAAGGGCAGTACGTGCAGACTTGCAGCTAGCTCAAATATAATGCAACTACCTCGATTGATGTTAATGTTGAAGTATGTACTGAAAAAGTAAAGGAAGAACCGGGGAATCGAACCCAGTACCCTTCGGTTCAGGGGCACACGTTCTCACCACTGAACCACCGAGGCTCTACACTATTATAATATGCCATATTACTAAAATTAGTACTTTAAATTTAAACAGACTGTGAAGTTCGGTTTTAGACGTCCTAATAGACGCTCATTTGAAGAATTTTTTCAAAGGTGTTACCATCTATATTATCATATCAAAATATTGAAATCTTTTTTTTCTAGCTCCTTTTGAGAAAGACTTTAAATGTCCAAAACTAAATGTTTTATGTAGGTAGAAAATTAAAGTTTGGTGTATCTAGGTATTGTAAGTCTCTTAAAAAGAAACTTGAATTAAAAGTTTCAGCTTTAGCCGCCATTGTAATTTTGCTAAAATATTTGCAGAAAATTCATTTCAAATAGACCCTTTCTGTGATGCTTTGGCAGTAGTTTTAGTTGGAGTTTATGGTTTAATAGTGTACACGTTTAGCGAAAAAATTCGCTACAGATGAGACCGCGACTGGAATTTTGAAAATATTTCTTCAACTATGCCCTTTAAAACCCATCTCCGGGGTTGGGTTCAGTTTTTATCATATATACAGTCTGACGCATTTCTAGGGTAAAGCTCAGTTAATCAGTTGTTATACAAGATACGAGAAAACATTGTAGATGTTTTTTGTAGGGTGTTTTGAGCCGCACCTTATAAAATTGTTTTTACCATCAAGGCGTGTTTCATATTTCGTTGGTGATATATATTTTCTTTTTTAGTTTTTTGATCGAACACCCCTTACATTATTGCATTTTTCATCGAAATTCATCGAAATTCCATGTTTGTTAAAGAAAATTCGAGACCCAGTAAGTCATTTTAGTAGCGAATTTTCATTAAATGCTTCAAATTCCAATAACTGAATGTGTTATTAACTTAAGGTTCGTTGGCTCGAAAACCAGTTTTTCGGGAACGTCATAAGTTAATTTTCGGAAAGTTTTTGTACATTTTCAAGCAATAAAGTTATTTTAATGAAATATGCTACTTTATTGCTTCTACTATATAGGTTATACTAGTTACAAATGTGATACCTGCTTTCATTACAAAAAGTACATGTTTCCTATTAAAAACATTTCTATGAAATTTCACTTCCATAACGAACTTGTTTTTGTACATTTTCAAGCAATAAAGTTATTTTAATGAAACATGGTACTTTATTGCTTTCACTGTATAGGTTATACTGGTAACAAATGTGATACCTGCTTTCATTACAAAAGATACGTTTCCTATTAAAAACATTTCTATGAAATTTTACTTCCATAACGAACTTGCTGTTGATTTTTATTATTTATAGTGAACAATTTTTATATCAAATGGATTTTTGTAAATATCTTAATCAAATCAAGGAACGACTGAATACCTGGTTCTGTGGCGAGCACTGATAAGTACATTTTGTAGATCCCAATTCATCCCAATACAGTTTTTAGACCTGACGATCATTTCGCTAACAAATTGAACGTAATCAGGGAGATGAACAGACTCAAGTTTATTTAATCCTCTGATTAAATCAATTGAATAAAATAAAGTTGATGTGTTGATGATATTTTTTAATAATATGATTAAAAAATAGGTGGCTATGGTTGGAGAATACACGGGGTGGTGAATTGCTGGAACAAATTGGAGACTTGTATATATGACCCGTTGCAAGAATAACACTATTAAATGGCTACTAAACAAAAGGTGATTTTCTTAAGAGCATAAATGAAAATGGTAGATACTTAGTTCTAAAACAATTGGTAAATATATATATATATATATATATATATATATATATATATATATATATATATATATATATATATATATATATATATATATATATATATGTTATATTTAATGTTTTGTTATTTAATTTTTGACACAACAGGTTTATATTCGCTGATTTACCGCGTCCGCAGATTGACGTTAGAAAACACACTGGAGCGAAGTGCTGACATAGAGATTTCTACATTTACTTGAATTAAACGTCGGTTCCAAATTGAGCTTGTCACAGCAAAACCTAATGGCATTGCACTTCATACCCACATGTGTTTGTGTAGGTAACATGCAACAGCTGGAGTCAGGAAATTCTTTGCATTCTGAAACAAATAGATGCGCTGTTGCAAACCGAGATTAAGAAGTAAATACTACATTAATGAAGTATTGTTCATATGTGAATATCTTGGCATCTTCCACAAACTTGTTTGGTGGAAGCTAAGGCTTTGGTCTTCTGATAACAATTTAAATTAGTTTCAAGATAATTATAAAATTATTGATTATTCAAATACCTTATATAAACGACTTATATGAAAAGAGTTACATAAAATTAAACTGATAATGAAGAAGAGATGAGATTATTCTTCTTAATGCTTGAACAATGGTTATAAGAGACTATTGTGTTATGATCCACAAAGCAGGCTTGAAATAGTAGAATTATATCAGGATAATAGGTTGGGTATTGATAAGGTAGGTAACGGGCGGGCCATTTAAGATTTGGAATTTGAGTCAACTATAAAAAAAAACGAATGAATATTTTTTTAAAGTTATGAATTTATTAGAAAGATTGAACCTTTTCATTTAGGAATCGAAGACATCATTCAAATGACTGCCACGGCTAACCTTAAAATACCCCATTCGATCAGTCCAATTTTTCAGTATATTTTCGATTGTTTGGTCAATGGTAACTTCGATTTTATGTTTCAAGTCCTCAATCGTCTCTGAGTGGTTAGCGTAACACTTGCCCCTAACGGCTCCCCACAAAAAAAGTCCAACGGAGTCAAGTCGCAGCTTCGAGGTGGCCAATTGACATCAGCATTTCGGCTGACTATGCGATTTTCGAAAACAGTGCGCAAAATATCGATTGTTACGTTGGCTGTGTGGCACGTTGCGCTGTCCCGTTGAAAAAAAGTGTCGTCTATGTCATACTCTTCAATTTTGGGAAACAAAAAATCTCTTAGCATGGCGCGGTAGTGATCGACATTCACCGTAACCGCGTTTCCTTGCAAATTTTCAAAGAAAAATGGCCTCGTAATGCTGCCGGATAAAAATTCGCACCAAGCAGTCAATCGTTGTGGATGTATTTTCTGAGCCCTAGATACGACAATTTTGCTTATAGACTTATCCTCCGAGGTGGAAATGAGCTTCATCTGAAAAGATGATTTTTCGGTAAAAATTCTTATCTTCGGTCAAGCGGTCTTTGGCCAATTGAGCCAAAAACGCATCGAATGGTTATGCGGCTTCAGATCTTGCACAAATTGAACTTTGCACGTATTTATACCGACATCTTTATGCAACATTCTGCTCAAAGAAGTGCGTGAAATGTTCAATTATTGAGAACGATGACGAGTTGATGTTGATGGTTGTTCACGCACACTCTGAGCAACAGCAGCGATGTCTTCGGTTGAGGGCACTGAACGAGTACGTAAATGGGTTGTTTTATCCAACAACGATCAAGTTTCACGAACTCGCTTCACAAATTGATCCACAATTTGCGTTTTTGGCACATCCTTTTAAATAGAAGACTTACCAGTTTGAAGATAAGTTTTTAATATTTCCCAACTTTGTTCAAGCCCAAAGCCGCCCATTTCATAAATGTCAAACATAAAACTAACTTTCTGTCACATCGGAAATATCATCAAACCTTCCAACCTCAAAATAACCTATAGTTCCGATTCCAAACGTTAGATGGCCCACCCGTTATATTCTTCCATTTGATATTGTAAAGTTATCACATACCAATCAAAATGGGAAGATGGGATACCTAAATGTAAAACGTGTGTTAGAGTCTGCCCCCTGCCTCCCAGTTACCTAATAAAATGTCGGAAATTGCCTTTAAAATCATCGCCCTGTATAATAGGCGACTAACACGTCTCAAAGGACTCAGAATATCAAGCGATTTTCACAGTAAATTATTCATTGTTCTACATAAAGTGAGTCTTTCGTAAAGGATCTGCACTACATCTGAACTAGTAAACATGCCTGAAGGTTGCACCATTCATTAATTTGGGTTTATTCTGTGGCAGCTATTGTTCTGTGCACCACAGTAAACATTCCCGAAATGTCCATTCACTTGTACAAAATTTATGCGAATGCTTTGGATAATTTAATTACTTCGATATTCGAAATGTGAATTTACACACTGTATTCAACTATCGCATGTTCTGGCTAATATGTGTTTAGTTCACAAGGTATGCCAACGCATAAAATGTATTATAACTTATCTAATCGATAAGTGCACCTTAGAGCAGCGGTTATCAATCTTTTAGTACTTGCGCCCCAATTTTCAAACACAATTCTAATTTCCCCACCCCACTGTGTTACGGCCAACATAGCGGACATTCTCGCAGGATCGCGATAATTTCCGATTTGTTTCGAATATTCTATAACGTCTGCGCGGCGCGTATAAATGCTGCATCTCGTTCAGTTTCAGTCGAGTCGATACTTCAACCGTGAATGTATATGTCGTGATTTACGTGTTAACTGCAATTCATGATATTCGATTAGCAGTAGATTTATACAGAGTATACAAAATCACGAATAAATTGCTTAGCGGGTGTAAGCAAGCATTTGACAATAATGAAGCATTAACAAGTGCACAGACGAGAGTGGTTCTGGAACAAAAATCAAGGAAATATTCTTAAGAATATTTAAAGCTTGGGCTTACCAGCACTGAAGTAAATGAAGAAGAAAAGACCCTGTGTGTCATTGGATCAATACTTTTTGGAAGGAGACAGCATGAAACCTGATAAACCTAAGCTACATTAGGAAGCGCTTCATATTGAGTACGTTAGCAAATCTTGAGAATTTTCCGAATTACAATTAAAATCATAAAAAAATATTTAAACTTTGTGACTGAAAAAGCTTTACTTGCCTGTTACAAAGTTTCATGTCAAATAGCCAAATGTAAAAGCTTCACACCATTTGGTGAAAAGCTTATTTTGCCAGCTGCAATTTTGAACGTGGAAACTATGTTTGGAGATAATTTTGCTAAACAATTGCTGCCCATCGCTCGATCAAATGATACTGTTGCCTGTCGAGTTAGTGATAATACAGCTGAAGGTATACTACATTAGCTTTTCGGGGAGCTGCGTGACTATTTTTTTTTTCAATTCAGCTTGATGAGGCAACACATATCAATAAATATGCTCATTTAGTTGCCTATGTTCGATTTAGTGATATTATGTCAACAGTAAAAGAACCACTATTCTGCAAACCAATAAAACTCAAAGTAACAGAACTTGCATTATTTTCTACCTTAAATGATTTTCTAAACGAAGCAAACATAGAGTGCAAAAAGTTAGTCGGAATTTGCACCGATTGTGCTTATTCAATGTCTGGAAGATTCCAGGGGATGCAAGCACTTGTGAAACCACAATCTCCGCAGTGTATCTGGACACATTGCATGATCCACAAAAAAGCTCTGGCTTCCAAAGAAATGAGTTCTGGTTTGAATATTGTGCTAACGACGGTGGTAAACCGTAGTAAATTATATAAAAATGAGCCCCCTAAAATCAACAATATTTTCTGAACTTTGCGAATACATGGGTGTTGTACATTCAACCTTATTATTTTATTGCGGGGCAAGCTAGTTATCACGTGGGACATTTTGCAACTTATTTTTGAATTGAGAGATGAAATCGCCATTTTCTAGAAGAGAAAAACCGCCTGAAAGCCTAGAAGTCTCGAGATGATTCGTTTGTGATGAAATTGAGCTACTTGGTAGACATATTCGAGAAATCAAATACGTTGAATCGTCAACTACAAGGAGCAAACACCCATATGTTAGATACGAGTGATAAAGTTACGTCATTTTGTAAAAAACTAGAATTATGGAGCAGAAATGTAAAGCAAAAGAACCTGGAAATGTTTGAAATGTGGATGAGGGTCTCAAAACTCACAAGACTGAAGAACAACATGTGGAAGTTACTTTTGTAACCAGTGAAAATCATTTAGCCATGCTGGCTAAGAATATTAGAAAGTATTGTCTTGCTGACTTTAACTTGATAGCAAGTTACGAGTGGATTAGAAACCCATTTCAAAAGCTCCCGAATGTCTTTTAACTGCTAAGAAGAAATATTTAGAGAGTTCGCCGCAAGTGGTGAAATTATAAGACAATTCAGCAATAAATCACACTTTGAATTTTGGGCTGGGTTGGATGATGAGTCTTCTGTGCTGATAACAAGAGTATTTTATATACTATTACCATTTTCAACATCCTACTTTTGCAAAACCAGTTATTTTGCAGTCGCTGCTTTGATGTGTATTCTATTGTTTTTTCTAAATTAAATAAAAATCCTATATAAGTAAATTCTATTGCTGTTCTTTCAGTAAATTAAATACATTTTCTAAAAATATTTTTTTTTTCATTTTTTTTCAATACGCTCGCGCTTTCCATTTAGTTTTATCCCCCTCCCCTAGGAAGGGACGCCCCACAGTTTGAGAACCGCTGTCTTAAAGGAACTCAATTAGGTACAACGTAGTATCAAGCCTGATAATACTTTCTACAAAACAGAATTTTTTGTTGTGTCTCAAATAAAACTGAAATAAGGATGAATAAAAATACTGAGAAAACAAGAGCAACAAGTCCCCCCTTACACTCAGTTCTCATGGGGGAGGGTAGGATAGGACTATACAGACTAGCTTTCAATGATAGATTGAAGGCCAACCTAGGCTGTAGGGGCCAATGCAAGATTAGGGAGATCGTGAAGGAGCCCATGCTTGAAATGAGGTCAGTCTTCGCGAGCCTGCGAATCTGTAGGGGAAATAAGTTTACAGTGGTAATTCCCGACCGTGGGGCACGACGTGGGGTGGGGGTATATCGCGCCTACCACGGACGGATCCGGCGGGGAGCGTGGGAGGGGGCAGGTGTTTATTCGGAAGGACCGAGGGTAGACTATATTAGATTAGATTTTATTGTGAGTGGGCTATTCCAGTCCCTCCACGGCGACCTTAGGCCTATTGTGGCTCACGTCTAATTATTTAAAGTTCACCCATCAATTCCAGCACCCTCAGCAAGTCGATGTTTTCTTGAGGTTGAAAGTTTGTTTGGCAGGTGTACTGCCATCTGAGTGAAGTCGCTGCCCGTTTCGAAGCTCAAAGAGAGATAACCTCTCTCTGAGTTCGTCTGGACCCGACATCCGTCAGTGTTTGCCTCGAGGCGGTATCATGAAGTCCCGATCTCGAGCAGCATATAATCTCTAGTTGTAATCCACCTCTAGAGATCTCAGCTCCCCTCAGGCTCGTCTAAACCTGACACCTAACAGTGTTAGACTCAAGACAACATCCCATCGAGTCCCGCTCCCGAGGATCACCCCAGCGAGGCCGTCCGTCCTTTTCGTAGCACACAGTGGGGTCCTCAAACTCCGGGTGTTTACCACTCATCAGAGTTGTCAACCCCCTCCGGGTAGTCTAGACACACGACACCCGCCAGCACTCAACCCAATTTGGCACCCATCCGGAACCCGGCACCCGAGTAACAATTTAGCGCGGGCAACCGTCCATTTCTAAGCCCGGAGTGGAGGCCTTAAAATCCGGGTGTACATCATTCCTCAGGGATATCCGCCTCCCTCCAGGCCCACCTGGACAAGACCCCCGCCAGTGTTTGATTTCAATTAGTCGCCTTTTACGACAGGCAGGAGTTACCTTGGGCCTTTTCTTTTAGTTAGTCCCCGGATCGACAGGGGACGACCGAGCGTAACTCACAGTATTTCCCTCGTGGCTTATGCAACGGTCTTTCAGGCCGCAATGTAGGCTATCTTACACTGCGTGCGAGAGAAACAGAGGAGGGCCTACACAAATAAGTGGATACTTATAACCACAGGCATCCAGGTAGCCCTTAAGGCCCTAAATAGACCACGGGTAAATTCCTGGCTGGTAAGTGAATGCCGAGACGAGACGAGCGACTTGACTGGGCAGAATGAGGTCAACCTCACCTGGGTGCCAAGTCACTCGGTGGTCCAAGGCAACAAAGAAGCCGACAGTCTTGCGAAGAGAGGATCAACAGAACCATTTACGGGACCAGAACCGGTCCTGCGCGTATCGAAAGGCACGGCCGAGAGAACAATCAAGTCCTGGGTCGCGGACCAGCATAAGGCATACTGAGCAGATTGTCCAGGGCTCAGACATGGGAAGACACGAATTGGGGAACCCAGTTCAAAGAGAGCTGTGGAACTGCTAAATCTTAGCAGAGGACACCTCAGGAACATAACAGGACTCTTGATGGGACACATGGCTGTCAAGAAAGGTGGAACATGTCATGAGACTCTGCGACAAGGGCGAGGAATCAGCCCAGCACATCTTGTGCGAGTGTAATGTTCTGGATCGCAAAAGACAACTGATTTACGGACAGCCTAGACTGGAGACAGAGCAATATCAAACTTCACCTTAACAATTGCTGTGCAGACTAGTTCAAGGCACGGTGAGTTTGGAATGAGTGGAGTAGAAAAAACAAAGGGCATGCAGAATAATACAAAGGCTGCGGTGCTATCGGGATGGCAAAGACCCGGACGAGCTCTAGCGAAAAAAAAAAGGAGAGCAACAAGTAAGTGTAGGTAACGGGTCGGTTATACTGCTAACCAGATGTCCTTCTTTTGAAAACCAGATATATTTAAAAACTGTCTAACGAAAATTTTCTACCACACGAAATTGCTGCGTCCAGACTTTTTTGTTTCAGTAGCTGATAGAGAAAATGACGTTGTCGAAATGTGTATCTGGCATATAACTCTTTGTTATTATTTTTGTAATTTTTTGCGTAATTCAGATTTTTTGTTTCAAATTCTACACTTGAAATTTTAAGCCTGTTTTGGTTCAGCTAATGTTTCCGATCAAACCAATTTTTTTTCCTATTTTAACTAACATTTAATTAATGCTACAATTACAATTAATTCTAAAAATATTAGATTTGGAAACCTTTGTTGTGCACTCTTTAGAAGATGAGATCACAGTGCACTCAAGCAATTGGAATTAAACAAGCAAATAAGAGCAAAAACTTACTTGTTGCAAGCCCTACAAACTTCTATTATTCGCAGAGTTTCTGCAAATACTTCATTCTTTAGCAGGCGATTGTTAGGCGACTCTTTTAGTGTTTCTCATTTTATTTTTAAGAAATGAGCTTTCATACTATTTTGCATTACCTACTATTTACGAAAGTTATTATTGTTTATTAATTGAACATTACTTAAAACTACCTAAAGTTTTCTATAGATATTAGATAACTAAAAAAATGTTCGGGACGTAGCAAGTGCGCTAAGGTAGTGAATTTTCATAGGAACAATATATTATAGTGATTTATCCTTATATTAAAAGTTATAAAACATTACTTTATTTACTTAGGAACGGAAAAAAATGAGGTAAAGAAAGGCGAGCCAAAACATGAGCTTTATGATACATATTTATAGAGTAATTTGGACACAAAACTCAAACAAAGAAATTGATAAACAGGAAACATACTCAACAAAAAATACACTAGAAAGCTGAACGTTAAAAAAATTCCCGTGGTTCATGCATTAAGGGTGATTGTATGCATGCAGAAGTGGAAGAAGAACCCCCAGGTCGAAGAGGGTTTCTGCCCCCTCACCCAAAAACACAGAAGGTTCTTCTTCCCCTTGTGCATGCATACAACTACCTGCAAAGCATAAAGCACAAGACAAATTTCATGGAAGCAACCCCCAAGAAAGTTACTGGACCTGGGCGAATATGGATGCGGTGCGGGGTAGACAGGGTTTAAAGGAGGTATTGCTGCAAAATGTAAAAAACGCATCTTTTCAAAGTCCGACTAAATATTTGTTTAGCCTTTTCCGCTTATATTTCCTCCTTGCACAGCACCCCTATTCATTCTTGGTCCCTTAACTTTCTTGGGGGTTGTTTGCAACAAATTTACCTTATGACTTGTGTATAGAAGTAGGGTTCTAAGCATTATTCTGAAACAAAAAATCTAGAGACCCTAAATACAGTAAACTGCAAATTTACCGAAATTACATCCCACAATGTCGCCCATAATGCCTTTTTTAGACAATATCAAATACAGCACTAAAGTAAATAAATTCACTTGCTGTTTCACTTCTTTTTTTATGTTTATAAGGTAAGTAACCTAAATATGGGCACCCCTAAGCATTATATCAATTAATAACTTTATCGATTAAGATTAAGCCAAAGAAAAAAAATGGTTTGCTCTTTAGGTCAGAACGAATACAAAATCATACACAGAATTTGAAAAATATGTCTTTATTCTGAAACAGTCACCCATAAAAAAATTAAATCAAGTGCCCATATTAGGAGCATCAAGTTCTAATTATGGGCACCCTAAAAGAAACTTAAGAGAAATTAAATGATCCAGAAAACATAGTTATTAATAATTCTTATTAATCAAAAGAAAAACTTAAACACTTGTACATGAACTTGAACATTGTAAAAAAGCTTAAGTTAGATAACGAGTTAGATAACTTAAACTTCATTCACTCTCTTCGCATGACGGGCACCTAAAAAAGGGTATGACATCTTTGGCCATCAGCCCACAGCACTCTTCATGAACCCAAGTCTGGCAAACAGTACACTGCCTCATGTCTTCTTGTTTATCTTCTTTACAAAGGGGGCAGTACCATGATTCCTTTCGAGGAGTTGCAACGCCACTGCACGTAGCTCTATCTAAATTGGCTGTTTGTTGTTTGGACTGAGGCGCTCTTTTTTTGGCAATTGATGGTTCCTTTTGACTTAACTTCTTCTCCGCAAACAACCATTTAACAACTTTGACAGCTCGATAGTTTATTGCCTTTTTGGGTGGTGCTTTAGACTTGGCAGGTAGTTCTGGTGTTTTCAATATTTCAGTAAACGATCTAGACTTGTTAGCCTCCAACTCTTCGTCCGATGATTCACTGGTTTCAGAAGTCGAAGATTCGGATGGTTGCCATTCATTTTCATCGTCAGAACTGTCGTCATCTGAGACACGTCGAAGCCGTTTTTGTTTTTGACGAGGATTGTTAGTTGAAACCCTTGGAGTAGATGTACTGGGACCATCAACCTCTTGTTTTCTTGTTAATTCTGAAGCCATCGTTTGTTGGACAGGATTAGGACTACTAGGAATTGTAGTTGCAGGGGAATTTGCATTGTTTTGGTTCTCTAGGGGTCTCTCTGACAGTGTTGAAGGTGCAAATGCCGTTTCTGGAATAATCGTCGGGTCAAAAGGGTATATACCAGTTGCTCGAAATCCTGCAGACACGTTTGAAGGGGTTGTTGCCTTTGGCCAAACTTTTGAAAATACATTACCAAAACTAGATTTTGTTAATTTTCTACCAGGATTAAGACTCCAATACCTCTGCAATTCATCGTCCCAGTGGTATTCAAAAGAACGAAATACCGATTTGTCCATTGGCTGCAATTCATGCGTGCAGTTACTCGGAAGGCATAACAATGTGATTTCATGAGTGTCTGCAGCCTCAACAATATTTGCATCGAGATGGGATTTTGCTCCATCAAAAATCAGAAGGACTTTTCCAGGAGGTTTGTATTGTGCAAAATGTGCAATCCATTTAACAAAAGTATCACAAGTCATGCTGCCTTTTGCAGTCATGAATGCTTTGCACCCAGGTGGTAAATTATCTGAAAATTCAGGTTTATTTCTCTGGCCTTTAAACAAAACAACAGGTGGAATTATCTGACCAATAGCATTTCCACAAGACACAACAGTCACATTTTCGGCATGTTCTGGTGCCACAAAGGGTACCCGTTTAATTCCTTTGCGAGTTAAAATTACAGGTTCCTTATGAATTGTTAATTGGCACCCTTTTTCGTCCATATTAAAAATAAGCTGAGGTTTATCCATAACGTCTAACTCGGCCATCACAGTCCTTAATGTCTTGAAATAATCCTCAACAATAAATCTGTTTAGTTTTGCAGCTCGTGCTGGATTAACGTTTTGAGATTTTCGGCGAGCAACCTCAGGATGTCTTCTTAAAAATAATTTAAGCCATTTTTAACCAACCATTGAAGAATTATGTTTTGTAGGTGGAAAGGGGACGTTGTTTTCGCTGCAGAACGTGTAAACACTTCTTCTTAAAATTTTAGATGTAAGGGGCATTCCTATATCAGCAAGTCTAAATATTCGAGAACACAACTCGGTTTCCTGGGCGTCAGTTAAAAAAGATTTTCGACCCAGCCGTTTAACTGTATTACCACTCCAAGCATGGCGTTGCAAAGTACTTCGTGGAATATTAAAATTAATTGCTGCACGTTTTATCTTCATTCCTCCTTGAATTGCAGCAACTGCTGCTTTGAGGGAGTCAGAACTCCACTGAGCTCGCTTTTGTGGAGACATATTCTGAAAAATAACATCGTGTTAGATAAAACATAACCAAACGTCAGCAAAAGGTATGTCCCAAATATGGGCACAGCATGTGTTCTAAATATGGGCACTGCCCATATTTGGCAGTCACTCTAGTGCCCATATTTGGGACATGCCATTTTCTACAAGTTTTGAAACACATTTTCATAATACGGAAGTAAACCTAAATATCTATTGTACAGTCTCAAAGTACAGTTCCTCAGCTTCAATTTTATATATAGTAACAATTAATTTCGCTACATTTTCTTTACAAAATGAAATAAAATCTACTTACCGAAAACTACAACCTCACTTTCCACATTCGACGACTTCTGACTAGAAACACCCGGTGGCGCCCTCTATCGACTAATGGCCGAATTTTGATTATGACTGAAGTTGTACGAGATACCTGTAATGCATATGCTGCCATCTTTTATTAAAATTGGTTACAAACAGTATTTATTCACTAGTGCCCGTATTTGGGGGGGTGCCCATACTTGGTTAAGGTACCTTATTACATATATAGGCACAAGATATGTACGTATAATAAAGCGTGGCCCTTAATTAACATCGGGGCTACACATATTTAAAAGTAGAGAAGACATTTAGATCATGTGTTAAGAGCTATAAGTTTGAGTAAAAAACACTTCTAACTATATGCCCACAAAAATTAGTCAAACACATTTATAAAATATTAATAAAAAAACAGTTTTACGATATTATTTTAAATAAACCAATAAGAAAACGTTTCGCGACGATTTTGCAATTTGCGAGTGTATGAACCTAGGTTTTGTCCAAGACTACACTGGACTTGATACTTGCAAAGAACATTGACGCCCGTGTTACTAAATTTAACACAACGAACCTATCAAATATTGTCTTTCGCATGGAGACAAACTATAAAAATGCCAATATGGTTGCTATTATTACATAATGTATTCGTTATTTCCCCCGGTTATACAATAATAATAATGTCTAAGAAGTCCTATCCTGGCTCAATTAAGAAATATTAAAAGCCAAGTGTTAACATTGCTTTTAGAATATGACTTACTTTCTATTTTACGCAAAATTGTATTATTTTAAGTCATTACCTCACAATTTTCATATACAATCATCGTCAAATATTTATTTTCAATATTTATATCCACGTTTTAAATAAGTTAGGTTAATTAAAAGTTAAAATATCAAACGTTTTACACGTCTCCACCTATAAAATTTTGTGTTAACTAGACCTGCCGTGACAACATACTACCTGCTTCCCCACCGACTTTGCGTCGCTGTCGTACTTCTCTTCAATGCTCTGCATGCTTACATGTTGCAATAATGTAACTTTCATTTGTCTCTATCTACGATTTATTTAAATAGCATAGCAGTACAAGTAACGTCATCTGTCTTTGTCTAACATTATAGATATTGCATTACAGAATCTGAAGTGATGTGGACGATTATTTCAATATTAATTTAGAATATCTTTATTTTTCTTTGATTAAAATACTTGAAAATTGGTACACAGACACGTCTGTCTATGTTCTTTTAAGTTGTAAATTTTAGTTTCAATTACATAAACAATTCGGGAAATATTGCGTTTAAAAAATATTTTTTAATTTTTTGTTATGAATAATCTGGCGTCAAGATCTGATGAACGAACTCATCCAAGCCATTAGCAAAGTGAAGGTAATTCCCAAATTTGGTCCAAATCAGTGAAGTATTTTTTGAGTTATCGGTTGGATACATATATATATATATATATATATATATATATATATATATATATATATATATATATATATATATATATATATATATATATATATATATATATATATATAAACATTTCAATTGTCCTTGGAAGTGGGTTTCAGTGGCCCTAATTCGGGCTCACTTGAAGAAATTTTCCGAAAGTCTCACCGTCGATACCTCTATATTAGTGAATTTTGGTAATGAAAATTCACAAAAATGCAAACTCGTTTAAACTAACAATATTTAACGTGCAGAACAAGTGCAAGTAGGACGTAATCGCCAAAATTTCCTGGCCTGACATAGAGACAGCCTATCGCAGCGTGTAAAAATTTGGTAAGGCATTGGTTTAAGTCTTATTAGCCTTGGAAAAAACAAACATGATTTTTATGTCAATTAGTTTTGTTATAACTGACACACCACGATGTCAGAAACTGAGTATGCTGTTCACTAAGTGAAGAGTGGAACCTGTGATGAGGTACACTTGGAGAACCCAAATCACCACAGCACATCTTTAAAGACCTGACGATCGTTTCAATACCAAAGTTAGCGTCATCAGAGGATGAACTTACTGCTAACGTCACGTTTTAATTAATTTTAAGTATCCTAATGCATGTCCTATTCTTTCCCCACCTGTCCGTGGCTTTGTCATGTTTGTCTGTTAGCCTTGACGAGCCCTTAGGCGATAGTGTCCTCGTTTTAATATAAAAAAAACTATGAAAAATTAAAGAGATACTTTGAAAAAACACTTCCTTAATAAGATATTAATGATATTAATATACATAGTTAATAATTAATAACAAAAGATGTTGTTTTTTACTTAGATTATATTTATGTACTATCAGTTTGTAAAGGTATGGTCAAATAGGAGGCTCAGGTAAAGACATTAAAAGACACAAAAGCAAATCCATATGATTTTATCCGCGAAACCAAACAAACAAAAAACTTCAAAAGTCTGTGACCAATGGACTTAAGCTTCCGAAGTCATCCCAAACACGCGCACACACATAGAAAAGTTTTTTAAAGTTAAAAATTTTCTGAAAACCTCATCTCGAGAGCATTTTTTAAAAACCTATTTGTATCTAACTTTTTCGACAAAAAATAATTTAAGAAACTTGTTAGGTAATACGAAAAATAAAGATAAAGCCCTTGAAATGTCGGGTATTTATGAGATAGGTTGTAAAGATTGTAATCTTAAATACGTTGTTGGACAGACTAAGAGAACCAGTGAGACTATATTTAGTGAACATCTGGCATAGCTGACTTACGGTAGTGTAGACAAGTCATGCGTGGCACAACATATTTGTGATATTAACCACCACATTGATAGAGAAAATCTGAAACCTATCAAAAATTTTAGACAGCCAGCAAAGCTAGACGGGTACGAAAGTATTTATATTTCTAGGATACTAAAAAACCAAAGTTCCTTAAAGTGAGCTCTGCTACTGGTTTATAGTCCCCTGTCAGTAAAACGAAGTTCAAAAATCTCGCCCGGCATTTAAAATACAATAGATAGACAATTTTCCTTAGATTTAGTCTCCCTCTCGGTATCGCTCTTTACCTAAGATTCAGTATAAAATCTGATGTTAGAAGTAAGTAGTTACAAATTTTCATTCTCTGATGACGCTAACTTTGTTAATAAATGATCGCCAGGTCTTTAAAAAGATGTGTCGTGGTGATTTGGGTTCTGCAAGCGTACTTATAGAGCTGTTACTAAATTCCTTTCTCGAGCAGGTCTTTCACCTCAGCATCAAAGATTGGCTGGATGGCGTGCACGGGAAAAGTTCTTCGCCTTTTTCTATAGTAAAAGATTGGTGAAAACGGTTTCGGATGGGGGAGGAATCCTGGAGGAGTGGAAGATGTGTCGGAAGATGACGCAAGAGTAGGAAAAATGGTGGAAGTGGTGACGGACAATAAACCTGCCGTTTCAGAAACAACCGTTCGTCGAATCCTCCACGAACATTTAGGCATAAATAAAACTGCAAGGTGGATTCCCAAACATCTTTTAGCATTTCAGAGCCAGCGACGTTTTGAATGTGCCCGATATTTTTCGACATCTGTGGAGAAAACCCCTTGGACGTGTCGAAGACTATTGTCACAGGGGATGAAACTATGGTTCTCTATTATGATCATTTGTGCAAAAGGAAGTCGATGGAATAGTGGCGTAAAGGAGAAGCACCGCCAAGAAAGTTGAAGGTGTGACAATCGACAAAAAAGTTATGGCTACGATTTTTGGATTTTAAGGGTATTTTTCTCATAGACTTTAAATAATTCAACAACTCAGTCAACGGTGCATATTATGCAACAACTTTGCATAAATTATTAAAATATTCAGGAGAAAAGACGTTGGGAAACTGACAAGAGGAGTGCTTTTGTTCCATGACAATGCACCCGTGCACACCGCGGGAATTGCATAAGCCACAATTGATTACAGCGGGTTCAAAAATATTATACGCTCCGTGTAATTCAGACATGGTCCCACAGTCTATGGAACTACAAGGTGAATCCCAGATTGTCGCTCTAGACATATCCAAAGCATTCGACCAGGTCTGGCACGCAGCGCTGCTTAATAAACTTCCGGCCTATGGCCTACCGCCAAAACTCTGTACCTGGACAGCAAATTTCCTCTCCAACCGAAGCATTTCTGTTGTCGGTGATGGCCATTTCTCTAAACTGTATCCAATTAATGCAGGAGTTCCTCAAGGTTCAGCTTTAGTCCCTACTTTGTTTCTTCTCCACATCGATGATCTCCTTTCTAGCACATCCAACCCACTTCACAGTTACGCGGACGACAGCACCCTCCACTCCAATATACAATATTCTAAGCCTGTCTCTTTAGCCCAATTAGATGAGGATCGCAGACTTATGGAGGGTTCTCTCTCCGTGGATCTCCAAAAAATATTAGACTGGGGAAGTATAAATCTTGCACAATTCAACCCCACCAAATTACAGTCTTGCTTTCTTTCTCATAAGAGATACACCAGCCCTAGACCCATCACAATGAACAACCAAGTTATTCAAAGTAATGAGTCCTTTTCACTTGTTGGCATTTCTGTGGATATAAATCTCAATTGGCACCAACATATCACATCTATTGCAGAAGCATTGCTAAGAAATTACGTTTCCTCTTCCGGGCTCGCAAATACTTTTCATCAGCTAATCTCTATACCTCATATACTTCACAAATAAGACCAAACCTCGAATACTGCTCCCACATCTGGGGTGCTGCCGCCGCTTCTACACTCGCTATCCTGGACTCCATTCAGAAGAGAGCTATACGTCTCATCGGTAACCCCACCCTCACCTAAAAGCTGTCATCCCTTGCCCACCGACGTGCCGTTGGTGACCTCTCTCTCTTTTATAGATATCTGCACGGGCACTGCTCAGAGGAGCTTTCTTCGATAGTTCCTCCACCTGCTGCCCCCAACAGATGTACCATGGGAACAGAGCGAATGCACCCTTTTACTGTCCAGGTCACCAGACATAGAACATCTTGTTATGCCCGCTTTTTGGTCCCGAGGACTTCGAAGTTGTGGAATTCCTTGCCGGCACATGTTTTTCCTTCTCCCCCGAACCTCCAAACCTTCAAGTCCAGAATTAGCAAGTTGCTTCTTTCCTCCTTATCGACACCCACGGTACGATAGTATTTAGGCTGTAAGCCCTCGTGGTGTGTTGTTGAAGTTAAAAAATAAAAACAGTTACTACTACCTATTTGGAAATTTGAAGAAGGACGTTCGCAGGCGCTATTTCAGTGTCGACGGCGAAGTGAAATTTGCAGTTGGGGTACAATTTGAAGACAAACCGAAAGAATATTTATAGGGGCATCGAATTGTTTCTGAAACAATGTAATAAGTGCAGAGGGAGTATATTAAAAAATAAGATTTCATTGCGAGTCTACGCCGTTTCTTTGACGGTCAGGCAAGGGAAATTTTGGCGCTTGTCTTGTAAGCAAATGTGCAGTCAGGCGTAAATTATTAAACGTGACAAGGCAAAACGTTAAACAAAGTTAAAAGCCACTAAAATAAGTGCTACTTCCTCGAAGAATTGGCCTCTAAATTCTACCAGGAGCTTATTATTAAAAATGACGTCATTGTCTCAGGTAAACAATGCGTGAATTATCACAATCTATAAGAGGGTAGCTTTCTGTTGTAACTGTTAATCTAAGGATAATTAGGATCAAGTAGTCGTCACTGTTGAGTTGTTATCATTACATAATCGTTACTTTGATCGCGGCTGGGTGAAAGGGTTTGGATAATTTAATTAAGGAAGAGTGTACCCTATCTGGCTCACATTGTCTCGACGGACGTCGGTCCGGAATCTTCCCGAAGAGACCGCGTGATGCGGTCGGTGTTAGCCCGGAATTTACGACGGCCGATGTTTGAAATCCGGCACCGCTCTCTATTGATGGAGTTGTGGTCAGCAGCCACTCTCTCCGCCCCGTTAGCCATGTTTTGCGCCAAGTTTGATTGTTATTTGATTGCTGTTGGAATAGTTTTCTCTCGGCTATTAAAAGGAAGGCTCACTTTGTACCCGCGGGACACTCCATCCCAATCTCTCGTGCACGCCAGTCCGCATAAATCAATAGGAAGTTCTAATAAAACCCTCAGCGGACATTAGTATCATCTTTTCGCACTCTTCCTTCAGGTTTATTTGCGCCGGTAGTGAGGATGTATGAATTTAGCGGTCCCGCGAGACTTCTATGGACTCGTATATAATCAATAGGAGATACAGAATGTCTGCCGGGAGCAGCAGGGAGTAAATCATCAGCCGCGCCGCTGTTATAGTTAAACGATATTGACTTCTCGATGCTCGGGTGATTTGTAAGCTCGCCAGATAATGGCCTTCGTTACCTCTCGGGTTTTCATCAGCCTTAAGGAACAATGAGAGTGAATAATCGCGCCATCAAGCAGCATGCAACGTGCTCGAAGAGACGGTAACGGGAGGCAGGTGAGTGCGGTGTGGTGGCCGTAACGGGGATCAGGATTCAGCACCCAACAGGCACGTTAAACGACTCACCACCACCGTAACATAGGAGAGTTCTATGTTCTGTTTGTCCCCTGTTCTGTGTGAACTACAAAGGCCTTTGTTCGCGAGGCGTTCTTGTAAGACTGTGGCATAATGTGCGGCGAAGGGGCGGTCGACGTCTTGGACGGGCTCCGCTGCCTCTCTAGAGTCGACGACGCTCGACGTCGCACCGCTCACGCCCCCGCACGTCTTCATAATTATACAGCAGGAATTGGGGTTCGAGTAACGCGCTTCCTATTATATTCAATTCATATTCCGTCCTAATGTATTGTATAATCCTGCCCGGAGCAGACTGGTGTAATCCCTGCAGCCTCATCAGTTTCCCATCTCCCGCGGCATTATCACGACCCAATCCCTGCCGCTAATTACCGCCAACTTCTCAACTCCAACAACTCCAGATCTAACGCTGATCACTGTTTAGTGTTTGTTGTTCTGTTGTTTGTTCTGTTCTGTTCGCTTCTCTGCTAACCCTGTCTTGTCCTTTCCCGACAGAAGTCCGACTCATCTGATCCACTCTTTGTCTTACTTTGACTTTAACTAACTCCCGGATTCGTTCACATTAAACAAGACGCGCGCGAAATCGAAGTACTTAGATCAACATCCGGTGTATTGGTGATCCAGACGGTTTACTTGGATGTTGCTGCTGGTGTCGATGTAAAAGCTGTCCGCCAAACGGAACACTCCATTTACTGGCATGTTTAACAAATATAGCACTATAAACCGAGTTATCGACGTTTTAGCACATACAATCTAGAAAATAACCAGCAATTTTTACGTTTACGAGCCGCGAACTGCTCCGAATTTCAGTTGATATCAACCAATCCGGGTCATTTCATCCTGAAGCGCGTCGCCCGCCGATCAATAACGGGCCATGCGGCGCAAGTTGCGACTTGAAACACACAATACTCGTGTGCTAGAGAAAAGTTCACATATTACTCGAATTCGAACACAATGCGATGGTTTATGGTAGCGCACTTAAGGAACCGTGGATAATCCTGGATGCATGGAGCAGTTTCCATAAGCTAATGTGAATGCGGACCGTATTTCTACCGGTAGTCGCAAAATCTTATGCGGTAGATTTTTCACACAGCCGGCACATTACTGTCACGAATGTACTAAAATACAAATTATCCACCGCTCTTTTTTAATTAAAATGCTAAATAATTAAAATGTCGCTTTCTATACCGTGATTGAGACTGGCTCGGTAAAGTTTTATTACTCTTTTAATTTTAAATTCAAATAACTGAGCAGCAAAAAAAAATATAATATATAAAAACAGGACACAAAATATCGTCACGCGAATCAATATTACTTAAAACACCCATGTAGGGTTCAAAAACTGAAAATTATATTAGTTTCGTTTTAGACTTTTGCGGCCGGTTTCGATTGAACCCCAGCATGTCGTCTTTCGAGCTGTTCTGCCGTAGTCAACCTTACCTCACGGGTAACTACACGTTTTTCTTCACATGACTGTTGTGGGCTTTCTCAAGTCCAATTCAGACTATCATATGAATCAACAGTCTGGACGCAGAAAATGCGTTATGGTAGTGAATTGTCATAGAAATGATCTGGCATCAAACATTTGTTTCCATAAAATGCACATAACTTTTTTTTCTTGTCAGATAGTGATCTAAATTTTGGTATATAGTTTACTATTTATAACATAAACCCGGGTATCAAATTTGATTACCATAGATTTGTTATTTTCGAAGATAATTTTCCGAAGGAACACCAAACATTTTCCTGCAAAACCCGGTCTCATTTTCCTGGCTAACGAACTTGTCCAAGCCACTTACAAAAGGAAGGTAAATTTTATCAAAATCGGTATATTATATATATATATATATATATATATATATATATATATATATATATATATATATATATCAACAACACACCACGAAGGCTGTAAGCCTAAATATTATTGTAGCGTGGGTGTCGACAAGGAGAAAAGGCATATTGTTAATTCTGGACTTGAAAATTTGGAGGTTCGGAGGAGAAGAAAAGCCTGTGCCGGCAAGGAATTCCACAACTTGGAAGTCCTCGGGACAAATGAGCGGGCATAACAAGATGTTCTATGTCTGGTGACCTGGACAGTAAAAGAGTGCATTCGCTCTGTTCCCCTGGTACATCAGTTGGGGCAGCAGCTAGAGGAACTATGGAAGAAAGCTCCTCTGAACAGTGCCCGTTCAGATATCTATAAGAGAGAGAGAGGGAGAGAGAGGTAACCAACGGCACGTCGATGGGCAACGGGTGGCCGCCTTTGGGTGGGGATAAGGTCACCGTTGAGACGTATAGCTATCTTCTAAATGGAGCCTGGGATAGTGAGTGTAGAAGCGGCAGCGGCACCCTAAAGGTGGGAGCAGTATTCGAGGTTTGGCCTAATTTGTGAAGTATATAAGGTATAGAGATTAGCCGGTGAGAAGGATTTGCGAGCCCGGAAGAGGAAACCTAATTTCTTAGCAGCCGCTTCTGCAATTGATGTGACATGTTGGTGCCAATTGAGATTTTGATCCACAGAAATGCCAACAAGTGAAAAGGACTCATTACTTTGAATAACTTGGTTGTTCATTGTGATGGGTCTAGTGCTGGTGTATCTTTTATGAGATGGAAAGTAAGACTGAGATTGGTGGAGTTGTATTTTACAAGATTTCTACTTCCCCAGTCTAATATTTTTTAGGGGTCCACAGAGACAGAACCCTCCATGAGTCTGCGATCCTCATCTAATTGGGCTAAAGAGACAGGCTTTGAATATTGTATATTTTAGCGGAGGGCTCTGTCGTCCGCGTAACTGTGAACTGGGTTACATGTGCTAGAGAGGAGGTCATTGATATGGAGAAGAAACGAAGTAGAGGCTAAAGCTGAACCTTGAGGGACTCCTGCGTTAATTGAATGCAGTTTGGAGGAATGGCCATCCACGACAACAGAAATGCTCCGGTTGGAGAGAACATTTTCTGTCCACGTACAGAGTTTTGGTGGTAGGCCATAGGCCGGAGGTTTATTAAGCAGCTCTGCGTGCCAGACCGGGTCGAATGCTTTGGATATGTCTAGAGCGACAATCTGGGATTCACCGTGTAGTTCCATGGACGTGTTCCAAGAATGGGTCGCAAAGGAAAGGAGGTCGGCAGTTGATTTGCGCTGACGGAATCCATACGGTATGTCGTGGATTAGTCTGTGTTTTTCAAGAAATTTTAGTAGTTCGGTGTTGATATAATTTTCCATCAGGAGAGAAATAGGCCTGTAGTTGCTAGGAAGTGCTCTGGATTCTTTCTTGGGTACGGGTTGTACTCGAGTAGTTTTCCAGTTACTATGGAAGATGCCTCTATTGTAAGATATCTGAAACAGACAATTTAGGACAGGAGCAAATTATTTTGAGAACAATTGCTCTTAACGAGTTAACAGGGACTACAATCTAAAATTATTTTCAAATATACAGGCAGTTCAATAAAATGTGACAGCTCAAAGTTATGTCTTTTCTTATGGCACATCATGTATTTGATAACGGTTTTGAACCGTATGGAAAAATAAGACTCACTTTCTTAAAGGATCCCTATAACTCTCCATTACCATTTGTGAGATATCTTGATTTTTCGATGAATATGAGGTTTTTGGAAAAAAAAAATGACATCATGCATGTAAGACATCGAAAGTTAAATACACAAAGGTTGCGTCTGTAACTTAAAAATTCCAGTCTCGCTTTCGGCCTTTTACCTGAAAATCTATATCAATACGTGTAGAAGTAGAAATCAATAAGAATACTTTCATCCGCTGTTGACGCTAACTTGGTTAGAGAAACGATCGTTAGGTCTTTTAAAATATGTTGTGGTGATTTGGGTTCTCCATGTGTGCTTGTCAGTGCTCATCACAGGTTCCAATCTTCACTTAGTATATTACCATTCGTTTTTTTTACGAAAATTTACTAAAAAGAAGTGCAACAGCCACCGTATGATTGTTTTCCTAATCAATGTTATGAAAGAGCTCTAATAGAACCTCGGTGGTTGAGGGGTAAGAACGTGTGCCTCTGAACCGAAGGGTACTGGGTTCGATCCCAGGGTACTCCTTTCACTTTTTCAGTACAAACTGTAAAATTAACATCAACCGAGGTTCTGGCATTGTATTTGAGCAAGTTGAATGTCTGCACGTTCCAACCTTCAGAGGGGGCATAAAGCCGTCGGTCCCGTGTCCATGAGATGTTGGGCACGTTAAAGATCCCTACCCTCCTTACTGAAATGCAGGGGTTCGGCAAAATTTCCAGGATAGTGAGGTGAAACTGCTCCCTGGCGTCGGTGATTGGCCATAGTCGCGGAAATAGGCCGACGTTAAAAAAACATAACACACACACAAAGAGCTTTATTCTTTATTTACAAACGATATTTTGCTGAACGCAAAATTGTTTTAACGGCATCGTAAAAGGAAAAACCCGTTGAATAGAATACAACAAGCACTTCTGAAGCCAGAAATAAAGTCTCTACATTCGTATTTAGCATGTAAGGGATTCCCCAGCTAAGAGGAATTCAGGAATAACATGATACTACAATGCATTTGCGATAAAGGTTTTCCAACTTATGATCTTAAAAAATGTGCTATAAATATAGGTGGGAAATAACGAGATAAAATATATGAATGTCGATCTTGTTAGTTTATTCATACCTTGCTCAGAATCACTTTATAAGACGTGGTGTTTCTGTTGTTGATTTTTCTCCGCTCTGAAAGGTAATTGAGCATAACGTAATATGAAGAACGATGTAGGTTAAGGCTGCTTTTTGTTCAGTTGAACCGTTCCACATGAAACTATGCATATTTCCATGCCGTTGTAACCTAAAATTGATTATAAATGATTATGTAATAGTTTTTAAGCTTCACTCGCACCCATGTTCATGCAGACTGGCGCAGTCGTAAACTTTTAATTAGGAGATCTTGTCTCGTCATTACATTATAAGAGCTGGCGGAACTGAAGGCGGGAAAATCCGCAAGTAAGTTGGCCGAGTCGCCAACAGGACGTTGTAATGAAGGAAATTATGAAAGTTCAGTGACGCGGTATGAGAAGTTTCAGTTGTTTTTCTCATTATAGGGCACATTTGATACATGGGGATATTTGCTGGTTTTAATTAGAAGTGGTGCGGATGTCGTAGCTCTTTAGGTGCGGGTGGTTTGTTCTAGGTAATTTCAATTAGGGACAAGTAGCCGTAGACACAATGAATTTTCCCCAAATGGGTGAGGCATTTCTGACGCTAAATTAACAATTTGTGTTTCTTGTGAAATGAGAAAATATATTCTGCAATTTTTTGCTAGTCCCACAGTTTATTTCTCTTGTATTCGGGACGAGTTGGGACGAAGTGTGGTTTTTGTGAGGAACAAGTTGCAAGACCATCTTTTATACCATCATAAAATAAAGTGTAATGCAGCGAGTCTTTTTTTTCAACAACACGCCACGAGTGCTTACAGCCTAAATATTATCGTACCGTGGGTGTCGACAAGGAGGAAAGAGGCAACTTGTTAATTCTGGACTTGAGGGTTTGGAGGTTCAGAAGAAAAGGAAAAACATGTGCCGGCAAGGAATTCCACAACTTGGAAGTACTCGGGACAAAAGAGGGGTCATAACAAGATGTTCTATGTTTGGTGACCTGGACAGTGAAAGGGTGCCTTGGCTCTCTTCCCCTGGTAGATCTCTTGGGGGCAGCAGGTGAAGGAAATATGGAAGAAAGCCTCTCTGAGCAGTGCCCCTGCAGATATCTATGAAAGAGAGAGAGGTTACCAACGGCACGTCGGTGGGCAAGGGATGGCAGCCTTTGGGTGAGGGTAGGGTCACCGATGAGACGTATAGCTCTCTTCTGAATGGAGTCCAGGATAGCGAGTGTAGAAGCGGCAGCGGCACCGCAGATGTGGGAGCAGTATTCGAGGTTTGGTCTTATTTGTGAAACATATAAGGTATAGATATTAGCTGATGAAAAGTATTTGCAAGCCCGGAAGAGGAAACCGAATTTCTCAGCAGCCGCTTCTGCATTTGTTGTGACATGTTGGTGTCAATTGAGATTTCGATCCACAAAAAAAAGTGAAAAGGACTTACTCTGAATAACTTGGTTTTTTATTGTGATGGGTCTAGAGCTGGTGCATCTCTTATGAGAAAGAAAGCAAGACTGTGATTTGGTGAGGTTGTATTGTACAAGATTGTTACTTCCCCAGTCTAATATTTTTTGGAGATCCACGGAGATAGAACCCGATATGAGTCTACGTTGGGCTAAAGAGACAGGCTTCGAATATTGTATATTGGAGTGGAGTGTGCTGTCGTCCGCGTAACTGTGAACTGGGTTGGATGTGCTAGAGAGGAGGTCGTTGATGTAGAAAAGAAACAAAATAGGGGCTAAAGCTGAACCTTGAGGAACTCATGCATTAATTGGATGCAGTTTAGAGGAATGGCCATCCACGACAACAGAAATGCTTCGGTTGGAGAGGACATTTTCTGTCCACGTACAGAGTTTTGGTGGTAGGCCATAGGCCGGTAGTTTATTAAGCAGCGCTCCACGGAGACAGAACCCTCCATGAGTCTGCGATCCTCATCTAATTGGGCTAAAGAGACAGGCTTAGAATATTGTATAATTTGAGTGGAGGGTGCTGTCGTCTGCGTTACTGTGAACTGGGTTGAATGTGCTAGAGAGGAGGTCATTGATGTGGAGAAGAAACAAAGTAGAGGCTAAAGCTGAACCTTGAGTGCGTTATGATAGCAAATTTTTGTAAAGTTAATCCTCCTAAAAAATACAAAATTAAACCTCAAAAAATATGTATAGTAATCTGGTAGGTATATAGTAGTAGAGTTAAATATAACTAAATATTGTACCGTATTATAACAAATAAGCTTGTCAATTGCGCTTGGGAAAAGTACAATTTTTTCTACTCTCCCATACTAATTTTAGTTGAAAAAAATTAATTCAGCTGTAACAACTGCAACATCAATTCTGGTATTTGTCAAATAACAATAAATTTAAATACTTGACGTATATAGCTTTGTGTACTCGTTGTGTATATCTCGCTCACGTTTCCATCTTTGTAACGGGTATGAGTCTCACTTGAGTGTCTGTTTCTAGTTGTACTTTGGATGCGTGCGGAATTAGAGATGTCCACTTAAAAAATACATCGATGTTTTTTCCGATGCAATGCATCATTACGTGGCATCAATTCTTTTCGATGTATCGTGGGAAAACATCGATGTTTGCTATGCATCGGACATATCAACATTTAAAACTCAAAACCTTTTCTTAAAGGAACGCTAGGTATAAAGCCCATTGAAAATATATATCCTGTTTTTTCTTGAGATGTATACCAGTAGTACGGAATAAATCATCGACGTTTACGAGGTATCGAAACGGTAAAATAAAAAATAAAATGAGAAAAAACTTAATTTCCATTAAATTCATATACAAAAAATTTGGGGACGAGGCAAGTGCGTTATAGTAGCGAATTTTTATAATAGTTGGCATTCTTAATGGTTGCGGCATCTCAGGCCATTAGCACATTCATTGCCAATTCTTCATTGATTTTACCAATTTTCCAGATAAGGTCAACTTCTCGCTGGTCCACCCGGGAATCGAACCCGGGACCTCTCGCTTAGCAGGCCGACAACTAGCAACCTGCGCCACGAGGGTGTTCAACACTATTATTATACGGCATATTAGTAAAGTTAATACTTTAAACTTACACAATACAAATAAATTGAAAATGTTGGTTCACGGCATCGTCACGGTAGTTGTCCTCCCCCTTCTACATGCCTACATCCCCCCTCAAAGCATAAACAAGAACACTATAAACGAGTAAAATTTCTTGAGAACAACCCTTAAGAAAGTTGAGAGACCTGCAGTGAATAAGGGTTCTGGGCGAAGTAAACAGGATTTTAAGGAAGTATAGCTGCAAAATGGGTGAAAGGTAGCTTATAGGGGTCCAACTAAGCTGGTTTTTTCGAACTTTCAGTTCACATTTCCTTTTATCTTCTTCCCTGCCCAACACCCCTATTCACTCCTGCTCATGTAACTTTCTTAGGGGCCGTTTGCAAGAAATTTTTCTTGTAGTATGTGCATCCAGAAAGGGTTCTAAGCATGTTTCTGAGAATTTTTTCTAAAAGACGCCCGTGAGCCAAACTGCTAATATACCGAAAATTAAATGTTTATTTCCAAGAGGACTGTACCTGCTAAATTATAAACGTGGCAGGTATTTTTCCTTATTAATCACTTGGATGATCCATTTTAGACAACTCAATCGAATCAGCTTCTGCAAACCAAAGAACAAAAAAGGTTTTTTAAAAGAAATTTGTAGTTATTTTTCAAATCTAGTACCCACGCTGCTTTTATATGGGTTTTACTATGTATCAAAACTGAAGATTCTAGTTTAATGGGAAAGTGAGATCATTATTTGAAATATTTTTACAAAAATTCCCTACCATAACGCACTTGCTGCATCCAAACTCTTTTTAACACTTATTTACTATTACTATACTCATATTATACTAAATTATACATACTAAATATAAAAAGTACAAAGTTTTGAAATTATAATTTCAATAATTTACACTGTACATCTGATTATATAAGTAAGTTAAACTTCTTTATGATATTATGTAGTTTTATTTACATCAAATGTTCCATAAAAAGTAAAAGCTAACAGTAAAGGAACCATAAGTACCTAGGTGCCCTAGGTATTATACTTATATTAGTTTGAGGTGGGTATATTTCTTCTTGAAATAATTTTGTTTCAGTACCTACATGCATTGATTAAGAACCTGAATCCGATGTACACAACCACTTTCTTATTTGTTTGATTGGATGTTAGAATCATAATATACCACAGTCACAGCCGACGCCCGAAGGCATTTGTTAAGTTATGCTGAAATTAGAAGTTGGGTTATTATTTATCTACTATTTCTATTAATCTTCGAATATAGGTAGTTGTTTGATATTCTGAGATTCTAAGGTATTAGCGGAGTCGAATTGGAGGTTATCCGCAGAACGTACACGTTTCTCTTATGACTTCTGTCAGATAACAAATCACAAAGAATGGTGTTGTCAGATTAAACTATAGAGATGTAGATGGCTTTTCAATACCGTGAAAATAGGAAGTTTATTATTATATATATAATATAAATATAATATAATGAAACGTAGTTCTAGATTGCTTTTAAACAAATTGAATCACTTTCATTAAAGCTTCTATTTATTTACATTTTTCTGATATCTACAGATTGAGATAAGAGTTGTCGTAAATGGCAACCCCGCTGATTGTTTATTGTCACATATTTTCGTAGCCTGTCCGTTTAAACCTTAATTTGGAGATTTTGTTTGCAATGGCAGCAGAACCCTGATTTATCTGTCTGACCCTGTCTAATATTATGGGCATCCATTTAGAGGTAATTTCAGGTCATATAGTAGATTATTGATTTTTTATTGAGTTATAACTCAAGATCTACTGAACCAATTGAGTTAAAATTTGGTAGGTTGTACAATGTGTACGTGCCTGTCAAGCTTTACTTTAATATTTCTAGTAACTTAAAAGATATTGCGTTTTTTTTTCTTTTCTTCTAAAAGTAGTAATCAGTCACAACTATCTAACGAACTCATCCAAGCCATTAACAAAATGAAGGGAAGTGAAATATTTGGTTTCAAAGTATGTATACAGCAACAGTTTATAAGCGATGAAGAGGGTCTGGGTGTAGCAAGTACGTTGTGGTAGATAATTTTCGTAAAAAATTTCAAATTCGATAACTCAATTTCCCATCAAGCTATAATCTTCAATCCTGAGCCACAGTAAAACCTATGCAAAATACCTTTTTGGTTGTTTTGTTTGCAAAAACTAGTTCGATTGGGTTGATTTACAAAACCATCCAAGCAATTAATAATGAAAAATACCTGCCATATTGATAATTTGGCACGTAAATAAAAAAAATTTCTGGAAAACTTTTGTAACTAATTAAGTTTGTAACACATTTTTAAAGGCACTTGCAGTATTCACATATATATGCACCAAATTTTAAATTTCTAGCTCCATAGAAAATAAAAATTTCCAACTGAGACCTCTAAAACCAATCTCCAAGATCCATTTAAATTTAAAGAATTACTTTTAATAATATAACTTGCTAATAGTGTACAATTCTTATGAAAATTCACTATTATAATGTACTTGCTGCGTCCCGAATTTTTTATTTTTTCAAAACTGTCTAATGAACCACACCAGTTCCCTTGGAAATCATCCAATCGTATCGAGAATTTGCTACCATAACGCACTTGCTGCATCATGACTTTTTTTACATTAGAAATCAAACCCAGTAGTCGAGTTAAGGTAAAATCCAAAATCAGCCGAAATTCGTAGCGCCTTAATGGGGATTATAAAGAGTAAGAGGAGGGTAAATGTAGAAAGGAACAATTAGAATTGGTGTTCATGGCGCTTCCCACTGTATTCTTCCGGTGTACATCTGGCAGTTTTCCGGCATCGGTTATTCCACGTACGTTCGACAAAGCGGCCTAACACGTGCTTGGCTTGGCGGGTTGATGGGATTAACAGCCCATTGGTAATGACACGCCAGGATGCAAAGATCGAGGGAACGTGCTGCCGTCAGGGAGCATATCGATTATACTTATATACCACTCAGTCACATGGGCGACACGTTCCATGAGTTTTCTAGGGCGTGATTTACATACAAAATAATTGTTTGTTTAATGAAAAAGAGGAAAATTATAAAATAATTGTGACCAGACACGTTTTTACTCGTTTTTGTATATATCGCTTTAAATTATCGCTCTGTATGTTTACCGCTAACTTATAAATAATATTATGATCATCATACACATGATTTTTTGTCTGAAGTAAGTTATTGCATTTTATTTTTGATTTCGCACTTCACTGGCAATAAAAATAACCCATTTTAGTGAATTTTCTTTAAAAAAATTCACTAATGGCGACATCCATGTTTATATATATATATATATATATATATATATATATATATATATATATATATATATATATATATATATATATATATATATATATATATATATATATATATATATACACACAGGGTGGCGCATTGAAAACGAAACAGACCGATTTGCGCCCAGAGAATTTTTTTTAAGAAACGCTGAAACACATCAATTTTAATATTAAGGAAAACATGTTTTGATATAAAACTCAACTTTGTCACATCAACCCCTTAAGGGTGGTGATAACAATCCTTATATTTTAAATAGGGAACATGGGTCGAGTGTTACATCATTTAAAAGCTCCGTCTTTCTGAATTCAGCATACTAATTTTTTTTTTGAAGTTTTATCAACTCGTTTAGAAATTATTCACAGTTGGAGTTGCAAGAACGCATTTCATTCATGTGATAAGAAATGCACTAATTAGTCAATTTTTCGTTAAAAAAACTAAAAAACAAAACCAAACGTTCAAAAACGTTTATTCAGTTAAGTAAGTGTTCAAATTGTTGACCACCAGCTTCCATACAAAAGTACAAATTTTGTTCAAAACGAGCTCTGACATTCTGGAGCATTTTTGGAGTTAGTAGACGGCATTCTTCAACAATACGTCGTCGTAATTCTTCCAGAAACTTCGGTTCTGTTGCGTAAATTCTATTCTTTAAATGGCCCTATAGAAAGAATCCATTGCTCTGGAAACTCTCTGTTCATAAACTCCCTAACACGTTGTGAAAAATGTTGTTGAAACATGATTTTCTTGATAGCGATCATCATTTTCAAAAATGTCAATTAGTAGAGGGTAAACGATATCTTCTAGTAACTCCAAATAGGTTTCGCCACTCAAATTGCCATGAAGAAAAATTGGTCCGCTTAAACGGTCTCCAAAAATGCCAGTTCAGACATTCAATTTCTGTGGAGTTTGAGTGTGGACTTCGTGAAAATGTATTGGATTATTATCTCCCCAATAACGACAATTATGAAGATTGATTGAACAGTTTAATAAAAACGTACACTCGTCTGAAAAACAGATATTGAACAGAAAGTTCCCGTTATCAGCTATTCGTGCAGTCATAACTTCACAAATCTCCAGCCGCCGATCAAAATAATCTTCATTCAGTTGTTGTACAAGATCAATTTTATACTGGTGAAATTTATGGTGCTTCAATATTCGTTGAATAGTTCTTCTTTTGATTTTGAAACAGTGGCCAATTTTCTCGTGATCAAAGTTGGGTCTGCAGCAATTTGTCCTAAAACTTCAATCTCAGTTGTCTTTGTTGGCTACTGAACCACTTCGTCGAAACTTTGCAACTAACTCCAAAATGTATTTTCTGTTAACATGTGTGTTCGGATGTCGTTCATTAAACAAATTTGCGGTACGGTTGGCACAGTCATTGTTTTTGAAAAAGAGAGTAATTATTTTAACTCTTCCTTCTACAGAATACACCATTGTGAAACTAATTTTCGGTAGTACTATCAAGTATAAAACCGACCGATAAACTGAAATAATAAACCGCATTTCTCTCGTACCGATAAGAAATGTTCTGATAGTCAATTTTTGTTTACAAACCAACAAAACCTTGACTATCAGCACATTTCTTATCGGAATAAGTGAATTGCGTTTTTGCATCTTCAACTGTGAATAATTTTCAAACGAGTTGATAAAACTTCCAAAAAAATTACTGTGCTGAATTCAGAAAAGAAAGAGCTTTTAAATGATGTAAGACACGACCCATGTTCCCTATAATAATATAATGGTTGTTATCACCACACTTAAGGGCTTAATGTGATAAAGTTGAGTTTTATGTCAAAACATGTCCCCCTCAATATTAAAAGTGATGTGTTTCAGCGTTTCTTAAAAAAAAATTCTCTGGACGCAAATCGGTCTGTTTCGTTTTCAATGCGCCACCCTGTATATATATATATATATATATATATATATATATATATATATATATATATATATATATATATATATATATATATATAACATGGATCTCGCCATTAGTGAATTTTCTTTAAAAAAAATTCACTAAAATGGGTTATTTTTATTGCCAGTGAAGTGCGAAATCAAAAATAAAATGCAATAACTTACTTCAGACAAAAAATCATGTGTATGATGATCATAATATTATTTATAAGTTAGCGGTAAACATACAGAGCAATAATTTAAAGCGATACATACATAAACGAGGAAAAACGTGTCTGGTCACAATTATTTTATAATTTTCCTTTTTTTCATTAAACAAACAATTATTTTGTATGTAAATCACTGGCGACCCTGTCGTACGTCTCACAATGTTCTGGAAGGCTGGCTACCATAGCCGTATTACTTTATAGGCATGTTCTCATAATCAGTATAACGCACTGACAAGCTCTAATTAGGACGAAACCGGTCTGCGGTGCTAATTATGATGAGAAGACATCTAGCCTTACATACCTGTATCTATGTATGTATACATATGTGTGTGTATATATATATATATATATATATATATATATATATATATATATATATATATATATATATATGTATATATATATATATATATATATATATATATATATATATATATATATATATATATATATATATATATATATATATATATATATATATATTATTTATAATAATTAGTCGTACGATAAGACTTTGCAAAAAAATTTTCTAATCAACGCAAGCTAGAACCCTTAGAACCCATATTCAGGTTCAGTTTCAATTTTTTCTCCGAAAGATGTTTTAATGAAATTTACTACATATATTGCCTTGGGAGAGACCTTACTACGCACCAAAACTCAACCTTCTAAGTTTATAGAAAAATGAGTTATTGAAATTTTTAGTTTTCTTTCGAAAAATTTTTTTTTCTCCGGATATTACAAAGTTATTTTAATGAAATTTGGTGAATATCTTGACTTGGGAAAGGCGTTAGCACGTACGAAAACTAAACATTCTAAGTTTATAGTAAATTAAGTTATTCAAGTTTGAAGCATTTAATAAAAATTCACTATGTCCCGATTTCTTTATTTTTTTTAATTTATTTAGATTATTCAAACTAAAAGCGTCGAGCACAAAAAGATGCCATAGAAATTGTTTCAATAGTTTTTGAGTAATACGAAGAACTTTATTATATGCATGTTATATATTGAGTGTTAATTACCTATTCATATACAGGTGTGCCAATTAAAACTTTTTCTTTTCTTGACTTTCCAACGAACACTTATAAGCATTTCGGGTGACTTCTTTTAAAAATGTATCGATAAAGATATTTGCTTTTACGATTATTCGTTTATCTCTTAATCAACTTTATAAAATCAACTTTCTTGCGTGTTTTATTTTAAACGAGACAAATAAATGTCCCGTAAAATAATCACAAAGTCGATTAAATTCCAATTCGTTAAAATAGTTTACACAATTTCTGGAAAAGTAAAACTAATTAGTTTTAAGTACACTTAGATTTGACGAGAAATCTTAAAAAGTAAAAAGTATTGGCAATACAAAATTAATTTGGTATAGGAACAAAATGAAGACAATCATGTTCACCGCGTGCAGTTCTGTGAAAAAATAAGTGCCAAAATGATTCACATCTTTTCGTAATCAATCTGTTTTTCGGAAGAATATTTGTTCCAACTGGATCTCCAAGTCAGCCTCCATAATTACTGCCACTGTAGTGATGAAAATCCAATAATTTTTCGTCAAACTCATACCCAGCATCCGCGGAAATTAAATGTGTGGGCGGGCATAATCGGAAACCATCTCATAAAGCCTTTCTTCACACCGGGATACCTGGCTGGAAAAGTACATCTGAGTCTACTCGAAACGATTGTGGAAATGTTGGAAAATGAGAACGCTTTAGCCAAAACGGGTGTATGGTTTTAGCAGAATGGTGCTCCGCCACATTATGCTGCAGCTGGGCACAATTTTCTTAATCAGAACTTTCGTAATCACTGGATAGGACGCAGAACTTCAATTAAGAGACCTCCCAGATCGCCAGATTTAACACCCTTAGACTTTTTTTCTATAGGGACAGTTGACGCTGAAAATGTATGCAACACAACCAAATTCACTTGAAGATCTTCGCCGGGGAATGTCGTTTTAGTTAAGTTTATGGTTTAACGGTGTACAATTTTTAGCTAATTTTCGTAGAAAAAATGCGTTAATGAGGAGACCGCAACTTTTGAATTCTAAAAAGATTTCTTCAAATGAGCGCAAGCTAGGCCCCCTAGAATCCATATCCGGGTTTACTTTCTGTTTACATATATACAGGGTGACGCATTTCTACAGTAAAGCTCAATATAATTATTATTATGCAAGATACGAGAAAAAATTGTATACGTGACTTATGGGGTGTCTTGAGCTGCATGTTATAAAATTATTTTCACAATCACAGGCTGGCTCATAAGTCGTTGGTGCTACCTACAATTTTTTCTTGGGCATTCCTTATTGCATTTTTCATCGAAATACGATGCATGTTGGTAAAAAAATCGAGACGCAGTAAGTGCGTTTTGGTAGCGAATTATCATTATATGCTTCAAAATTCAATAACTCAATTTGCTGTTAACTTAAGGTTCGTCGGCTAGGAAACGAGTTTTCTCGGAAACATTTTAAGTTTATTTTCGGAAAATTTTTGTACATTTTCAAACAAGTTATTTCGATAAAATATGGTACATTGTTTCTATATATAGATTATACCGGTGACAGAATTGGTGCCAGCTTGAATTAAAGAGACATATTTGCTATTAAAAAGAAATTACGAAAATTCACTTCCATAATACACTTGCTGCGTCCATACTTTTATTATTATAATTCACTGGCTTGGTCAATACTTCTTCTCTTAAAAGATCACATCGCCGCCGCTGACCATGCAAGGTTTCTGCCACCCTCGTTGGGATCTCCCTGTTAAAAGGAAAAGTCGGTAGACAGTAGGCTTTGTATTAAAGCACGCCTTAAAGGGGTGACAACATTACTGAGATAAAAACACCATGATCCTTAATTGCCACTTCTACAAGGACGGCTACTCCCTCGATAAATTCATAACCGGTGAAACGCTATTATCGAAAAAGGTGGGAAAATAAAACTCGATCACCAGAAATAGAATGCAAATACTTTCATCCAAAGAAAATGAGACAGGAATTAAATTGTCTAGAATAAATTGAAGGGCCATTTTAGGGTTTCGGGGATTCTTTTCTAAATTACTTAGAACACGATAATGTTAAGTTAGGTGGTAATATACCCCTGAGTGCATGTAACACACAAATTGATCCACGATGAAAGGCACCTGAATTTTTTATAAAAATAACCACTTTTTCGGTAACAATAATTATATAATAATAACGTAAATGGCAAGTGTTTTTCAGTTTATATCATAGTAAAATAAATATGAAATAAAATAAAAAAAATTAAAAATTGTGCAATGACATAAAAATAAGGATAACACTTTGAATATATATATATATATATATATATATATATATATATATATATATATATATATATATATTAGGGTGGAGCGAAAAATAGATATTTTACATTTAAAAAAAATTTAAAACGGGATAATAGCAAAAAGTTTCCACTTATAAACATCGTTTACTGCACAAAAATCAGACTCTCTAGAGGTTCATCCTTAGGTGCCACAATACACATCCATATATAATATATTGAAAAAAAAAATCATTTCTAAATGTTTTGCACGGATTTTCGCTAAATCATTATATAACTTCAAACAGTTACATAATAAACTACCCAGAACTCACCACGAGAAGGTACCCGTACGTGGAGTTCCACTCGCGCGCTCTCTTCCTATAAAATCTAATTAAAATCCCTTTTTGTATTAAATTTAGACATTTCTGACCTTGATTTTAGCTTTGCCATTACAAAACCGTCTCTTGCTCTGGTCCTTGTAGCACTTAACGATGCCTCTGTGATTAGTTTTACCATTCTCTCGACAGCCTGTGTGTGGCATGGGAACCTTACTAAATTTATATCAGGTAGTGTTCTTATCAGTTCCCTCAATTCTGAATTTTGAGTTGTTGTTAACATGGTCGTTCTGTTAACTTACAGGTTTGGCAGTCAGCCAGGTCCTCATAATTGGTTGCACTGAAATTCAGTTCCAGTATTGTAAATTGTCTTATAATTCCAGAAGCACTGTCTACTCTCGACTTTAAGATCCGTCTTAGACCCAATTCTCGAATAGATAGTCTTTCATCATTCAACATGCAAAGTAACAAGTTTTTCGGATGAGAAAAATAAGCATTTCTCTGAATTACTGGATCTAATATCTTTAAAATATTTTCAGGCAGATATCTCGATTGTTTAACCAAGTTTAATAAATGGTTTGGACCATCCAAGCAAGAAGACTTTATTTTTATGTCAAACCAAGTAGTCGCGTATACTTTTATCACGAAGGTAGCTAGATGTCTAGATTTTTTAAAGGTATTTCTGTGGCAGCAAATCTCGTTGAAATATCTCTGATCACTGTTTAAAACCTTCTAATCGACATTGGGTAATTAGACTTCAATAGGTTGAAAACGTACAATAAGAAGGCTCTCACAACCTTCTAAGTTTTGTCAAATTTCCTCCGAAAAACATCGAGGACCTGTAGTACAACCATCTAAAAACTGAAGCAAATATCTTAAAGGTAACTCATTCGCATGGAGCATACAGACAAACCAGTGCAGAGGTCTTGCTAGTGATCTTTCTAGATGAGCAATTACTCCGTTATTATATCCCGTACTTACCACAATGCGATCGCAACTAGAGTAGAAGTGTCAATTTTTTTTCTAAAAATTCAAACAAACATGATTTTATGTCTTTTGGAGATCCTGTCGCTGGAACAACGTGGACGAGATATTCAGATTCGGGTTCTTTAACTACTGCAATATGTTCTTTTAGGACTACTCTTCTATGCAATTTATTACCGAGGGAGATATATCGGACGGTTTTGTCCTAACGTCCATCGAAGTAAACACCTTGCACTTGCACGTCACTTTGTTCAGATGTAATTTTTTTTTAATATTGTGGATCTATTCTTTCTTCTGGATCTTTTGATTTTGTTTCGATCAATTACTTTAGATTTTTCTTTTTCTATTCCCACATCATCAAGAACAGCACTCACTATCATTGCAGCCGATCTGTCTGAAACGCCAGCCCGATCTCACACTAAAGCCAACTTATTTAAATTAACTCTAATTTGTGATGTGCTGGGTTGGTTGAGTTCTAAATGTGCCGGTGGAATAATAGATTGTGGGACGAATTCCGGATCACCTGATTGAGAATCGCTGCTGGAACTTTCATTCGAGTCTTTCAACACCGTTGTAAAAGGTATTGTTTGAAACTCCAACTAGCTGCACTAGTTCGTTTTTCAATGTTTATTATTCTCTCAATTTTCCTTGGTAATGCTTTTGTTGTCACTAGCTCCACTCCAGCAATCATCATTTTTCTATCTTCTCTTTGGTCCTTGAACGTTGAACACACTTGTTTTGGAGCCCCCAAAAAAGGACAAGACACGCTTTTCCAAGTTTTTGGCATTACTTGCAATTTTAGTCACCCACTCACTGCTTAAGAAAACAACGAATACTGGCATGTGACGTAACGCGACGCGGCTATCTTATCAATCCCCCTTCCGCCCCTACTCTAATGTAAACTTGCAACAAATAAACGCAGCAGAAAGTTGCACAAGCATGCTATGTTGCCAATGTTCGTATTGGAGTTTTCAATTGTTAGTAATGTAAATGAAATTTGAATTAAAAACAAATTTTGTAAGTTTCAATTCTATTGTGGCACCTGAAGATGGTTTACAAGAAATTAAAAATTTTGAGAAATTAACACACTTAATAATAGACAACTTTGGATAACTAGCCGCAAGTGAAATCCTAAGCAGATTTTTTCGATCCACCCTAATATGTATACATATACCTATTTTACCTAAGATTCTTTTAATGCAAGGCAAAATTCGTTAGTGGATGCAAGCTACTATATAGAATCTAAAAAAACCAATCCAAAAAAAGTTCGGGACGCAGCAAGTGCATTATAGTAGTGAATTTTTATAAGAATTGTACACTATCAGTAAGGTATATTATTAAAACTAATTCCTAAAATGTAAATGGGCCTGGAAGACCGGTTTACTGTCATCAAAAAAAATTATCTTAAAAAATAAAAAACCACGGGACGCAGCAAGTGCGTTATGGTGGCGAATTTTCGTAAAAATACTTTTAAGGGCAAATATGTCTTGTTTTTAAAAGAAGGACATTTGGTTGGCAGTATAACCTATATATTAGTAACAATCTATGTTATTTCATTAAAATATCTTTGTTGTTTCAAAAAGTACAAACATTTTCCAAAAATAAACCTTAAAAGTTCCAGAAAAAAACTGGTCTGATTTTCCTGGCCAACGAACCTCTTTAAGCTGTTAACACACCTGTCAAGATATAATTATTTGCAAACAGCTTTAGGACCAAAATTTAAAAAAAAAATTGCAAACATTTCTTTTACGGAAAATCACCATTTTTTTTACAGAAATTGCCTTCAGTAATGTTACACTAAATTACATTTTTCACAAAAATTCGACAACTTTTCTTTTACAACAACTTACTAAACATTTATTATTAATTACCAACATATCACAAAAATCTTACAAAAGTAAATTCCACAGAAACACTAAAAACATTTCTGCGAAAACTTTTAAGATTCAGCCACTATTTGAGCGTGCCCATATACAGCAGCTCCATTTTTTCGACGAGTCATACAAACAAAAAGGTCACTGAATGCGCCATTTCCATGGGCTTCCGCTATCTATTGATGAAAACGCCGTTTCACAATTTGTGATATGTGTTTGAAATATGTGCAAAAAACGTGAAAGGTTGCAAAACAATTGAAATAAGTAAAAAACGATGAACAATATCATTTTTTTTCTTACAAACATGCATTATAATTCGCTTAAAAACACAAAAATGCAATAAAATAAGGGGCTGTTCTATTAAAAAAAGAAAGTGTGTATCACCAACGACTTATGAGCCAGCCTGTGATTGTTATAATAAGTTTATAAAATGCAGCTCGAGATACCGTATAATTAAGGTATATACTTTTTTGTCATATCTTGTATAATAACGGATATATTGAGCGTTGCCGTAGAAAAGCGTCACGCTATATATGTGTAAACAGACAAAAACTGAAACTGACCCCGTATAAGGGTTTTTGAGGTTCTAGTTCGCGCTCATTTGAAGAAATCTTTTTAGAATTCATAAGTCACGGTCTTCATAATAATGAATTTTTTTGACGAAAATTTGCTAAAATATAGACATTAAACCATAAACTCTATAGCTGAAACTACTGTCGAAGCATCAGAAAGAGGGTCTATTTGTAATGGATTTTCTGAAAATATTTTAGTAAAATGAAGGACAATGATGGTTGAAGCTGAATGTTAAGGCTTTGTAACACACTTCTTACGACATATCGTCTACATAGTCCGTATTTGTTCCAAATTCGTTTTCAAAATTAGTTGTCCCAAAATTGCAAATTTTGACTTTCAAATCGCGACTTTGACGTTTGAAGAAGAAAAATTATCAAATTTTCAAAATATTTTTTCTGCTACTTCTTAAAGTTTTTGCGTCACGAAAACTTAGCTGTTGGATGTAATATTCAATTGGTTTTGTTAATCACACAAAATATTTTGTTCTTGTGCTTTCCTCTGATCACCAGTGGCACCCATTTTTTTTAAATTAAAATGCCTATAACTTTTTTCCCTTTCAATTAAAGGGTCTGAGTTTTGCGTGTAGGGTAAGTTGGACAGTATAAACGGATGTGCCAAATTTGGTTGCCATAGCTCTGTTATTTTCGGAGATACGAAAATTTTCCGAAGAAAAACCCAAAATTTTCTCGGAAAGACTGGTCCGATTTTCCTGGTTAACAAACTTATCCAAGCTACTTAGGCGTGATACCTATATATATATATATATATATATATATATATATATATATATATATATATATATATATATATATATATATATATATATATATAAACACAAGCTCCTCATTTGTGAATTTTTTGTTTTACGAAAAATTCGCTAAAAGCTATGGTAATCAAATATGGTACACAAGTTTGACATTAAAAGAAAAATATATAGCAAAGTTTAGATTTCTATGTTACAGGGTAAATAAGATATTAAAAAAAATTTGTACCACAGCATTTCTATGAACATTCACTACCATAATACACTTGCTGCGTCCAGACTTTTTAGATTTGCGTAATTTTACTTTATCTACCTGAAAATGTAGCCAAAATGAAATTTCTTTTAGATTTAGCGATCCGTTAGGTCACAAGTAACACTGACGGCTTTATATCTCCTCTGAACAACGGAGGGCGCATGCATACTACTTACCCAACACGGCTTTAGTGATTGTCGTTTTTAGTGAATTTTTAATTTAAAAAAAAAATTACTAGTATAGAGGTATCGATGGTGAGACTGCAAACATTTTTTCAAACGAGCACAAACTAGGACCCCTAGAACTCATATCCGCGGTCAGTTTCAATTTTTATATGTTTATATATATATATATATATATATATATATATATATATATATATATATATATATATATATATATATATATATATATCCAACCGATAACTCAAAAATAATTAACCGATTGGGATGAAACTCGGCAAGTACCTTTATTTTATTAATGGCTTGGATGTGTTCGTTAGCCAGGCAAATCAGACAAGGTTTTCCGGGAAATTTTTGAGTTTTCTTTCTAAAAAAAATTTTTCTCCAAAAATTACAAAGCTCTTTTAGTGAAATTTGGTGGTCTAAGAAAGACTTTACTGCCTACCAAAGCCAAACTTTCTAGGTTTATAGAGACTTGAGTTATTCAAATTTCAAGCATTTAATGAAAATTCACTACCATAACGCATTTACTGCGTCCCGAACATTGCAGTATGTACCTAATTTTTTTTCTGCTTTTGCACATCGTTTTTTACCTTGCAAATTATTAGTATCTATTTTCAAAAGTCGTTTTCGTCTAACAAAATATTAAATAATGACCAGTATTACAAACTGCATGTATCGCTAATGTCACCGTAATTTGGTAATTTTGTTGGATGTCGGATTCCAATTACCATCTAACTCGTACTCAAACTGAAATCAATTTCGGTTTGTGGTTCCAATCTGGACACGAGCTGTACAAGCCACTCGAGAACGATCGTCTACGTCTGGCCCGTTTCCTTGGCTCGCGTGCCGTCGTACGAACATGAAATCACTCTCAATCAATCAGTCATCGGCTCTGGTGTGGGCTTTGCTTGTACTATATCGAATACCGATCCATTACTATAATAGCTAAACCGACGTTACCACAAAAATTGCATCCCCGCTGTCGCTGATATCGCCTCTACACACAACAATAAATACGTTTCACTGGCATTCCTCTCCCATTAATCGTTCTATTTCACAGATGAGTGCTGAATGACACTCGCTCGATTCAAATGATTTCATCAGTATGCAGAAATTTAGACGAGACTAGATTCATTACTAAATTAACATACAATACTTGCTATAATTACAAACTGAAAAATCATCCCTAACTCTAACTGATTTTTGTTATTACAATAACAATTTGAATTATTTCTAGAACCATGATTCTTCTTTGGTATAGTTACATAATATAATAATTATATAGGGTGGCGCATTGAAAACGAAACAGGCCGATTTGCATCCAGATAATTTTTTTTAAGAAACGCTGAAACACGTCAATTTTAATACTGAGGGGGACATATTTTGACATAAAACTCAACTTTGTCACATCAACCCCTTAAGAGTGGTGATAACAACCCTTATATTTTAAATAGGGAACAAGGGTCGAGTGTTACATCATTTGAAAGCTCCTTCTTTTCTGAATTCAGCACACTATTTTTTTTTTTGGAAGTTTTATCAACTCGTTTAAAAATTATTCACAGTTTAAGATGCAAAAACGCATTTCACTCATTCCGATAAGAAATGTGCTGATAGTCAATGTTTTGTTGGTTTGTAAACAAAAAATTGACTATCAGAACGTTTCTTATCGGAATAAGAAAAATGCGGTTTATTATTTCAGTTTATCGGTCGGTTTGATACTTGATAGTACTACCGAAAATTAATGTCACAATGGTGTATTCTGTAGAAGAAGGAGTTGAAATAATTATTCTTTTTTTCAAAAACGATGACTGTGCCAACCGTACCGCAAATTTGTTTAATGAACGACATCCGAACAGACATGTTAACAGAAAATACATTTTGGAGTTAGTCTTAAGTTTCGAGAAAGTGGTTCAGTAGCCAACAAAAAATGGGATCCTGAACGTGAAATTTTGGTTAGAAATGAGACTACTGAGAGCCACTGTTTTAAACATCAAAAGAAGAACTATTCAGCGAATATTGAAGCATCATAAATTTCACCCGTATAAACTTCATCTTGTACAACAACTGAATGAAGATGATTTTGATCGGCGGCTGGAGTTTTGTGAAGTTGTGACTGCACTAATTGCTGATAACGGGAACTTTCTGTTCAATATCTGTTTTTCAGATGAGTGTACGATTTTATTAAACTATAGAGTCAATCGTCATAATTGTCGTTATTGGGCAGATAATAATCTAAGAAATTTTCACGAAGTCCACACTCAAACTCCACAGCAATTGAATGTCTGGACTGGCATTTTTGGAGACCGTTCAATGGGACCAATTTTTCTTGATGGCAATTTGAGTGGCGAAACGTATTTGGAGTTACTAGAAGATATCGTTTACCATCTACTATTTGACAGTGTTGAAAATGATGATCGCTATCAAGAAAATCAATTAGTGTTTCAACAACATGGAGCTCCTCCGCATTCACAACGTGTTAGGGTGTTTTTGAACAGAGAGTTTCCAAAGCAGTGGATTGGGCGTAGAGGTGCTATTAAGTGGCCCCCTAGATCACCGGATTTAACTCCTTTAGAATTCTTTCTATGGGGCCATTTAAAGAGTAAAATTTTCACAACAGAACCGGAGTCTTTGGAACAATTACGACGACGCATTATTGAAGAATGCCGTCTAATAACTCCACAAATGCTCCAGAATGCCAGAGCTCGTTTTAAACAAAATTTGTACTTTTGTATAGAAGCTGGTGGTCAACAATTTGAACACTTACTTAACCATTGAATAAACATTTTTGAACGTTTGGTTTTGTTTTTTAGTTTTTTTAACGAAAAATTGACTAATTAGCGCATTTCTTATCACAATGAATGAAATACGTTCTTGCAACTCCAACTGTGAATAATTTTTAAACAAGTTGATAAAACTTCCAAAAAAATTTGTGTGCTGAATTAAGAAAAGAAAGAGCTTTCAATTGATGTAACACTAGACCCATGTTCCCTATTTAAAATATAAGGGTTGTTATCACCACGCTTACGGGCTTGATGTGACAAAGTTGAGTTTTATGTCAAAACATGTCCCCCTAAATACTTAAATTGACCTGTTTCAGCGTTTCTTAAAAGAAAAATTCTCTGGACGCAAATCGGTCTGTTTCGTTTTCAATCCGCCTGCTAGACCCATCACAATGAACAACCAAATTATTCAAATTAATGAGTCCATTTCACTTGTTGGAATTTCCGTGAATCGAAATCTCAATTGGCACCAACATGTCACATCAATTGCAGAAGCGGCTGCTAAGAAACTAGATTCCCCTTCCGGGCTCAAAAATACTTTTCACCAGCTAATCTGTATACCTTATATACTTCAAAAATAAGGCCAAACCTCGAATACTGCTCCCACATCTGGGGTGCCGCTGCCGCTTCTACACTCGCTATCCTGGACTCCATTCACAAGAGAGCTATACGTCTCATCGGTCACCCTACCCTCACCCAAAGGCTGCCATCTCTTGCCCACCGACATGCCGTTGGTGACCTCTCTCTCTCTCTCTCTCTCTCTCTCTCTCTCTCTCTCTCTCTCTCTCTTTTATAGATATCTGCACAGGCACTGCTCAGAGGAGTTTTCTTCCATAGTTCCCCCACCTGCTGCCCTCAACGGATCTATCAGGGGAACAAAGCGAATGTACCCTTTTACTGTCCAGGTCACCAGACATAGAACATCTTGTTATGCCCGCTCTTTTGTCCCGAGGATTGCCAAGTTGTTGAATTCCTTGCCGGCGCATGTTTTTCCTTCTCCTCCGAACCTCCAAACCTTCAAGTCCAGAATTAACAAGTTGTCTCTTTCCACCTTGTCAACACTCACGGTACCATAGTATTTACGCTGTAAGCTCTCGTGGTATACTGTTGAAATGTAAAAGTCAAAAAAATTAAACCGGTTTTTTTTGGGTACTGGGTTCGATCCCAGAGTTCTCCTTTCACTTTTTCAGTAAAAACTGTAACATTAACATCAACCGAGGTTGTGGCTTTGGATTTGGGCAACTTGAATGTCTGCACGTTCCGCCCTTCGGAGGGGGCGTAAAGCCGCAAGTCCCGCGTATTTACGATGTGAGCACGTTAAATATCCCCCACCCCTTACAGAAAGGCAGAGGTTCGGCAAAATTTTCAGGATAGTGAGGTAAAACTGCTCCCTGGCGTTGGTGATTGGCCATAGTCGCGGGAATAGGCCGACGTTAAAAAAACAAAAACACACAGACACACACACACGAAACCGCTTTTTATTAACTATGTTGCCTTCTGCATCAATAACGAAACAAATATGTATATATGACCTATTTTCTACAAATTAGATAGCGGTTTTTTCTTTGTAGTTAAGGAATTAGCTGTATATGATAGAACATCAAAGTTTATTTTAACAAGTTTAAAAACTCTGGACGCAGCAAGTGCGTTATGGTAGTGAATTTTCATAAAACTATTTTTTAATAGCAATAATGTGTGTTTTTTTAAGAAAGCAGGCATCAAATTTGGTTACCAGTATAATCTATATAGTAAAAACAATGTGCCATGTTTCATCAAAATAACTTTATTGTTTGAAAATGTACAAAAATTTCCGAAAGTAAACTTAAAGTGTTCCCGAAAAAACTCGTTTTTTGGTCAACCTTATAGGTTAATAGCAAATTGAGCTATTCAAATATTAAGCATTTGATCAAAATTCGCTACCATAACGCACTTACTACGTACAGAATTTTTTTTCTTACAAACATGCATTATATTTCGATGGAAAATGCAAAAATGCAATAACATAAGGCGTGTTTGATTAAAAAAAAAAGAAAATTTGTATCACCAACGACTTATGGGCCAGCCTGTGATTGTAGAAATAATTTTTTAAGATGTAGCTCAAGACACCCTATAATTAATATATACAATTTTTTTTCATATGTTGTATAATAATAGATATATTGAACTTTATTGATTTTTTTACGAAAATTCTACAACAATTATATACTATTAAACGATAAACTCTATAGCTAAGGCTACTGCCAAGCGTCAGAGAAAGGGTCTATTTGAAATGAATTTTCTGGAAACATTTTATTAAAATGAAGGACAATGACGGTTGAAACTAAGACTTCAGGGTTTGTAAAACATCCTTCTTGAGACACTTTATTTCCATAGCCCGTATTAGATTCAAGTTATTTTCCTAAATGTTGCCAATTTTGACGTTTAAATCGCAACTTTGATGTTTTGTGAAAAACCTCAATTTATGTTTCTTCAAATGCCTATAACTTTTTTATCTTCTGACATACATAGCTAAATTTTGGTATGTAGCTTACCTATAAGGATGTAAACCTGCGTACCAAATTTGGTTGCCCTTACTTTGTTAATTCCGGAGATATAATTTTTTTTTTGAAAGAAAACACAATATTTTCCGGGAAAACCTGGACCGATTTTCCTGGCTAACGAACTTATCCAAGCCATTTGCAAAAGGAAGGTATTCACCAAATTTGATCAAAATCGGCCCATTATTTTTTGAGTTATCGGAGTGATACATATATATATATATATATATATATATATATATATATATATATATATATATATATATATATATATATATATATATATATATATATATATATATATATATATATATATATAAACATATAAAAATTTTAACTGACCCCGGAAATGTGTTCTGGGGGGCCTAATTAGCGCTCATTTGAAGAAATTTTTTCAAAATTCAAAAGTCGGGATCTCCTCATTAGTGATTTTTTTTTAAGAAAATTCACTAAAACACGGTAATAATAGCTTCCTAAGAGCAAGTTTAATTGAGTCAGAAGAAGTCATTTAAAACAAACTGCTTGAACAATTTATCACCTTATGTAATTTTTGTAAACTTATCTTTTCCCAATCCCTCGTTCTATAAATCCTTGTAGAAATTAAGATAAGATGGGCAGTTTTATTTGTTTTTGCTTCGCGTTTATCGATTATAAGTCAGATCTCCTTTGCGTTATAAGCTCACCTTGTCGAAACGACTAAGGCACTCTAATGAATTGAGTTTGTATAACTCGCTTCAATGAATTCCCCAACACCTTGCTCTTGTTTCCTTCCCCTTTGTTAAGTAATTTATAAAACTGATGTTTCCTACAATTGTGCATCCGTAATTTAGGAGTAAATTACTCCAACACCAGCAACACGGCTTTCCAGATAACCTTGGTTCATAGAATAATGGTCGTACGCTAAGGTAAACTTAGGTACACCCTGTTTTCTGCAAACCCTAAAAGCAAATGCTTAATCTGTATGTTAAAATAAAAAGTCGTAATAGGTCAATAAATGTATTATCGCAGCTAGTGAGTTATGGTAGTTAATTTAGTATGTATGTTTTTTGTGATTATTCTTTAAAAAATTCACAAAGAGGAGATCCCGACTTTTGAATTTTGAAAAAATTTCTTCAAATGAGCGCTAATTGGGCCCCCCAGAACACATATCCGGGGTCAGTTTCAATTTTTATATGTTTATATATATATATATATATATATATATATATATATATATATATATATATATATATATATATATATATATATATATATATATGTATGTATGTATGTATGTATCACACCTATAACTCAAAAAATAATGGGCCGATTTTGATTAAGTTTGGTGAATAAATTCCTTTTGCAAATGGCTTGGATAAGTTCGTTATCCAGGAAAATCTGCCCAGGTTTTTCCGGAAAATTTTGTGTTTTCTTTCAAAAAAAATTATATCTCCAAAATTAACAAAGTAAGGGCAACCAAATTTGGTACGCGGGTTTATATCCTTATAGGTAAGTTACCTACCAAAATTTAATTATGTAGGTCAAAAGACAAAAAGTAATAGGCATTTAAAGAAAAATAAATTGGGGTTTTCCTCAAAACGTCAAAGTTGCGATTTAAAACGTCAAAATCGCCAACATTTATGCATATAACTTGAATCTAATACGAGCTATGGAAATCAAATGTCTCAAGAAGGATATTTTACAAACCCTGAAGTCTTAGTTTCAACCGTCATTGTCCTTCATTTTACTAAAATGTTTGCAGAAAATTCATTTCAAATAGACCCTTTGTCTGATGCTTGGCAGTAGCCTTAGCTATACAGTTTATCGTTTAATGGTATATAATATATCCGTTATTATACAAGATATGAAAAAAAATTGTATATATTAATTATAGGGTGTCTTGAGCTACATCTTAAAAAAATACTTCTACAATCACAGGATGGTCCATAAGTCGTTGGTGATACAAATTTTCTTTTTTTTAAACAAACATGCCTTATGTTATTGCATTGTTGCATTTTCCATCGAAATATAATGCATTGTTTGTAAGAAAATAAATTCTGGATGCAGCAGGTGCGTTATGGTAGCGAATTTTGTTCAAGTGCTTCCTATTTGAATAGACCAATTTGCTATTAACCTATAAGTTTGACCAATAAACGAGTTTTTCCGGGAACACTTTAAGTTTACTTTTGAAAATTTTTGTACATTTTCACACAAAGTTTTTTTATGAAACATGGCACATTGTTTTTAGTATATAGGTTATATTGGTAACCAAAATCGATGCCTGCTTTCTTAAAAAGAAAACACACATATTTGCAATTAAAACATTTTTATGAAAATTCACTATCATAACGCACTTGCTGCGTCCAGAAATTTTTTATTTATTAAAACTTAACAGACTATTCCACAAATATGCATAAGCTTGTGCTTGCAGTTAACAGAATTTCATTTTAGGTTCCAGACTAAACAATCAAAATGTTTTTGTAAAATATCACTTTAAAAAAAATGTTTGACGTATATTTCTTCCCTCTGTATTTTCATGTGTGTGTGTTTTGTTTCTTTAACGTCGGCCTATTTCCGCGACTATGGCCAACCAGATAGCAGTTTCACCTCACTATCCTGGAAGGAGGGTAGGGATTTTTAACGTGCCCAACATCGCACGGACACGGGACCGACGGCTTAACGCACCCTCCGAAGGGTTGAACGTGCAGACATTCAACTTCCTCAAATACAATGCCAGAACCTCGGTTGATGTTAATATTACAGTTTATACTGAAAAAGTGAAAGGAATACCCTGGTATCGACCCCACAACCCTTCGGTTCAGAGACACACGTTCTTACCCCTAAACCACCGAGGTTCTGTATTTTTATCTATATAAACATTTAAGTTTCTGAATTAAGGAGCAGTGGCGGCTCGTCAGATGACACAGGTGAAGCGCTGCTTTACCTATATTTTTCGATTAATCTAAACTTTCATATTCAAAATCCACCTTAATTCTAATTTCTTTCATTCTCTCAAATCCATTTGGTACAACCACATAAAGATGTCTTGTTACATCGCGCCGCAGTCGATAATGCATTTTAAAAGTAATTTATGGTACGATATAATTTGCAAGCCCGCTCCTGATCACCGAATTGAATGTATACATGCCCCAACGCGCAGCGCTTACTTGTTGCGGACTACAGACTACTTGAGATCGTCAAGCAACTGCGGACTGACTGAGTCTACTTTGGGACGCTTGCATGAAACGGTTGCCATGGCAACGGCACGCGCACTTGTGTTTTGTTGTTTATTAGGGCCACAAAAGCGATGCAGCCTTCTGAGCTTGCTTCAAATCTTAGTCTCCATCATTTGTTTAGATCGAGTCGGTTCGTCAGAGGCATATTTTTATTTTTACTATGTTGCCGTTAAATAATCTGGTATGTGTCACATTTACAGACTTTGAAAATCTGTAATTTTCATGTCCCTTTTTGGTAAGTGTGTTTAAGAAGCTGGAGGATAAATTCAGGGGTATAGGGGGACACTGTTATAATTTATGAACTAGACAGACAGTGATAACGATGCAACAAGGTTAATGAAAAATATGGAAAAAGTCTCTTAATATTTACAAATACTTCTATATATACACTTATGTGAACTAGATTCATAAAACATACTTAATCAGCATTATTATATACGGCAAATTAAATGCTAACCAATGCTCTATTATTACAATCTGCAATTATTAACAAAACTGTTTATTATTTATATAAACACTTAAAATGTGATGAATGCCAAATCTATGTCAAATGATTACAATACAGATTTGACCTACTTAAAATTAATCTACTTTATCCGTTTCCCCAATTTTATTTGGAAATAATATTATAATATATATGTAGTGATGCCTTTTTGGTAAGCTATTGTTCCTTTAACAAAGGGGAACTGATTTGTTTATTATCATCTATAAAAGAATAATTTCAAAATAATAAAATATAAAATTTCAAGTTATAAAAAAGGAGAAGGGCCTTGAATTTGAAAAAAATGCTTGTAGCTCGTCCCTCTATAAACAGATTTTCATAATGCGCGCCGTATTATATTACTGTATGCACCACGTAGATGAGGAAAATCCAAAATTAATAAAAAATTTTGGATAACCAGGACAGTTAACCCCTTCAGGTATTTTCTCCAGACGAAATTTTAATTTTTGTGTTGTTGAACCACCCTCAATCGTCATAGACTGACTACCTGCACAATAATATAAAAAGTCTGGACGCAGCAAGTGCGTTATGGTAGTGAATTTTCATAAAAATGTTTTTAATAGCAAAAATGTGTGTTTTTTCAAGAAAGCAGGCATCAAATTTGGTTACCAGTATAACCTATATAGTAAAAACAATGTGCCATGATTCATCAAAATAACTTTATTGTTTGAAAATTTACAAAAATTTCCGAAAGCAAACTTAAAGTGTTCCCGAAAAAACTCGTTTCTTGGTCAACCTTATAGGTTAATACCAAACAGTGCAAGATGGCGTACATTTCTGTCTGAAAGACCGTTGCTTGAGCTCCAAAGAAAGTACTGTGACTTACCCCCGGTCCTTCCGATTAAACGCCTGCCCCTGTCCCACGCTCACCGCCGGATCCGCCTGTGAACCAGACGAGAGCGTCCTCTGGTAGACTCGGCGTCACCCCCCGCCATGCCTCGCGGTCGGCGATTTCCAACTGTAAACTTGTTTTCGCTGCGGATTCGTGGGCTCACGAAGTCTGACCTCATTTCCAGCATGGGCTCCCTCACGATCTCCTGAATCTTGCAGTGGCCCCTGCAACCTGGGTTGATAATCAGTCTATCATCGCAGGCTAGTCTGTATAGTCCTAGCCTGGCCTCCCCCATGATAACTAAGTGTAGGGGGGCAGATTCAGTAACACCTCCATGGCGGCTGTTGGGGTGGAAGTCATGGCCCCTGTGATGCCAAGGTAAGCTATCCTTTGGATCTTGCCTAGTTTTTGTTTGGCACTGGATTGTGCCACCTTAGGATACCAGACCAGTGCCGCGTATGTTAACGGTGGTCTGACCACCCTTGTGTACAGGCATTGGGCCATACTAGGTCTTAGTCTCCACGTTTTTTGATATAGCTGCCTAGTGACGGATAGGGTCATAACTGCCTAACGCAGTATTTCTTCAACGTGACGATTCCAGGTCAACTTAGGGTCGAATGCGACCACAAGATATTTTAGCTCCCTGGCCATTGGGATGTTTCTACTGTTTAGAGTGAGAGTTCTTTAGCTCTCCCACTTCATCCTTCTCCTAAACGGAATGACGGTTGCTTTCTCAGGGCTCACCCCGAGCCCTTGGCCAACCATCCACCTCTCCACCACTTTCAGTACTATCTGCATGCGCTCCCACACTGACTGTGTAACCTTTCCGCGGACAATGATGACAATGGCGTCCGCGTAGCCATGTACCTCGTATCCTCCACCCGACAGCCTCCCTAACAGGCCATCCACGACTAAGCACCAGAGCAGGGGAAACAGAACGCTCCCCTGCGGATACCCCGCCACGACCCCTGCTAGCGGTGTCCCTTCCACGAACGAGGTGAACACCGCCCTGTCCCTGAGCATGGAACCGATCCAACTGCAGCAGGTCTCCTCTAATCCACGCTTCCTGACAGCTGCCAGTACCGATCCGAATGAGGTGTTGCTGAAGCCCTCAAAATCGGCAACTTTTCGGCAAAGAACTTAAAGATAATAGGGTCTGTTCAGAGAACAGGATGTCTTCATAAGGGCCGTAATAAAGGAAAATAGATAATTGTTAAAAAACACTAAAATAATAATTGAAAGTTGTTCAGTTTAATTCTTGAAGCAAGGAATGTGAATAGTGCAATTAATTAGAGGTCAGCATTGTATGGATTGACATTAAAATTATCACATTCAGTATATAAACAATAAACAAAGCAAAGTTGCAAGATATCCAGGAATGTTGCAGTCATCAATTCGGAAGGTCGGAAAACTAATGAAGAATCAAGTAAGTGTTATTGTTTTGTAAATATAAATAAGATTCATTTAGTCAGAGTAAGAATCAGTTAATTAAATACGTTTCTAAAATGTAGACGGGTAATATTAGATTGCTTCAGATGTAACGACGCGATACTTGTAAATTAATCATGTAAACATAAATACTGTAAAACTAATAGTCATCATGTAAATATCTACGTAAGTTCATTTATTTTGTTATTTAATCATGTTAAGTTTTGTGAGTTAATATAGTTTACATTATTCTGTTACCTAATGTGTATATATGTGCCTAGTTCGGGAATTTTATCCTATAAATTACCCTCCACTTCCTTAACACGGTCTATGTAGAGAAAATATCACAAGAAATGTCTTTTGCAAGTCCCTAAGTTTCAGCTTTAACCTACATTGTCCTTTATTTTACTAAAATGTTTCCAGAAAATTCATTTAAAACAGACCCTTTCTCTCATACTATAGCAGTAGTTTTAGTTATAGAGTTTATGGTTTGTTGTTCAATGTACTATTACTAAACTCTTTAATTCCACTAAATTATCAAATACTAATTAAAGGATCTAGGTTACTCCTACAGCCACATCAAAACGTCCCAATTAATATAATGACCACGTTTGATTTTATTTGTTTTTACCTTGGGTTCAGTATTTACTTTCCTCTCGCTGTAATAATTACTTTCATGTTTTAATACACGCCTGGCTCGCTTCAATTTTTCGAGCGAAATTAACGTGGTATTAAAACTCTGAGAGACCTTGCTCTGAGGAGCTGTGTTTGTCATTTGTTTGTGTTACAGTTCTTTCAAATATTTTCTTTATTAATATTAAGCCAGTAAATTCCAGCCTTTTTTATTAGGACACTAATAATCTCCCGGATCTATTTTCTGGCCATGAAAAGGCCAAAATTAAACCACTAAGTAAAGAAAGTCACTGGATTGTTAATTAGAGACAACGTGTTAAGAACGTTTTCATATAAATTTTATGTAAAACAATCAGTTTTTTTCTTGTTTACATAGTATAATTGGTGACCTGCTAACTTTTTCTGATCTGTTGTGCTTACTTTGAGGCTAATAAAGCTTATTAGTAAGCAATCAAATGTAAAAAAAATTGTCGGGACGCAGCAAGTTCGGTGTGTGTGTGTTTTGTTTCTTTAACGTCGGCCTATTTCCGCGACTATGGCCAATCACCGACGCCAGGGAGCAGTTTCACCTCACTATGCTGGAAATTTTGCCAAACCCCTGTCTTTCTGTAAGGAGGGAAGGGATCTCTAACGTGCCCAACATCGCATGGACACGGAACCGACGGCTTTACGCCCCCTACGAAGGGCGGAACGTGTAGACATTCAACTTGCTCTAATACAATGCTAGAACCTCGGTTGATGTTAATTGTACGGTATGTACTAAAAAGGTGAAAGGAGTACCCTGGGATCTAACCCAGTACCCTTCGGTTCAGAGGCACACCTTCTTACCCCAGAACCACCGAGGCTCATTTAGTCTTGTATTAAAAGTTATAAAAATTACTATATTTAATTAGGAACAGTAAAGAGTAAGGTAAGGAAGGGCAAGCAAAAGCGTGATCTCCAGCATAAATATTTATACAGTAATTTGGATATAAAACTTTAAAAAGCAATTGATAAACAGGAAATATACTCAAAAAAAAAATACACTGGAAAGCTAAAAATAAAAAAAATTACTGTCATTCGTGTATTGATGGTGATTGTAAGATGCAGAAGGGGGGGGAAGAAACTCTAGTCTAGGACAAAGAGGGTTTCTGCCAACTCATCCAAGAACACAGGGGGTTCTCCTTTCCCATTGTGCATATATACAACCACCTTCACCCAGATTCATCTGTTGCATTTTCCGGTCACCTTCTGACAATAACTTTGTCCAGCTCTTCGACTACCTTTTTGAAAAAACCGACCATCTGATTTCTGAATATCCTTCCTCCGAAGTCACTATTCTTGGTGACTTCAATGTCCATAAAAGCAATAACTAGGATCTTTAAAAACCGATCCACAGGAGACAGCAGCGAAGGCCTTCGCACTCAGCATTTATTTAGCCAATATGGTTTAGCAACCTACTTACTTTCCTCGCATCCCAACACATAGCTCAAATCCCTTGGATCTCCTTCTTACTACAAAATTTGAATGCTATAAGACATGGTCACTGCTTCCTGCGCAATGCAACCCGAGGTCACACAGTCATCACACCAACGTATCGTTTGGAACTACAACTCAGAGATTTAGGACGAAATGCGGGATCATTTTTACTCATTTCCATGAGCGTAGGTCTGCTTCTCTCATCCTGACGCCTCTGATATCTCACAAAACATCACAGAAATCATCCAAGCTGGCATGAATTTATTTACTCCACGTACACGGAAAACCTCTTCAGCCACTCAAAAGCCCTGGTTCTCTAAATCCTGTGACAAGGCCAGACTTAAAAAGGTCAAAGCTCACAAAACGCTTCTACAAAATCCCAGTCAAGAAAACCGTCAAGCATTTAACCACGCAAGAAACCGCTATGTCCGCATTCTTTCTGAGGCAAAAATCTCGTTTAATAACCACATCAAAAACAAAGTCCTCTCAAGCTCCAGCGGCAGCAAACCCCTCTGGACTCTTACTAAATCTATTGGGAATAATTTCTACAAGAGCACGCTCCCACTTCTTGTTTCAGGGGATGAAATTGTTTCTACCGCCCTGGGCAAGGCTGAACTTTTTGCCTCAATGTTCGCTGGCAATTCTACTATCAACTCACCACCAAATTTTTAACCACCAACAGTACCCAATGTCGCGCATAAAATGACGGATATTATTTTCAAAACTAAAAAGGTACCAAAGATGCTCTCTTCTCCTAATACCTGGAAAGCCTCTGGCATTGACGAGATGCTAGCAATTGTTCTGAAAAAATGCGCACTAGAAATTGCTCCTGTCCTGACTCGTCTGTTTCATACATCTTACAATAGAGGCATATTCCCTAGTAACTGGAAAACTGCTCGCGTACAACCCGTCCCCAGGAAATGATCCAAAGCGCTTCCTAGCAACCACAGGCCTATTTCACATCTTTCAGTCGTCTCTAAAGTGATGGAAAAGTATATAAAAACCGAATTACTAAAATTTCTTGAATTAATAAGGGTATTTAGGTTGTAGTTTGCATGCATGTAGGATTTCAGTAGCAATTCACTTTACATATAAAAGTGCTTAAAAATGTTGTTATTGTAATATTTGGTTTGTTCGTAATAAAACGGTTATTTTATATACAACACACTTTTTTTACTTTCTTTACAGAGTCTATGTATTAAAAACTGCCCAGAAATACATAAAGCTTGATGTTATATATATTTTCCACATAATTACGGCCTTTCCTAATTACAACCAGAGTATAGTTTTAGTTTCATTTGGCCATTAATTAGGGTATTTAGTTGTAGTTTCCACAACATCTCTGGTCTATCTTTCCTCTGGGAGTACAAGCTGATATCCACGCATTGCCCCTAACCTAACAACTTTACATAAATATAATTATCCTTGGAAGTTTGCATCACATATAAATAACCTTTCCGTAATTCACTTAACGCTAACCAGGCCTTGTATATATGATAAGGTAGTAAAAACATAACTGAGTTAATTATAGACACGAAATGTGTTTTATGTTGTTAAATTATTTAGATGAACGAGAACTAATGCATGGTTGAAATTAAAATAAGAACTTAATATGTTTTACCTATGGTTTAGCTACGATGGTTTGTAATTGGAGTGTACGGGGGAATAAGACGGTTTGTTATGGAAAATACGAATTCGTGATTTTCATGCCATTTGATAGACAAAGGCTGAGTTTTCCCGTTACACCAGCCGTTTTTGTCAAGAATGCGTAGGGTCAAAAGTTATAAGTGCTCAAAGCTATATGGGGAAAACGGGGGATGTTCGTGCGGTACCAGGCCAAAGGGGGAATGTCCGACTATCGCGAACTTCGCAAGTTAACTTTTTGGTTAACAGCAAACACTATTTAAAAAATATGTATTTGCCTTTTACAAAATACACTTGAACATTTATAATATAGGTTACAAAATAATAAAATAATAACGTTAACATATGTGTGATATAATAAAAAGTCTAGCCGTAGCAAATGCCCTATGTGAGTGAAATTTCATAAAAATGTTCTTAATAACAAATATGTCTCTCTATTGCAAGCAGTCATCAACCTGATTACCGGTATAACTTATATAGTAGAAAAAACGTGCCATATTTTTTCAAAATAACTTATTGTTTGAAAATGTACAATAATTTTCCGAAAATAAACTTAAAATCTTTCCAAGAAAACTGGCTTCCTAGCCAATAAACCTTAGGTTAGTAGCAAATTTAGTTATTCAAAATCGAAACATTTAATGAAAATTCGCTACCAAAATGCACTTACTGCGTCTCGATTTTTTCCTTAGAAACATGTATCTGATTTCGATAAAAAATGCAAAAATGCAATAATATAAAGATGAAAAAAAAATTATTGTAGGTATCACCAACGACTTATTGGGCTGTGATTGTCAAAATAATTTTATAAGATGCAGCTCAAGACACCCTACAATTAACGTATACAACTTTTTCTCGTATCTTGTGTAATAACAATTATATTGAGCTTTACCGTAGATGTGCGCCATTCTGTATATATGTAAACAGATAAAAACTGAAACCCGGATATGGACTCTAGGGGGCGTAGTTTGCGCTTATTTGAAGATCTGTTTTTGAAAATTCAAAAGTCGCGGTCTCCTCGTTAAGGATTTTTTCTACGAAAATTAGCTAAAAATTATAAACCGTTAAACCATCAACCTAATTGAAACTACCGCCAAATCATCAGAGAAAGAGTCTATTTGAAATGAAATTTCTGGAAACATTTTAGTAAAATGAAGGACAATGACTGTTGAAGCTGAAATTTAAGCGCCTGCAGAACACTCTTCTTGCGACATTTTCTTTACATAATCCGTATTTGTTTCCGATCCTTTGTCTAAATCTTGTCAATTTTGATGTTTCAAATTGCGACTTTGACGTTTTGAGGAAAACCCCAACCTTTTTTTCTTTAAATGCCAATAACTTTTTTGTCTTTAAACCTACAGACCTAAGTTTGGTACATAGTTGAACTCTTTATAGCACAATCACGCGTACCAAATTTGGTTGTTCTTTATTTATTTCCAAAAGAGAACAAATAGTATTTCGGGAAATGAAATGGGTCGCTTTTTGTTTGGACAAAGTTGGGAAATATTAAAAGCTTATTTCCAAATTGGTGAGTCCTCTACTCAAACTGTAAGAAATGTACGAAAAAAATTTGACGAAAGGGATGTGCCAAAAAAACACAGTTTGTGGATCGATTTGTAAAGAGAATTCGTGAAAATGGATCTTTGTTGGATAAAACAACCCGTGTGTGTACTCGTCCAGTGAGCTCGACCGAAAACATCGCTGCTGTTGCTCAGAGTGTGAGTAAACAACCATCAACATCAACTCGTCGTCGTTCTCAAGAATTGATCATTTCACCACTTCTTTGAAAAGAATGTTGCATAAAGATCTCGGTAGAAATACGTACAAAGTTCAATTAGTGTAACAGCTGAAGCTGCATGACCATCCGATGCATTTTCGGTTTGCTCAATGGGCCGAAGACGGCTTGATCGAAGATGAGCATTTTTACCGAAAAATCATCTTTTCAGATGAAGCTCATTTCGACATCGGAGGATACGTTAATAAGCAAAAATGTCATATCTAAGGCTCAGAAAATCCACATGTCGTCGTGGAGAAACCAATAGAACCATAACGATTGACTGTCTGGTGTGAATTTTGGTCTGGCGACCTTATTAGGTCATTTTTCTTCGAAAATGAGCAAGGAAACGCCGTTACCGTGAATGGCGAATGCTACCGCGCCATGCTAAAAGATTTTCTGTTTCCCAAAACTGAACAGTGTAACATAGACGACATTTTGTTTCGACAGGACAACGTGCCACACAGCCAACGTAACAATCGATATTTTGCGCACTGTTTTCGAAAATCGCATAATCAGCCGAAATCCTGATGCGGGCCACCTCGAAGCTGCGATTTAACTCCGTTGGACCTTTTTTTTGTGGGGAGCCGTTACAGACAAGTGCTACGCTAACCACTCAGAGACGATTGACGACTTAAAACATGAAATCGAAGTTGCTAGAAGTGGGCTAGACGTTGGAGTGACCGGCGGCTCTCCTCTCAGGACAGCTACCTTTCGCCTTATCTATGGTGTCGAGTCATGGACGGCCCCATGGAGCGGCTCTCCGACAATGGCTTCTACGCTCAGGCGTGTGCTGACGATGCAAAGAGCCTGTGGCATAATCTAAAGGTGATGGGGTGAGCTGGGACTCTCCGCAAATCCGGCAAAGACAGAGATAGTCCTGTTCACCAAGAAGAGGAATCTGAATGGGTCCAGGGCACCGGCGATGTTTGGAAAACCTTTAGCTTTAGTGCGGGAGGTCAAATATCTGGGGGCGGTCCTGGACTCCAAACTATCATGGGGGTCGCTAATAGAACGAGTAGTGACCAAAAGACTAGCGACCCTGGTGCGGAGAGGGAGTATAAACAGGACATGCAAGAGTTGCCAAGAAGGTGGAAAAGGAAATTACAATTTCCACCAGCAAGGAACGAAATTCTGAAAACTATATTAGGCTGACTAGGAGATATACCCTCAGAATCTACAGCAGGGACCAGTGGAGGGAAAATGGGGTTGTGTTCCAGTCTGATAGCAGCAATCCTCCAAGGCGGGAATATACATCGATCGGCCGGGGGTGCGCGAGAGTTATGCTCCGGGCGCATATACCACGGCATTCGGACCGGTGGTGTACGCTATTATGTCTGCAGCTCATCGACAGGATGTAAGGACGAGCCCTGCGAAATGTGTATACAGTTCCTCACATAGCCAGGCGACCCTACGGGCAGTCTACGCGTCAATAATTAGTTCAACGCTGATTCAGGAACTCTCTGACGCTCTTACGGGACTATCCAGGACAGAGGAGGTGCAACTTCTGTGGGTTCCGGGACACTGTGGAGTCGTAGAGAATGAAGTGACGAGTGATCTCGCAAGGCTTGGTTCCCGGCGGCCGTTCTGTGGCCCGGTGCTTGCTATAGGCATAATCAGGAGGGTGGTCTCCGACGCACTAAATAGGTGGACTGAGGAGGCCATGAAGAGTCACTGGAGGTCGATCGGTGGCTGTAGGCAGGAGAGCGATTTCGTGGACGGGCAGGCAGGGATAAGACTCTCTGGCTTCTTGGTGGGAGTCGTTATGCGCTACGCCGCAACATTGGGATGCTAACAGGCCACTGCGCTCTCAGAAGACTCCTTACATTGGTAGGTAGGTAGGGATACCATTTGCCAGGAATACGGCGACACTGAGAAAACGTCTCGCTACTACCTGTGTGAATGCAAGGTTTTGGGAGTTTTCGAACTGAATTCTTCGGTTCGAGGACTCTGCAGAGGAGCCAGGTAAGCACCGTCCAATGGAAGACCGTCATGGCCTTTATTTCATGGTCGAGGAAGTTTGGTGACGGAACCGAGTAAGAGTAGGGCATGGTTGCTGGGTTGCCGGTGTTGGCAAAAAGGGCCCGTTGTAGTCTACTTGCCTAAAGTTAGCCTCCTCACCACTGCTACTACTACTATTACTGCTACTGCTACTACTACTACTACCGCTGTGTCGTTATCAAGAAAAATATTTTACCTCTGTGAATTTAGGATATTAATTACGAAATTGCATCCATATCTTAAAGCTACAAGTTATTACCTTAGGTTTTAGATGCATTCTACAATGTACACTTTAAAAACAATATACCTCTGGTAAAGGAACAGTTGACACAATATTATGCTACGTGCTGGTAACGTTAAAAAATCTAGTTACCTCTATGATACGCTAGGAAATGTTTAAAATTCTTATTCTGCTTGCGCTTTCCTATTCAATCCTACCAGAACAGAACAATTTAACATTTTCAATTTGAATAACTGCAGAAAAAAGTAATTTTTAGTTTAGTTGATAACCAGCGTTTCGTTATCAATTTTTCTGATTTTTGGTTTGGTTTTAATCCATTAGTAAATTCACAACATACACCGCTACAAGTTTTAATTAGAAGAGGATATTTGTACGCAAAGGGGAGGTATCGGTTGCCTCAGGCAGCTTATGTAGTTTAAACATCCACAAAAGACAAACTCGAGTGCGTAGAATAAACAATAGGCATCCATTATTTTATTTCATACAATACATAAAGGACTCCTTATAATATGTACACTCGCCCAACAAGGGTTATAATTTATGTGCAAAGATAATGTTCGTACGCACACAAAGGATATGGTAAAAGATAACACATCTAATGAAGATGATAAAAAATGTACAGGGAACGCGTTTTTTCCAAAGCGCATTTCCCTTTGATATCAACGCTTATACAGGGTTTTGTAGATAAAATCATCCCTCCACTTTTTATTTTACAATTTAGGAATTAATTAAATATAAGAGAGTTGTAGATGTTGGTATTATTTTGTCTGTTGATACAGTCAACAAAAATCATATAGAAGAGCAAGTTAGTCGTTAATACGTCATTAATTTAATTGCAAGGTTTGAGGAAGCGGGCTCTGTTATAAACAAAAAATATAACCATCAACAGCATATCCAAAATAATGGTGTTGAAGTGTCTGCTCTTGGTAATCTTTGAATAAATTACAGGCAATCTGTAAGAAATCTAGCTCAAGAGAGTAGTGTGCCAGAAAGTAGTGTTTATGGGATTATCAAAAAACATAAGTTTTATCCATTTGTCCAAGAATTAAAGCATAAGGATTAGCATCGACGCTTACGGTTTTGCGAAAACTTAAGTGAGCGTTTGATGAATGACTCAGGTCTACTTTACAACATTTGTTCCTCTGATCACAGTACGTTTACTTTGAACGGTGAAGTGAACAGACATATTTGTTGTTACGTGAATCACACAAACTTACACATCTTCAGTGAGAGTCACACCCAAACGCCCCAAAAATTTAACGCGTGTGCAGGTATTCTGAGCGACCACATTATCGGACCACTTTTTCTTAAAGGCAGATTGCCTGGTGAAAGTTATTTGATGTTGTTAAACGATCTTATTGGCCCTTTAATCACTCAAGCACTGGAAGAAGACGTAACGCTTCTTGAAAGACAACTTTTCTTTCAACATAATGGAATGCGTCCTCCTTATCATGTAGGAGTAAGCCGTTTTTTAAATGCTCATTTTCCGGGACAATGGACAAGACGGAGAGGTCCCATCGAATGGCCAGCTGAGTCGCCAGACCTAACCCTTTTTGATTTCTTTTTTCTGGAGCCACTTACAGTATAAGATTTGTGCTACACCACCTGAATCTCTTCAATTGCTTCGAGAGCGAATCGTCGCAGAGTGCCATTTCGTCACGTCAGACATGTAAAAAAAACGTTAGACAAGTTTTGAAAATCGATTGTACTATTGCATGGAAGTTAGGAGTCTGGGGCTGGATATTTTGAGCAATACATGTGTTAAATTGAATTGTTTTTCATATCCACTTTTGTTTCTCTTCCAGTAATCTAGTTCTCATGAATCCAGTTCTCAGAAACAGATCGCTCCAAATTGAAAAAAAAACATTATTGCATAGGGGATGAAAACAGGTTCAAAATGATGCGTCACACGACGCCTCTTGTCATTTTATTTTTAAAGGGGTGGATCTTGGCGCTAGAGTGATGCAGAAATAACTATGAAACCAATAAAAATTTGGTCCACCTTCAAGTTAAAATTGAGCTGTTTTAGCATTTTCCCAAACTTGGACGAAATCGGACATTTTAATGGGTGCAAATTTCAGTTGAGACAACCTGTATATTTTTCTCTTGTAGGCTTAGTGATCCATTTCTCTGTACTCCTAAAACCAAAAAACCAAGAAAAATTTGGTCCACCTTCAAGTTAACATTGAGCTGTTTTAGCATTTTCCCACACTTGGACAAAATCGGACATTTCAGGGAGGGCAAATTTCAGTTGGGACAACCTGTATATTTTTCTCTCGTAGGCTAAGTGATCCATTTCTCTGTACCCTTAAAACCAAGAAACCAAGAAAAATTTGGTCCACCTTCAAGTTGCCATTGAGCTGTTTTAGCATTTTCCAACACTTGGACGAAATCGAACATTTTAGGGGGTGCAAATTTCAGTTGGGACAACCTGTATATTTTTCTCTCGTAGGCTAAGTGATCCATTTCCCTGTACTCCTAAAACCAAGAAACCAAGTAAAATTTGGTACACCTTCAAGTTAACATTGAGCTGTTTTAACATTTTTCCACACTTGGACGAGATCGGACATTTTAGGGGGTGCAAATTTCAGTTGGGACAACCCGTATATTTTTCTCTCGTAGGCTAAGTGATCCATTTCTCTGTACTCCTAAAACCAAGAAACCAAGAAAAATTTGGTCCACCTTCAAGTTAACATTGAGCTGTTTTAGCATTTTTCCACACTTGGACGAGATCGGACATTTTAGGGGGTGCAAATTTCAGTTGGGACAACCTGTATATTTTTCTCTCGTAGGCTAAGTGATCCATTTCTCTATACTCCTAAAACCAAGAAACCAAGAAAAATTTGGTCCACCTTCAAGTTAACATTGAGCTGTTTTAGCATTTTCTCACACTTGGACGAAATCGGACATTTCAGGGAGTGCAAATTTTAGTTGGGACAACCTATTTTTCTCTCGTAGGCTGATCCATTTCTCTGTACTGTTAAATACCGAAAATTTATGCGCATCCAAGTCGTTTCATTTACTGTACACTATTTATTATCCTAGTTAATTTTAAAAATCTATGTTTAATTTTTGTTCCATTTTATAACATTTTATTTCTGACTACCGTGTACTCAAACATCTGAAATTTGTTGCTAGGATCAAATAAATATTATTATTACATTATCTAACAAAACCACTTCTGTAAGCTAGATAACTTTGTTAAAAGGTACATAAAAACAAAGCATTTGTTGCATCGCCATATATTCAAATTTATTAAAACAAATCCAATTACTTTTTAATTAATTTAATTAAACCAACAGACATCTGCTGATTATGTATTTAAAATGAGAATATATTTGCTAGTATTAATTTTTCCTAATTTATTAAAACTGATTATTTATTTACAGATTTAATTACCAATTTATGTACCACAGAAAATAAATTATTTGATCTGGTTTAATATCATAAAGGATATGCTATTAATAACGCAGTGGGGCGCAATAGCTAAAAGCATTGTTATGCTACATGGTAATATGGACACTGTGAGGTTTTATAATATATTTCAACCCCTTTTAATGAAAAATGGACATTGCATTCTCAACCCATTCAAACACTAATAGCTGACTTAATGAGCATATAATGCTCGACTAATCTATTAGAAAACAAATTAATTTAGTTCACACACACACACACACAAATATATATATATATATATATATATATATATATATATATATATATATATATATATATATATATATATAATGACGTCATTATGATTATGATGTCATATATATTATAATATGTTCTCCTTAATTCATTTTCAGCACAGTAGAAACAAAAAGAAAATAAAACGATAAATATGGTTGATGTAAGGGGAATTATACCTAGTTAAATAAATTTGTTGAGGTAGCTTGTTGCTACACGACAAGTAAAAATAATGTTATATTTTTTTTAATTTATCATTTAAGTACCTTAACAACTAAGGTCATTGACACTAACGACACTTTAAATAATGACACAACAAAATTATACATAAAAAGGGGAACTAATAAATAGACTTAAATACTATTATATAAATTAGACTGTCTTCAAAATTTAAGTAAACAGATAACATTCGTAAAATTTAGACCTAAAATTTCAGATAAGTTTCTTTCACCAAAATTTTCAAATCGTGGACAGGCATATAAAAGACATTCTAATAGAATGTGAAAAATTGAAATTGGTCGGTTACAGAGCTCACAATACGGGCGTTGCTGTTGATTTAAAAGATTACCATGTGTATGTAGAGAGTAGCCAATTTGAAGTCTTCTGATAATCACTTCTTCCCTGCGAGATAAATCAGGAAGTTTCGTGATTGCCACAGTTGGTTCAATTTCTCGCAGTTTGTGGCTTATCGAAGACCAATGTATTTGCCATTTCTGACTATAAAAATTTGTTATCTGTGCAGAAACGTCGGCGTAAAATTGAAGAGGAATTACAGTATCTATTAAGACAGCATTCCTGGCACATACGTCTGCATTTTCATTTCCAGTAATGCCACAGTGTTATGGGACAAATATAAGTCTGATGGATTTGCCAGATTGCAAGGCACAATGAATAGATTCATGTACTTGTATTACAAGATAGTCCTTTGGGTAAAGTTTTGTGACTGATATAATCGACGAAAGAGAATCGGTGCATATTAAGGCGTTATTGAAATGGGAGTTGACGAATGTGTTAGTTGCTCTCATTATGGCGTATAGTTCTACTGTATAGTTACTACATGTTGACGGTAAGTGATATGCTTATTCCTTTGGTGCAGAAGTGATACAACATCCTACACCAATTTCACTTTTTGGTCCATCCGTGTAAAGAATTATATCATATCGATATCTAGAGATAATCACCTGAAATGATCTATTGACACATTCAGCTGGTAATACATTCAATTTATGTGATAAAAAAGTCGTATCAGTAGGTGGAAAATCAATGGTCCATGGAGATATAGCACCATTGTATATATAATTTGTCAGATCTGGATTGAAAATATGATTTAGCTTCTTTATATGTCAAGAAAACGGTAGCTGTGCTGAAACGTTCGCATCATAGAATCTGTTGAAGTTTGTCTGTGACAAGAATTTGTAGACTGGATTATTTGGGTTTGCTGATATTTTAAGAGTAACTCTTCTCTTCTTAACTTAACTGGGGGTTCGTTACATTCTCGGTAAATGCTTTCCACTGGACTTGTTCTAAAAGCACATGTGACTATTCTAAGTGCATGATTTACAATGACTTCAAGTGGTTTTAAAGTTGATTTGCTTGCGGAAATATAAATAACTGAGCAATAGTCAATTTTTGATCTTATCAGTGATCTGAAAATACATAGCAAGACTGATTCATGAGCACCCCAGTTATAGTGTCCAAGAGTTTTCAAAATGTTTAGTCTAATAATAAAATCAGCTTTGAGTACATTTATGTGAGCTTTCTAGTTAAGCTTTGAATCAAAGGGTATTCCCAGAAATTTTATATACACACTAATCGAATCATTTAAAAGATATAAAATATGAACCCATGGGTAAATTTGCGAGGCTTTATATTTTGGCAAATCAGTTTAAAAAAAGAAAGTTCAATACAGTTTTAAATTGTCAATTCCCATATTTATAAGGACGAAATAAAAGCAACATTGTTGTAACGTTTTAACCAACCATGTATCCATAGCGATAAGACTTAGATAGACTAAGAAAAAGGAAATTAAGTGACGAGAGAATGTCAAGTTGTTAAGAAAAAAAATTTAGATTTTTTTTAAGTAAAACATCAGCCAAACAGGCATATAAGAGAGTACCTATATCATATCGTCAGAAAGGAGAAAAATAGATTTTGGACACAGAAAAAATAATTGAGAACATCAGCCGGAGGTGACATATAAGTGAGATTATTATATCATTAGAATAGAAAACATCACTATCAACAAAGAATTTGAAGACTAAAAATTTGCCAGAGAGTGTAAATAGAGAAACCAAAATTTAGATTTTTGTCATTAGAGGAAAAAATTCTGGTGAGAGATTCAAAAAATTTTGTGTAGTTTAGTACAAACTTCATAAACAGTAAATTAATAGTTTGAGATAACACGGGAAGAACATAGACACAAATTAGCCACTTTGTAATCAAGATATTCATAAGTGCTATTATTGACTTAGAGAGACAAGTAAGATATTTATAATTAGAAAATGTTCGGAATGTAGCAAGTGCATTATAGTAGTGAATTTTCACAAGAATTGTACACTATTAGTAAGATATATTATTATATTAAAACTAATTCTTTAAATTTAAAAGGACCTGGGACACCGGTTTTAGAGGTCCCAGTTAGCGATTATTTGAATAAGTTTCTATTTTCTACGGAGCTAGAAAATTACAGTTTGGTACAGGTATATGTAGGTACTGCAAGTCTAAGTACCGCAAGTCTCTTTCAAAAAATTGTGTTACAAATTTCATTAAAGTTACAAAAGTTTTCTAGAAAAAAATAATTATTTACAAAGGGAATGTACCTGCCAAATTATAAATATGGCAGGTATTTTTGCTGTTAATTGCTTGGATGGTTTTGTTTTACTCAACCCAATCGAACTAGTTTTTGCAAACAAAGCAACAAAAAACGTTTTTTAAAACCAACTTGTAGTTATCCGCAAAGCTCATTATGTTGTTTTTTTTTCAATTTAGTAACCAGGCTGCGCTTACATGGGTGTTACTATGGTTCAAGATTAAAGATTCTAGCGTAATCTAGGAAACTGAGTTATCAGATTTCAAATATTTTTACAAAAACTTTCTACCATAATGTGTTTCCTGCACCCAGGCCTTTTTCAACACTTATTTTTTAGTCCACTCAATCGAAAGACTTTCTGCAAACAATATAACAAAAATGGTTTTCTAAAACAAATTTATCGTTGCCTGTCAAGCTCATTGGGTTATTTTTTAAATTTAATACCCACGCTGCTTTTATATAGGTTTTAGTATGTATCAAAATTGAAGATTCTAGTTTAATGGGAAATTAACTTATCACCATTTGGAATATGTTTAGTAAAATTTTATACCATAACGCACTTTCTGCACCTAAACCCCTTTCAACATTTATTTAGTATTGCTGTATCCATACTCTTTGAAAATGAAATAAATAAATATAAACAATAAAAAAATTTGAAATTAAAATTTTATAATTTAGACTGACCATATGTTTATAGGTATTGATTAAACTACTGTATGATATTATGTAGTTTCATTTACCTCAAATTTTCCATATACGACATGAAGAGTAAGTAATAATGAGAATTCACTAAAAACTAGAAGTAAACAATAAGTACATTATTCTCAGATTCTAAGGTATTAGCTGAGTCTTATTATTTATTTATGACGTATGTAAACGAAGAAGAAAGAGGAGAAAACCTCGATTCGACTCCTCCCACTGACAGTTTGCAAAATAACAAATGACAATGACAAATAGATAACTGGCGTTGTCAGAATTAACTAGGAGAGGGCGATGAGTTACCTTGAAGAATGGGAAGCTTAATATTTATGCATAATAAAACGTAGTACTAGATAGCCTTTAAACAAATTGAATCACTTTTATTAAAAATTTTATTTATTACTATATATTTTTTGATATCTTAAATTCAGATGACAGTTTTGGCAAATGGCAACTCTGGTTATTGTTTATTGTAACATATGTAGCCTGTTCGTTTGAAGTATAATTTGGAGCATTTGTTTGCAATAGCAGCGTAACCCTGATATATCTGTCTGACCTTGTCTAACACTATAGGCACCCATTCAAAGGTATTTTCAGGTTATATCGTGAATTATTTATTTTTTATTTGATTACAACTCAGAATTAACTGAAACGATTAAGTTGAAATTTGGTAGCGAGGACCAGTGATGCGATATCTACGTGCGTGTAAAGTCTTTTTAGTTTCATACTTTTAGTAATTTAAAAGATCGTGCGTTTTCAAATAGTTTTTCACATTTTTTTCTGAAAGTATGTGAGTGTCAAAACTGTCTAACGAACTCACCCAAGCTATTAACAAAATGAAGGAAATTGCCAAATTCCGTTTCGATTGGTAAAGTATTTTTTGGGTTATTCGTTGGATACATACATACATACATACATACATACATATATATATATATATATATATATATATATATATATATATATATATATATATATATATATATATATATATATATATATATATATATATATATACTTTTTGACTGACCTTAGATTTGGGTTCTAGGGGCCCTAATTCGCGCTCATTTGAAGAAATTTTCCAAAAATCTTACCATCGATACCTCTCTATTAGTGAATTTTCTTAATGAAAATTCGCTAAAATAGGGAATCATTTTTAGGTAGTTTTATTGATTAAGTGTTCTCATTTTAATGTTCATATATTTTAGTGTATTCATAGTTCATTTAGTGTTTTATTACGTTCAGTATTTTAAAAATTTTGGTTTCATTTCATTTGCTCAGTTCTTAATAAGTTGATCAGTCCTTTTAAGAAATACATTATTTAACTTAATCTTTGTCAACTTCATTTACAAATTTTAATAGTGCCTGAACCCCCCTGGGAAACAAGATACCATAAAAACACAACTATTTTATTTCCGTCATAAATGGCGCCCAACGTGGCGCTTTGAAAGGCACAAAAAGACTGGATCATTTTCAAATTCTAAATTTTAAGAAAACTTAATTGAAAATAAAAGACTTTAATCGATAATACAACCTTGCCACATTATAAAGGTTCACAAATAATTTCCCATTTCTGATGTACCAAGGGCCCTAATTCGCGCTCATTTGAAGAAATTTTCCGAAAGCCTTACCATCGATACCTATCCATTAGTGAATTTTCTAAATGAAAATTCACTAAAAATGTCAAGAATCGAACCCATGACTATTTACAAATCGCTTATGCCAATATTTTTGTCAGCATTCACAAGCAATATTTATACGGACCAAAAGAAATAAAGGCAATAACATCTAACTCGCTACAAAATAAATATATATTGGCATTATTTTGTTTCGTGAGAAATGAAAGTAATAAAGCTTACTGCTAACTCGAGTTTTCTGTTTATTCTGTTCCCGCTTGAGCAGTCCATCATATATTTTTCGTCTTGTTTTCAGATCGCTTTATGAAGCGTAATTTATATAAATAAGAGATAAACGAATGTGTATTCCATAGTAGCAAGCTGTATAAAATGTAATTGAAAATTACACTCGCTGCCCGAGTATCTAAACATTCTGAATTCTAATACATCTTTTTAGGGAATTTTCATTAAGAAAATTCACTAAGAGAGGTTTCGATGGTGAGACTTTCGGAAAATTATTTCAAACGAGCGCGAATTAGGGCCCATGAAACCCATTTCCAAGGTCAGTTAAAAAGTTTATATATATATATATATATATATATATATATATATATATATATATATATATATATATATATATATATATACTTTTAAGGGCAGTTACGACCAAAAAGAGGGCTATATTTTAAAGAAAGTCACTAAAACAACTCGATATATTTCGCTCGGGGTCCCAAGCATCTTCAGGAGTACTAAAAATAAATAAAAATTAGCACAACATCTAGATTATGCATTAACTAACACTTACAGCACTGTAGCTAATTACAAAAGCAAGGCCAAAGCATCAAAAGAGAGAAAAATCTGCCACAAAGACATGCAAAAAATAGCAATGCAAAAACCATCTTTAAATTACATGTAACTCTACGCGAACATTTCCACTTTAAAAACGTTCAAAGCAAGTCATGAAAAAGTATAAAAAAGGGTCATTAAGGTTAAAAAACTAAAAAATCTTTTAAAAACTCGCGTGTCACAAAATGTACATCTAACACCATTTTTTCACGTTAGAATGTATATTAAAATGTATATATATCCAACCGATAACTCAAAAAATCCATCACTGATTTGAACCAAATTTGGGAATTACCTTTATTTTGTTAATGCCTTGGATAAGATCGTTCATCAGATCTTGGGCAACAATTTAAAAATATTTTTTAAACGCAATATCTGTCAAATTGTTTAAGTGATTGGTACGAACATTTACAGCTTAAAAGAACACAGACAGAGGTGGCTGTGTACCAATTTTCAAGTATTTTGATGAAAAAAAAAATAAAGTTATTTTAATACAACATTAAAATAATCCTCGACATCACTTCAGATTCCGTAATGCAATTTCTTCAATGTTAGGCAAAGACAGATGACGCTACTTCTACTGGTAGATAAAAATCTAAGCAATGGAAGCGGCAATCATTGCAAGACGTCAGAACGTAGAACATTGCGAAAGGGACGCCATCTCGGTGTGGAGCCAAGTAGTATGTCATCACGACAGCTCTAGTTAACACAAAATGTTATAGATAGAGACTATGTACAACCCACTAACAAGTTGTCAGCACTGTCCGATTTCTTTCCTAATATCGGTACAATGTTTGCGTCCAAAAGCACTAAATTTTAGCATGCGACTACAAGCGGCTGGACAACTGGTTCACGATAGACGACACTACTGATTTTTAACAGCAGCAAGTTGCTTGCAAGCGCATTTTTTCCACGCTTCATCGCTTGCGCTTGTTATCTAGCATTGTTGACTTTTAACTAACCTAACATATTTAAAACATGGATCTAAATATTTAAAATAAATACTGAACGATAGTTATAAATGAAAATTGTGAGTTTATAACTTAAAACAATACAATTTTGCGTAAAATAGAAAATCAGTATGTCAGTAAATCATATTCTAAGAGCAGTGTTAACACTCGGTTTTTAATGTTTCTTGAATGAGCTACGAAAACAGGATTGGTAGTAATAGTAATGGTATCGGCATTTTTATAGTTTGTTTCCGTGTGGAAGACAATATCTGTTAGGTTCGTTGTGTCAAATTTATTATCACGGGCGTCAATGTTCGTTGCAAGTATCAAAACCTGATTACAAAATGGGAACGGTACTGATAGTTACCAGATCCATCGTTTTTTTTATCGAAGATTTCGCAGGTTAGTTGGTCAATTTTTGTAAAATAAATAGCACTTTAGAGCGTATTTCTGTATTTATCATAAGGTCTGTTTCAAACAGGTACAGTCTACTGCTCAGAATTAGACACACCAACGATTGTTAACCGTCCAAGCCTATCGAGCTTAAATTACAAGCTGCTTGCTTGAGGTCAACCGAATTCCATTGTAGTCTTGGACAAATGCTAGGTTCAAACACTCGCGAATTGTTAAATTGCCGCGAAACGTATTTCTATTGATTTATTTCAAATAATATTAGATTTTATAAATGTATTTTACTAATTGTTGTGTGCATACAGTTAGACACGATCTAAATGTCTTTTCTACTTTTAAGATTCTGTGATCTCAACGTCAATTAAGGGCTCCCCTTTATTATACATACTTAGCTTGTGCTTATATATGTAATATAAAAATAAAAAAGAAGTGAAACAAAAACCGAATTTATTTACTTTAGTGTTGTATTCGATATTATCTGAAAAAGACCTCATAGGCGATGAAGAGGAATGTAATTTCGGTAAATTTACAGTTTAGTGCACCGAGAGTTTCTAGATTATTTTTTTTCAGAAACATACTTAGAACCCTCCTTAGAGCCTTGGTGGTTCAAGGGCAAGAACGCATGCCTCTGAACCGGAGGGTACTGGGTTCGATCACAGGGTTCTCCTTTCACTTTTTCAGTACAAACTGTAACATTAACATCAACCGAGGATCTGGCATTGTATTTGAGCAAGTTGAATGTCTGTACGTTCCGCTCTTCGGAAGGGGCGTAAACCCGTCGGTACCGTGTCCATGCGATGTTGGGCACGTTAAAGATCCTACCCTCCTTACAGAAAGACAGGTATTCGGCAAAATTTTCAGGATAGTGAGGTGAACCTGCTCCCTGGCGTCGGTGATTGGCCACAGTCGCGAAAATAGGCCGATGTTAAAGAAACAAAACACACACACACACAACCCTCCTTGGATGCAGAAGCCACAAGGCGAATTTGTTGCAAACAACCCCCAAGAATGTTAAGGGCCCAAGAATGAACAGGGGTGCAAGGCGGGGAGGAAATATGAGCGGAAAATGCTAAAAAAAAATTAGGCGGATTTTGAGAAGAGGCCTTTTTCACATTTTGCCGCAATACCTCCTTTAAACCCTGTCTATCCCTCACAACACCGATATTGCTCCTGGTACAGTAACTTTCTTGGGGGTGGCTCGCAATAATGTTTTCTTGTGCTTTATGCTTTAAAGGTAGTTGTATGCATGCACAAGGGGAAGGAGAACCCCCGTGTCTTTGGGTGAGGGGGGCAGAAACTTTCTTCGTCATGGGGGTTATTCTTTCCATTCTGCATCCATACAACCACCCTCAATGCATGAACCACTCCAGCATTCTGGTGTATTTCTTTGTTGTGTATATTTCCTGTTTATCAAGTGTTTTGTTTAAGTTTTGTATCCAAATTACGGCATAAATATTTTCGTTAGAGATCATGTTTTTGCTTGCCTTTGTTTACCATATTTTTAACTGTTCCTAATTAAATAGAGTAATGTTATATAACTTTTAATATAAGGCTAAGTTACTATAATATATTATTCTTATGAAAATTCACTACCATAACGCACTCACTGTGCTCCGTACATTTTTAGAAACTGTGCAATGAAAATTTAACATCGTAAACCAGTGACGCGATTATGTTGTGAGCTATTAACTGCTGATGTTTGTTCCTTAGTTTTCCTGGGATAGCCGCCTAAGCAGAAAACATTTTGTTTTCCTGACGTCTGAAACGTTATATATTCCAATGCGGTGCTCTAAATGCCGTCTGCATCAAATTTGACTTGAGCAGTACAACTACTTAATGGCTTCAACATTTGTCAGGGACAGTCGGTTCCTTCTTCTCCTTCTATCTTGATATTTTATTTACGAATACAGGCATTTTATTCATACGTTGTGTCTCCTTGTTCACATACATATTTATGTTTGTCTATGATGGATGATTTTAAGGACGAAATAATGATAAATGAATGTTAATAGGGACTTTCCATAGAACCTTTTACTTGTACAAGGAAATATCTAGACCTCTGAGTTTTCGTAAGTGTCCTTTTGAGAGCAAATAAAAAAAGCATTAAGGAAAAATATTTTAGCTAAAGAGTTTCCATTAAAAAATGATCCCTTATTCAACATAATGTTACAGGAGCTTTCGCTCAAAAGAGCTTAGAACCTTTACGTCAACAAATTTGGCATCATGAAGGGATCTACTTAACTGCTCAATTAGATTTTGTTACAGAATCGAAAACAATTGGAAAGTTTCACCGTACTCAGATTTTTCGATAAGTACAATTTAAAGAACCCAATTTATCACAGTTTTTAGACATGACGACTATTTTGATAACCAAATAATGTTCATCAGAGGGATGAATAATATCTTATTCATATTAAAAAAAATGATAAATTACACGGTATTTTCATTAACGAAGACAAACAGTTGCTAATCAACCTCGATAACTTTAACGCCAAAAAATATAGACTAATACAATCGCTGTGACCGAATCTGGTTCTGCAGATCCTGCGTTTACAGTACGTTAAGAACATATAAACAAGCGCTGATTGTCGTCAGTCGTTTCAAGGGCAGGTTTTTATTCTCGTAGCGGAGGTGAATGCTTTTCTACGCAGACCGGTGGCTGGCGCTTCCGCGAATTGACACCAACCGGCACTGTGGTGACTGCCCTTCCCCCCAGGTCGGGACTACCCACTAAGAACCCCCTTGACGTCTAGAGACTTTGCGGAAACCACTCGCTGGCATTGTTTCACCACGTCCCTAATTATTGTTGTTCTCAAAACTCCTACATCATATCTTCATCTTCCTTTGACATCATTATTTATACGATCCCATGTCCACAGTATTCCACACCCTTTCACTTCCTAGAATATGCTTCACCACAATATATGCTGTTAAATCTCTGCCACTCTCTTTATACATTTGTTCTATTATTTGCGAACGTCTTGCGCACTCAAAGACCGTGTATTCTGGCGCATCACCACAATACGTACAGTCCTCGTTGTCTACTATTTTCATTTTACTCAGGTAAGACCTGAAACGCCCATGACCTGACAGAAATTAAGTAAAATAGTAACCCACCTCCCCATGCTGTCTTGATATCCATGACTGTATAGGTCTAAGAAGCCTCTTTGTCCACTGGGATGCTGACATTTCCTCTTTCCATTCTCGCTGTCACTCCAGCATTGTTTCTGTTCTTGCCTTATTTTTTTCTTATCTTCTATTTTAGTGTCTTTCATAAGATACCTCTCTGGCGAATAAGTGTATCGGGGTCGTTTCTGCATAGCTTTCGTTACCACTGTTCTATATGCACTTGCTATTCTGATGGCTAGCTTCCCCTGGCCCCCTCAACCTTTTTTCCACACCTTGTCTTTGACAACACGGCTTTCCATGCTGGTGCACCATACAGTATGATTGAGTTTACCACACTACTCAGCTCTTCCCTTCTCCCTGGTTTTGGTCCACCGACAATTGGCATCAGACGCCCCAGCTTTGCAAATACCATGCCTGCTTTTGCCACTACTCTTTCTATGTGCACACCCATGTTTATGTTATGTCCTACTTGTATACCGAGGTAGTTCAGCCTTGTCGGACTGAATTTCTGTATTCTCCAACTTGACGGTTACGGTTCTCAGTGTTCTTCGTCCCACTAGCATTACACATTCAGTTTTGTAACGCGCTAGTTGTATACCACTTTTTGCCATCCGGATTTCCACCCTTGCCACCGACCAGTTGATATTATCTTCAATGTCAGCCTTATTTCCTCTGCTTACAGCCAGCGCTAAATCATCTGCATACCCTATAATAGCTGTGTTGTTTACGGACTCCAGACTAAAAACCTTATTGTAATACAAGTTCAGAAATGTTGGTCCTAGGATTGGCCCCTGAGGTACGCCATATGTAACCTGCATCAGATATTGTTGTCTAATTAGTAGCTGTCTGTCTTCCAGGTAACTATATACTATTTTCAGCAGATACGGCTCAACGGCTGTATTGAATGCATTTTTTCAGTCCAATGTTACCATAGCCAAAAACCTATTTTTATTGCATTCTTTCCTTGCCACGTCCTGCACCTTTCTTACAGCATCCACGTCGAGAGCCCCTTGTGGATTCAAATTGTTTGTCTGCTAACCCTCCTCGTGTTTCGACTTCCTTTATAAGTCTGTCATTTATTACATGTGCATACAATTTTGCTATTCCGTCTTCCAGGCATATAGTTCTATATGACTTCTTTCCTGCTGTTTTCTGTGGATTTTTCAACAACACCAATCGGGCAGTCTTCCATTTTGATGGGAAACTTTCATCACTGATTAGTTTATTTATCAGAACTTGTAATATCTCCGATTTCTGTTCTGCTACTGCCTTAACAACATCGATAGGTCTACCAACTGTGCCTGCAGCCTTACCAGATTCATCCTTCGGCCTGCTTTCCTTATTTATTCATCTGTACAAGGTGGACTATTCTCCGACTTCACTTTCACTCTCGGTCATTCTTTGCCTTTATATTTAGGGCACAATTACTGTACTATCTTGATTTCTTCATCATCACTTATTGTCATTGGTGATCTTATGCCAATTTTACCTGTGACAATCTTATACCCTAGTCCCCAAATAGCATCACCAATTTCTTTACGAAGAAAATCCCAGGTTTGTTTCTTTGCCTTTGTTATTGCTGTCTTTTATTTCTTTCGGCTTTCCCTGTACTGATTCTGTGCTTCATCTCTATCACTATTTGTGATGTTTTTTTTCCTATTGATTCTAGTGACCTTCCTTCCTGCCTCTTAAGGTAGGTCAGCGATAGATAGATGCAAACATTACCAACACCTACCAAAAGTACGTCTGATACTTCTGATATCTGTTTATATTTTATTTATTTATAATAAAATTACTTGAGATAATTTTGGCCTTCGAGTTAGGTTAGCTTTTGATATTTTGCAACATGACTAAAATTGTTGCTATTAGCCTTTTAGATGTTTAGTTTGCGACCATTAGATGAAAACCCATGTTCTAGCTATATATATATATATATATATATATATATATATATATATATATATATATATATATATATATATATATATATATATATATATATATATATATATATATATATATAAACAGTTTGAAACTAAACTTGATTATTATTTCAAGGAACTTCAAATCACGCTCGTTTAAAATTTTTTAGAAACTCGAAAGTCCTTATTTTTGTCTCTTAAATAAGGATAAATTTAATTTGTTGCCAATTTATATGTGTTTGAAGCATATTGTGAAATAATTCAGCAGAGTTAAAATAGTTATTAAATGCTTTATATTAGTATTAAAATTATTCGTTCGTATAAAAGGTATATATTAAAAATTCACGATACTTTCCTGAATAAGAGGCTGACAATGTTTCTGACAATGTTTTAAAAAAATATGACCTGGAAGGTACTATATAGTTGTAAAAACTGACTTTAATTATTGCTGCTGTCATGAGGGCGTATACTTCTTTGTAAAAAAAATGTGTAAAATTAGAAGTCGTCAAATAGCAGGTTTAAGTAAGCCAGAAAACAAACTGTATTTAGTTAAATATTCTTTTTATTATAATTTTTGTATTATACAGATACTGATTTATTCAGAAAAGATAATAAACCATAGACACCTTTAATAAGCATCAAAGTTTTTGCTGTTACAACTTATAGGCAACCTACAATTCCGAAATAGGTAGCTCGTTTATTGAAAGTTCCTTTATCTAATCAAATATACATCAGTCCGCTGTTCCTTTCCTGTACTGTATTCAATTCCATTCCGTAGCCGTTTCAGCTTTCCCATGGGGACAGCTTAATTATTGGGAAACGAAATAGGACCCTAGAATTAAGACATTTGACATCGCTGAGGACTACAATGAATTATTATGGCCTTAATTAATTAAATACTCGACAAACACGCGATACTAGACCCTCAGCAACACCACAGCAGCTAGAAATGCGCAATTATACTATCATTTACATTGCATTCGGAATTTACGTGTTACAGCTACAACTTCTTGTAAATATAATTACCATACAACACGAATGTTTGTTCCACATTAGCAGTTGCATGGTTAATCGCGATACTATGGACACATCTTTCACGGCTACACGTTCACGTCAAGTCTCTGGTAAAGACAGCTGCTCTGCATGTTACAGTGTACATACATATTATATATCTGATATACTGTCCTATAGTACATACAAGGTAATTATATATAGAGATGTTTCGTATTAGTAGACATATAGACAGAATAACCTGTTTTGCTTGCACGGTCTCCTTCAGGTTCTTATCATTTGGGGACTTGGTCCATTTTAGTGCGAAAATGTTGTTGTTTATAAATTCTCACCGTTGTCATCTCAGCTTGCATGTCATTCATAGTTTCAGTTCCATGTTTGACAATGGCTTTGTATACTTTTGTACACTTTTTGTAACTGCTTGTTTTTTTCGTCCTTAGAGCCCGTCCGCGAATGCCACCCCGATAGCACCGCAGCCTTTGGCTTGTTGTGCATGCCCTATACCTTTTCTATTTTACCATTTTAAGAAAACTGTGCGTTGAACTAGTCTACACAGCAGCTGGTAGGTCGAGGCTTTGTTTTCTTCTGTGTCCAGTCTTGGCCCTCCGTAGATCAGTTGTCTTTTACTTTACATAGCTTTACACTAGCGCAAGATGTGCTGGACTGATTTCTCCCCATCGCTGCAGAGTTTACATGCCAAGTCTTCCTCGAACCGCCTCATTTTATGCAGGTGTTTCTTGACAGCCATGTGTGTCCTGTTATGGTCCTGAGCTGTCTTTTGCTACGATTTAGCAGCTCCACAGCTCTCTTTGAACTCAATTACTGGCTTCCAGTACGGCTTATGTTGGTTTCTGGCCCAGGGCTTAATGGTTCCCCTGGCAGTGCTCTTCGTGACGCACAGAACCCGTTCTGGTCCCATAAATGGTTCTGCTGATCCTCTCTTCGCGAGACTGTCAGCTTCTTTATTGCCTTTGAACCCCGAGCTGCCCGGTACCTAGATGAGGATAACTTCATTCTACCCAGCCAGGTCACTCATCTCGTCTCGGCATTCAGTAACCAGCCTGGAGTTTACCCGTGGTCTGCTTAGTTGGTGCTGCATGGCTCTCTGTGGTTATGAAGATCCGTTTGTTGGTGTAGCCCCCCCCCCCCTCTTGTTTTCTCGTACGCAGTGCAGGATTGCGTACATTTCGGCCTGAAAGACCGTTGCGTGTGCCCCGCGAGAAATACTGTGCTTACCCTCGGTTCTTAAGAGTAAACGCCGGCCACCGTCCCACGCTCCCCGACGGACCGTCCGTGAACCAGCCGAGCGCGTACCGTGGTAGACCCGGGGTCTCCCCCCTCCATGCGTCGCGGTCGGGGATACCATTGTGAACCTGGTTTCCCTACAGATTCGCGGGCTCGCAAAAGCTGACCTGATTTCAAGCGTGGACTTCTTCACGATCTCCCGAATCTTGCAGTTGTCTGTGGGGTCTTCAGTCTCTCATGGCAGGCTAGCTTGTATACTACTAGCCTGCCGTCCCCCATGATAACTAAGTCTAGAGATCCAGCAATAACTCCATGGCGGCTGTTGGGGTTGAGATCATGGCCGCTGTGATGTCTAGGAAAACTCTTTGTGTGTGATCAGGTTTACACTGCCAAAGACTTTGCTACTGACAGATATGAGCCTCTGAAATTAAAGGCTTTCTCTACCAGCGCTTTTTCTACCCCGGTATTAATAGGGGATACACTAGAAGAAGAAATAATTATAGAGAGTGAAAAGGAAGCTGACTGCGAAGAAGTTGAGTCACTGGTCAAAATTGGGGCTTTGGATGCTGACTACGCAAGTTAAAATAAGTAAAGTGGGGCTACACGTACGCGTTTAAAAGAAATATTCTGAGAAGTACCAGTAGGTAGATCAAGACGCAGAGAACGGTTCCACAAAGGGAGACAACATCAACCACGGCTTCCTCTTCAAAGTCCAGATTAGATTGATGTGCTGAGAAGAGTTTGCGAGGATGCCTTTGCCATATTTTTGTTATGGTTTAGCTCATTGGAGTTTTGCTATTTGTTTTGGATTACTGTATCTCAAATGTTTTATCATGGCACTTACTAGATACATTTGAACACGTTTGCTTATAGCTACGATAATTGGCTGTATGATTAAAGTTTAGCATATAGGGTGGTTTGTAATGTAATATTTTCTGGATGCGTTGCATTTAATAACAGAAAAGTAAGTGATTCCATCTTCTTGCGTGCCACTGATGGAACTGAAGTAAACAAAGTAATATGGAAGGCTGGATGCATTCTCACCACAATTGTGGTTATCGGTGTGACACATAAATATATATATATATATATATATATATATATATATATATATATATATATATATATATATATATATATATATATATATATATATATATATATATATAAACATATAAAGTGTAAAACTCACCTCAAATGTGGGTCCAGGGGTCCTAACTAGAAATTTTTTCAAAATTCAAAAGTCGCGATCGTCTCATTAGTGAATTTTTTTAAAGAAAATTCACTAAAGCCAAGCATAAATGTGATTTCTTCACCAGTAAATTCATGTTCTTGTTCTGATTTATGTATCGTCTAATACAGCTCTTTTTGGTATCAAAATATTGTGTGGTGGAAGATTAAATTTGTGCGGAGCGTCTCAGTTCAAAGCAAGTTTTAAATACAAGCTTTAAACAAAACCTAAAGCTCAACTCGAATAATAAATTTTGTCGGAGAGTACAATATAAATTTGTAATAATGTATCATTTTCCCTGTAAAATAACTCACTTGTATCTTTTCAAAATGCCGACCGCGGCCTACTACATACCTTTTATTAAATAAAACAATTAAATTTCATAAACAAAAGAAAATGAGACTAATTTGTAACTTTTATGCCTTCTTTTATATTTTTACCCTTTGTACACCTAATTAATTAGTCTTTCCAGACACATGAAATAAAATGTAGCGCAGCAATTATTAGGTCTTTTTTTATCCCCTTTTTTCTCAACAGCCCACAAACAATAGCTGCCGGTTCTTTCTTATATTGCGAAGTTTATTTCCGAGTAAACACATTTAATCGCTCAAGCCTAATTATACCAAGCGTGGGTTGTCAAATTAATGCTACGCAACATAATATAATTGCATCACATTCTAAAGGCAATGTAGCCTTCGTCGTGACAACTAGGACTCTCTATCTCTTTCTGATTATATCTTTTTTTCTATCTGTTTCTCTCTCTCTCTCTCTCTCTCTCTCTCTCTCTCTCTCTCTCTACTGTAGTTATTTTAATTTTATTATAGCTTCTAGGTTTTACCAATTGGGCCAACTTCTTCAGAAATTTACTTCTTGGCCAATCTCTTTCTCTTTTCACGTATATACCTATATGCTAAACAATGTGGTGTTGACACTACTAGATTTATTTTTTTGGTAATCATTTAAAACCGCAGGTTTGCTTCTATTGACCAAGTAATTAAGTAAATCAAGACAATCAAACTGGTGCATAAATGAAAAGTATCGCCAGGGATCACAAGTCACATGAATTGCAGAAGGGGCTGCTAAGAAATTAGGTTTCCTCTTCCGGGCTCGCAAATACTTTTCACCAGCTAATATCTATACCTATACTTTACAAGTAAGACAAAACCTCGAATACTACTCCCACATTTGGGGTGCTGCTGCTGCTTCTACACTCGCTATCCTGGATTTCATTCAGAAGAGAGTTATACGTCTCATCGGTGACCCTACCGTTACCCAAAGGCTGCCATCCCTTGCCCACCAACGTACCGTTTGTGACCTCTCTCTCTTTTATAGATATCTGCACGGGCACTGCCCAGAGGAGCTTTCTTCCATAGTTCCTCCACCTGCTGCCCCCAGCAGATCTACCAGGGGAACAGAGTGAATGCACCCTTTTATTGTCCAGGTCACCAGACATAGAACATCCGAACCTCCAAAACTTCAAGTCCAGAATTAACAAGTTGCCTCTTTCCTCCTTGTCGACACCCACGGTACGATATTATTTAGGCTGTAAGCCTTCGTGGTGTGTTGTTAAAAAATAGAAAATAAATTAAAAAAATACTGTTTCAGGCATGCTGATTTTCATATTGAGCATATAAATGATATATATATATATATATATATATATATATATATATATATATATATATATATATATATATATATATATATATATATGAAATTGGTACAAATACCGGATGCGATGGATTGCCTGAATATAGATAATTATGTGGAAACTTCAGGTATTCCAACAAATTCCGAGATAATTTAAGCTGCAAATTTGAACACTACCCAATAAGTCGTACTATTTTTATGGAGAAATACAAGATTTAGTCAAAAGTTGGAAAAGTTAAAGAGCTTGGGAAAGAACCTTTTTGAAATCAAAAGCATAGGAGACTCAATTTACAAAACACCAGCAATAAAGAATATGGAGAGAATATAGATTCCAAAATTTGTTGTTATGCGGTATGATGATATATTCCTAACCCATCTAAAAAAACTGAAAACAGATAGCAAAATGAAGCAACAAAATTGAGCACATTTTTGCCGAGTTTTTGTTTTATTAATAATTAAGGGAAATTAAAAGGCTTTCACAACCAGACAACTGATTTCCCTGAATTATGTCAAACCCAGACGTTATGACGTTCAGAAATAATGTTTTATTAATGTCTAACAAGCCTCAAATCACAGTTTGTAAAATTTTTCTATTCGTTGTTTCGTGGACATGCAACTTTTTGCGCAGACACTCCTCAAATCAGAATTGCGATGCATTTCTACACTACACTGCAGACATACCCTACTTAACTATATAGGAATGCATACTAAACTGCATTATTACTCCCCTGATGGTAATTTTGTAGTTGACGATATGATAAGGCGCTCGAATAACAAAAACAATTTCATTAAATATGAAAATTTCATCTGGGTTAATACATTATGAACAATATTCGTACGCAATGGGTAATAAAACATAATTATTACTTTAGCGTAGACCCTGAAAACAATCTCCTGAATCTTCCACAGGCTCCCAGGTACCTGTATTAATTACCATATCCTTTAATTAACTTAGCTTTATGTACACTGTAAATTATGATTACAAGGGTTTTAAACTAAACATTGCTTATATAATATTGCATATATACAGTACGGTTGTAAAGTGTATCACACCCGCTCTATTTAATTTTTTAAAGTAATGAAGACGAAACATTCAAAGCCCACGGGGTTCAATAATTGAAAAAATACTATCTTTCAGCACTACTATTCTGGTCATAATTAACAGAACGCTCGGTCACCATTTTCGACCTTTTAATATAGGGGTGTGAACTAATTGAAGATTGTAACTTGTGATGAGCACTGATAAGCACACCTGGAGAACCAAAATCACCACAACATACTAAAAACCTGACGATCGTTTCACTAACCAAGTTAGCGTCATCAGTGGATGAATAATTCTAAATATATTATATCCACAATTCGATTAGCGAATTTTTCGTAAAACGAAAAATTCACTAATGAGGAGATCTGTGTTTATATATATATATATATATATATATATATATATATATATATATATATATATATATATATATATATATATATATATATACATACATATCCACCCGCGAACTCAAAAATAATAGGCCGAACTTGATAAAATTTGGTACGATTTTTCTTTTGTAAGTGGCTTGGATAAGTTCGTTAGCCAGGAAAATCGGACCAGTTTTTCCGGGAAAATGTTTTGTTTTCTTTCGGAAAATTTTCGTATCTCCAAAAATAAGACAGCTATGACAACCAAATTTGACACATACGTTTCTACTATCAAACTTACCCTACACACTCAGGTCCCTAAGTTGATATAAAAAAGTTATAGGCATTTAAAAAAAAATGGGTGACACTGGTGATGAGACGAAAGCACAAGAACATAATATTTTGGTTGATTAACAAAACCAATTGAATATTACATACAACGGTTAAGTTTTCTTGGCGCAAAAGTATCAAGAAGTAGTAGAAAAAATGTTTTGAAAATTTTATAATTTTTCTTATTGAAACGTCAAAGTCGCGATTTTAAACGTCAAAATTTGCAATTTTCAGACAACGAATTTGAAGCAAATAAGGATTATGTCGAAAAAATCTCTTAATAAGTGTGTTTTACAAAGCCTTAAGTTTTAGCTTCAACCATCACTGTCCCTCATTTTACTAAAATATTTTCGGAAAATCCATTTCAAGAGGGACTCTTTCTGATGCTTCGGCAGTAGTTTCCGCTATAGAGTTTTTGGTATAATAGTCTATATTTTAGCAAATTTTTTTAAAACAAAATCGTTATTAAGAAGACCGCGACTTATGAATTTTAAAAGGATTTTCTCAAACGAGCGCAAACTAGAACACCTAAAACCCATATATGGGGTCAGTTTCAATTTTGCCTGTTTACACATATACAGGGTGACGCATTTCTACGGTAAAGCTCAATATGTCCGTTATTATACAAGATATGAGGAAAAAGTATATACGTTAATTATAGGGTGTGTCAAGCTGTATCTTATAAACCTATTTTGACAATTTCAGGATGGCCTATAAGTCGTTGGTGATACACGCTTTAGTTTTTTAATAACACTCTTTATGTTATTGCATTTTTGTGTTTTCCATCAAATTACAATGCATGTTTGTAGGGAAAAAAATGATATCGTTCATCGTTATTTCAATTGTTTTGCATGGCTTGGATGAGTTCGTTAGCCAGATAAATCGGACGGGGTTTTCCGGGAAACTTTTGAGTTTTCTTTCAAAATTTTTTTTCTCCGAAAGTAACAAAGTTTTTTAAATAAAATTTACTATATATATTGCCTTGGGAGAGGTCTCATTATGTACTGAAATTCAACTTTCTAAGTTTATAGAAAATTGAGTTATTCAAATTTAAAATTTTCTCTCGAAATTTTTTTTCCCCGAAAATTACAAAGTTATTTTAATGAAATCTGGTGGATATCTTGCGTTAGGAAAGACCTTAATACACACCAAAATGAAACTGTCTAAGTTTATAGAAAATTGAGTTATTCTAATTTGAAGCATTTAATAAAATTTCACTACCATAACGCACTTGCTGCGTCCCGAGATTTTTTATTTTACCTTAGAGACCTACATTTTGGTACACAGCTTGGCTTTTACAATGTAAACTAGCTTACCAAATTTCGTTGTCACAGGTTTGTTATTTCCGGAGATATGAATTTTTTTCAAAAGAAAACTCAAAAGTTTCCCGGAAAACACAGCTCGATTTTCCTGTCTTATCCAAGTTACTAGCAAAAGGAAGGTACCAGCCAAATTTTATAAAAATCGGTCTATTATTATTTTTTGAGTTATCGGTGTGATACCTATATATATATATATATATATATATATATATATATATATATATATATATATATATATATATATATATATATATATATATATATATATATATATATAAATTGGAACTGACCCCCGGCTATGGATTCTAGGGGACCTAGTTCGCGCTCATTTGTAAACAATTTTTCCAAATTCAAAAGTCGGGATCCCCTCATTAGTGAATTTTTTTAAAAGAAAATTCAGTAAAAATGTAGGTAAGTATAATGGTTACTCTGTCTGCTTAAGGAAAAAATTAGTTCATAATCATAAAATAAACAAAATGTTAGCGGAATCTCCGACTTTTAGAAAAGATATACCAGACAAAACCGCGGTCTGTTAACCGCGCATTACGAGAGGTTTCAATAGCATTTTTAAGATTTTTTTAATAATAATAACATGACAAGTTTTGCTTCTGTTGGGAAAGTATATGTGAGCAATAGCAATATAAATTTTCCAACTCCTTTGTGTAGGCATGTTTTTGTATTCGGTCAATGCACGTAATGTAATGTATTCATTAGAGCGTTGTGTATTGTGTAATTGACAGTTCTTGACGGCCGTAGCAACCGCGGCCAATCAGAACCAGTGTAACTGTTCAAAATCCAGAATCGTGTAGCTTTTATGAAAAGGAAATGAGCGTGATATATACTGACAAGTGGCTGTGATATACTGCCTGATTGTCAATCTAAAATGTATTGTGGTTGTGTGGTATTGTGAGCCACGTCAGAAACCTAATCGCCTCAATCATAATACGGTCTGATTGTTACAGGGGCATTTTACTGCAAGGGAAGCACAATGTGGACGAGGCGATTCTCAGCTACCAGAGAGCCATTCATTTTCGCCCATCGTTAGCACGTAAGTCAACAATAAATATTATAAGAAATCAGGTTATATAGGTTAATGAGTGTTTCATTTCTGTTATTTGATGCCTCTGTGTTTCCTGCTAAATCAATACAACTGTCCTGGGAGAACTAGAATTTGATCCAGCATCTCTTGATAGCTTTATAATAGATTTAATATACGTAATGGTAAATGTTAAGTTGTCTTGAAATTGATTTTAATGACTTTGCACAGTAACAATCTACTTAATTTTTACGCTTATTCAAACTGGAGTGAAACCTATCACAATAGTTTAACTACGATGTCCTTATTACAGTTATTAAACGCATGGATTTAGCACTGGATGGTACGACGGCGTGTGGCGTCACGTTAAAAATGAGATAAAAAAAAAGTCAGAATTCTGTGATACAAAGTCAGAATTCTGTGATGAAAACTCAGAATTCTGACATAAAAAGTCTGAATTCTTACATAAAAAAGTCAGAATTCTGAGATAAAAAAGTCGTAATTCTAACATAAAAAGTCAGAATTCTGATATAAAAAGTCAGAATTCTGAGATAAAAAAGTCAGAATTCTGACATAAAAACTCTGAATTCTGAGATAAAAACTCAGAATTCTGACATAAAAAGTCGAAATTCTGACTTTTTTAACTCAGAATTCTGAGATAAAAAGTCAGAATTATTCGAGAGCTTTATACGACAGCATCCACTTGCAAAACGTTTACCTATTGACTATTGATGTGTAATTAGGCAGGTAGCTCTGCCTGTGCCGGTTTTACAGTTAGTTGATGGTTTACAAACTAAAAGTCTGGACGCAGAAAGTGCGTTATGGTAGTGAATTTTCATAGAAATGATCTGGCACAAAATATTTTATTATAACTTTTTTTGTTGTAACATAGAAATCAGAATTTTGGTGTGTAGTTTACTTTTGATATCGTAAACCTACCTACCAGATTTGGTTATCATATCTTTTTTATTTTTTGAGATAAAATTTTTTTTCGAATAAAAACTCAAAATTTTCCCTGAAAACCTCGACCGATTTTCCTGACTAACGAACCTGTCCAAGCCATTTACAAAAGGAAGGTACATGCGAAATTTTATCAAAATCCACCCATTCTTTTTTGAGTTATCGGTGTGATATATATATATATATATATATATATATATATATATATATATATATATATATATATATATATATATATATATATATATATATATATATATATATATATATATAACTGAAACTGACTCCGGATATGGGTTCTAGGGGTCCCAGTTCGCGCTCATTTGCAAAATTTTTTCATAATTCAAAAGTCGGGATCTTTCCATTAGTGAATTTTTTACGAAAATTCACTAAAAGAAGAGAAAATTGGTTCATTGACTCTTGTTCTCGTTGCGTTAATAAAATAGTGCATAGGTGCATATATTATAATTTTACTAATTATGTACAAATAAGTCGTCATATAAATATTAAAGTGTATTATTGTTTTAATCGACATTATACCATAGAAACTTACGGTGATTGGCCATAGTCGCAGAAATAGACCGACGTTAAAGATACAAAAACACAAACATATTTATTTATATGCTTCTAAGGCTGACTTTACTTAAAATCATAATATATTCACCTATGCACTATGCTTTATTCTATTAACGCAACGAGAATAATAGTTAATGAACCAATTTTGTTTCCTTTTAGTTTGTAAACATCATCAACTAACTGTAAAACCGGTACAGGCAGAGCTACCTACCTAATTACGCATCAATAGTCAATAGGTAAACGTTTTGCAAGTGGCACCACCTGGATGCTGTCGTATAGCTCTCGAATAATTCTGAGATAAAAACTCAGAATTCTGACTTTTTTATTTCGGAATTTTGAGTTTTTATGTCAGAATTCCGACTTTTTATGTCAGAATTATGAGTTTTTATCTCAGAATTCTTAATTTTTTATCTCAGAGTTCTGACTTATTCAACTCAGAATTCAGACTTTTATGTCAGAATTCTGAGTTTTTATCACAGAACTCTGACTTTTTTTCTCAGAATTCTGACTTTTTGTCTCAGAATTATTAGAAAATAATTTTTTAACGTGACCCCAGAACGTTGTCGTAGGATGGCACTTATAAACCCTTGATTTACAAACTGAGTTTTCGCTACAAATTTTGAAAATGAATTACAATGTAGTACGCATTATCGTGTGCAAAATTTGCAATAAACTTTAAGCGACGGAATTTTTCCAATTTAGTTGCAGACTTTTAAGTGTAGTTTATTTCTTAGTATTTTAATAAACCAGGCTAAAAATAAAAGTCGTAGTTTAACAGGTAGACTGCGTGATTGGAAATAGTAGCAGCTTGGATGTTGTGCAACTGTGCGGTACCGGTCCCCGGAGAGCGGTAACTGCATATTTCCACTATGCGGCGCCGGTCCCCAAGGACCGGTAATAACACAATCAGTTATTTTTATTTATCTCGGCAACTATTAGACTTTGGTAACTTTGGTTGCAACTTTTTCAAATAATACATATTTCTACTCACGTTTACAGCCACATGCCTGTAAGGTCGTTTTGTCAATGTCAAATAGTGCTACAAATTGAATCATAACTTTCACATAGCTGTCATACTCTGCTCCCCCCCTGCTGAAACGAACTAAGGATCCATGACTTCACGACAAAGAAAATATTCGTATTTCGGTACTCACAAGCTACTGAAACGATATATTAGACGAGTTTTATCAACAACAAAAATTTTTTCACCAAATCACCCCTTATTAATGCCCTACTCCCTGAAGCGATCTTACCTAAAAACAATTCGAAGCGTTCTTTTGTCGAGTGCTAATTGGAGGCCAAATTTGAAGATGATATCTCAATTCGTTTGAAAGTTGTTACGCGTATTAGGAGACAGGCGTATAGGCCGACAGACGGACAGACAAAAAATGCTTGTTCCAGAATCAAGTTTTCTATATGTTTTGAGACTTTTTACGCTTTTTTAGCAAAAACAAATCGAAATTTCTATCACCAATATTCTACCCACACACATTCGACCCCTGATTTAATTTCAGCACAGATACCAGATTTTTTTTATATATTTTAATAACACACCACGAGGGCTTACAGCCTAAATACTATCGTACCGTGGGTGTCGACAAGGAGGAAAGAGGCAACTTGTTAATTCTGGACTTGAAGGTTTGGAGGTTCTGAGGAGAAGGAAAAATATGTGCCGGCAAGGAATTCCACAACTTGGAAGTCCTCGGAACAAAAGAGCGGGCATAGCAAGATGTTCTATGCCTGGTGACCTGGACAGTAAAAGGGTACATTCGCGCTGTTTCCCTGGTAGATCTGTTGGGAGGAGCAGGTGGAGGAACTATGGAAGAGAGCTCCTCTCAGAGAGAGAGAGAGAGCTCACCAACGGCGAGTGTAGAAGCGGCAGCGGCACTCCAGATGTGGGAGCAGAATTCTATGTTTGGCCTTATTTGTGAAGTATATAAGGTAAGGAGATTAGCTGGTGAAAAGTATTTGCGAGCCCGGAAGAGGAAACCTAATTTCTCAGCAGCCGCATCTGCAATTGATGTCACATGTTGGTGCCATCTGAGGTTTCGATTCACAGAAATGCCAACAGGTGAAAAGGACCCATTACTTTAAATAGCTTGGTGGTCCATTGTGATGGGTCTAGAGCTGGTGTATCTCTTATGAGATTGAAGGCAAGACCGAGATTTGGTGAAGTTGAATTGTACAAAATTTATACTTTCCAGTCTAACATTTTTTGGAGATCCACGGAGACAAAATCCTCCATGAGTCTCCGATCCTCAACTAATTGGACTAAAGAGACAGGCTTAGAATATTGCATATTTGAGTGGAGGGTGCTGTCATCCGCGTAACTGTGAACTGGGTTGGGTGTGCTAGAGAGGAGGCCATTGACGTGGAGAAGAAACAAAGTAGGGGTTAAAGCTGAACCGTGAGGAACTCCTGTATTAATTGGATAATGCTTAGAGAAAATACCATCCACTACCACAGAAATGCTCCGGTTGGAGAGGAAATTTGCTGTCCAGGTACAGAGTTTTGGTGGTAGGCCACAAACCGGAAGTTTAAGCAGCGCCGCCACACCTGGTCGAATGCTTTGGACATATCTAGAGTGACAATCTGGGATTTACCGTGTAGTTCCGTAGACTTGTTCCAAGAATGGGTGACAAAGGAAAAGAGGTCGGCAGTTGATCTGCACTGACGGAATCTATACTGTCTCTCGTGGAATAGACTCTGTCTTTTAAGAAATTTTAGTAATTTGGTGTTTATATTCTTTTCCATCACTTTAGAGACGACTGAAAGGAGAGAAATAGGCCTGTATTTGCTAGGAAGCGCTTTGGATATTTTCTTGGTGACGGGTTGTACGCGAGCAGTATTCCAGTTACTAGGCAATATGCCTCTATTGTGAGATGTCTAGAACAGACGAGTCAGGACAGGAGCAAGTTATGCTACATATTTTTTGAGAACAATTGCTGGGATCTCGTCAAGGCCAGTGGCCCTCCTGGTATTAGGAGAAGAGAGTATCGTTCGTACCTTTTTAGTTTTAAAATTGATATCCGTCCTTTTATGCGCGACATTGCGGACTGTTGGTGGTTGAACATTTGGAGGGGGGTTGAGAGTAGAATTGCCGGCGAACAACGAGCCATAAAGTTCAGCCTTGACCAGGGCAGTAGAAACAATTTCATCCCCTGAAACAAGAGGTGAGAACGTGCTCTTGCAGAAATTATTCCCAATAGATTTAGCAAGAGTTCAGAAGGGCTTTCTGCCGTTGGAGCTTGAGAGGGCTTTGTTTTTGAGGTGGTTATTAAACGAGCTTTTGGCCTCAGAAAGAATGCCGAAAAGAAGTCTCTATTTCTGTATTTAGTATGGAGTAGTTGCACCAGGTAAAAGCAACACCAAATAATAAATTAAAATGTCGGTTAGGAGGCACATTGTACATTTTTTGATTTATTTAAGCATGCGTGCTTGTATTCTACCAGACACAGAAGCCCTACTATGCTAAATAGCATTCTTATCTTCCTGGGGGATAAAGAGCTTGTTTCCTTTCCCCAATGTTTTGCAGGTGGATTGATTCCACCCTCGCTAACTAGTCGGCTTTGCTAATTAGCGTTGGAAGAAGAGTATTTTGAAGATGTGGACTGTATGTGGACTGTATTTATAACTCTAGGTGTACTGGATTCCAGAAGATATCAATAATACACTTTTTATATTTGTATATGTTGTATTGTTACTATCTACACTTTGAACTTAACACTTATTTATAATATGCGGTTTTACACTTAATTTGATGGGTTACTCAGGAGATTTCGCAATCGTATTAGCTACTTGTTATTGCATTTATTCAACTGCGCGTATACTTTCTAATTTGTTAGAAAATACCTCTACGAACGGAATTTCTGTAGGAAGATTGGAAGTGGAACTGAACTGGCTTAATCACACGAGCGGTGCTTAAATAGAATATTGGGATCTTAGAAGTCCCAAGAAGCTAAAAGGAGGAGATCTGTAGTAGAACTGAACTGTCTTAAGCACACGAGCGGTGTTTAAGTAGAAGATTGGGATCTCGGAGTCCTAAGAAGCTAAGAAAAGGAGATCTGTTGCAGAACTGCACTGTAGAACTAAACTAGCTTAAACACACGAGCGGTGTTTAAGTGGAAGATTAGGAACTCGGAGTCCCAAGAAGCTAAGAAGATGAGATCGATCGTAGAACTGACTTCTGCTTTGCGAAAAGCTTTATTTTATCGAGCTTTCGCGTAGCGCTATTTGACGTAGTTGACATAATGTCAGTAATTTAGGATGAACAACCAGTTAGAAGCATTATTCCTAGAGAAGAAATCCACTGGGTACTTTTTGAGAACACGTCAAAGGCAACTAAAGCTATTTACAGGAAAAGACCTAACGGTATATATATATATATATATATATATATATATATATATATATATATATATATATATATATATATATATATATAATTTGTATGGCATTATTCACGCGTAAACGGGATGCGATACAGACGGCTAGAGGATAAGGATTACCAGCAAATTGAAAAGGATTGTGAAATCCAGAGATAACTAATTCCAGGTAAAAACTTAAAGGATAGTGCAACCGAATGAAAGTAAAAGAGACAGGGGCGTACCAATTATGTTTCTCCAACACTTCCTTAGAAAGAAGGTGTTAGAATATTAAGATCCAGATGTCGTGCCAGCTGCTTTTTTTCTGAAAAATTAGCAGAACGTAAGAAGAAAGCATAAAAGAAAGGCATTTTTAATTACAATGTATCATCTGACTCTGAACTGTGACACACTTTTGCAAACAATCAGCCTTTGCAGAACATTAAATTTATCGTTCTGGCCGTGGCATCTTGTAAAATTATGCGTAGCAAATTAATAAATTCGCGAAATAATTTGAATGGAATTTAAAATGCGTAAAGTAATAAGAGGGAAATCGTCAATAAATGAGCAGCAATTCGGGAAAGTTGCGCCGAAGCTGGAGATATTTAACATTCAGATTTCTTAATAACGCCAATTCATATCTGGGGCCGTAGTCTAGAAATCCTCTCCATCCTCGACATATTTTTATGCAAAACGTGTTCCGGTGGCGGAGTTTTATTGCAGGAACAAAATGAAGATGCTATCCTTTGGGACGGGACAGGCAATGAATATAGGGACGGGCTTGCAGGAACTTGTTCTCTCGAAATATGAAAAGATTCCGAAAGGATTTTGATTGCAAGATAATTTGACATTTTGGATGCCGTTCATCAATATTCTGTCCGTTCTGCGTCTCCTTTGAGCCGCGTTCGCCGCACCGCGAGAGCCCGTACGAGCTGGAATATGCCAGATATAAATTGCGATATAAAACGAGAATCCACTACAATAAAATGCAGATTATTCAGAAATTACATTCCCTTTGAAGATGCGAAATTGAACAGCGGATCCAATAATATAAATTATACCCACAGAGAAGAATTAGACTTATTTAATAATCAAATTCCAGAAACTCATTATCTGAGAGGATCAGAATTGCTTTAAGCTTTCCAATCCCATTATCTGACAAATACAAATTCTCTTTCATTTAACAGCGACTACATAACTTATACCATAAAGCAGTTATTGTTGTTGCCATTATAATCTAATGCTTGGTTTTAAATTCATTAATTAACTTTTAAATGGAATACGCGTTCCCTATGTAAACATTTTTGAAAGCAAAAAGATTCAGTAATTTTGATTCGGCAATATATACATTCAGTGTGTTGAAAAACATCTTCATCCAAATATGCATGAACAGATATTCTCTGGAACTACGCGAAATTGTACTCCAACAAATCCAACTTTTCTGTATCGATGGCAATATCAACAATATGTTGTCGAGGGTTCGAGGTGAGCCCGGAGAAAAAAACCGTCATACCGTTTACGAGAAGGAGGAAGTGTGAGAGCTACAGAATTCTCACTCTTTACGGTAGGAACACTCCAATGGCCAGGGAGGTAAAATATCTTGGGGTGGTATTGGACTCTAAGCTAACCTGGAATGGACACGTTGGAAAAATACTGCGTAAGGCAGTTATAACCTTAGCCGACACTAAGCGGCTATATGGAAAAACGTGGGGACTGGGACCTAGTATGGCCCACTGACTGTACACAAGGGTGGTCACACAATTTTTAACATACGCGGCACTGGTCTGGTGGCCTAAGGTGACACAATTCAGTTCCAAACAAAACCTAGGCAAGATCCAAAGGATGGCTTGCCTAGGCATCACAGGAGCCATGTCTTCAACCCCAACAGCCGCCATGGAGGTGTTGCGAGCACACCAATGAACCGACCCATTGTTACAAATGACACGATTATTAAAATTTTGGTACAAAATTCTTTGACGATCCTAGCATTGTGAGCTGGACAACCGTCTTGTTGGTACCAAATCTAAATTATCATGAACTCTTCTAATTGTTGGTAAGATATCATTTCTCAATAGATACCTTTCCCCAGTTAAATTATTTTCAAAAAAGAACGGACCAACAATGAAAATACATGAAATTTTTAAAAATTAACTGTTTAATCTACAAATAAAAATAACAATCTTTTACCTAATAAGCCGCACCAAACATTAATGTCAAACCTGTCTTGCAATCGTCTTTCTTCCTTTAGATGGGGATTTTAATTTGCCCAATAATGCCTATTGTGGCGATTATACACACCACAATTTTGTAAATCTGGAATCATCATCAGTCCATATTATTTTCAAATGAAAATTTTCATCTTGCTGACATTGTTCTAGATACCATCTGCAGAATTGAAGTCGCTTAGGGTAATCGTCAACATTTAAACCTTGTACGATTGTAGGTTTGTATGGGTGGTAATGAATTTCTTTTAATACAGGGTGTATCGTACTTTTTGGAATGAAAATTTGTTCACCACAAAACCGAACAGACTGCGGAGGGTTTTCGTTTGAAACCTGTAAAACGGCATTATTTCTTTCTTTATTTCTAGGCATTGGTAGTTTCTTTGCGTGGAAGCTCTCGTCGTTCAATAGATTGGTCAGGTCAGGTCGTGCGAAATATTTTGGTGTTTGGTTGTCGTCTTTCTGGGTAGTTGTTCTGATATGAATTTGCAGCTGCCTCAGTGTTTAGGTTAGAACGAATATAACATTCCAACATGTCAAAATATTCTTCATTACTGAACATATTGTTGAATAATATGAAAAATACACAGGAACCTACTATTTAGTAGAAAATTTTAAGCAACGTGTTAAATACGCCTCAAATTGTTCAGATAATTAAGAGTGGCAGTATTCTTAATGGTCGCGATAGTGTTATATACATAGCAACCTTTCTTCTGTTGGTTTTTAGTTGACTTACGTTTAAAAATCAAACAATTTGCAAAGGCGTCCTTGTAAATCATTAATCTGCTTTTTATTGAGTTCTGTTAGTAAAATTAGTTGTTTACTAGGTTTACCTATTTAATTAAATTATAACAATTTTTGGGATAATATTGTAATGTAAAATATCATTTGTAATAATGTGCCGATTCATTGGTGTGCTCAAAGTTCCTACACTTTTTTTGGTCATTTGTTTTCTGGTATTGTATTTCATAGCCTACTATCCTCAAAACGGTTTTTCTCAAAATTGTCAGTGCAATGTACATAATTGAAAAGCTCTTTTTACAGGCTATCACATGAGGGAAAAATGCAATATGGCTGCTATAATAAAAACAAACGCTGATACATGTAGCTCAAAAACAAATGACAATCCAAAGTTGAAAATAGCACAAAAAGATTACTCTGTAAAAAGTGTCCTGATAATGTGCAAGTCCTAGATCAACGCCTACTTAGATATTGAAGAAAAAAGAAATCGACAAATTTTGTTTTTTTCAAATTAACCTAGGAAACGAAAAGAGACAGGGAAAAATACAAGTCATATTTGGAACGAGCATGACATTCTACAAAACATTGCTAATTTAACCGTCTCCCTATCTCTAATAATAACGGAGGTAGCAATACATTCCCATCCAGTTTAGGACACACTGTATATATATATATATATATATATATATATATATATATATATATATATATATATATATATATATATATATATATATATATATATATATATATATATATCACTGTTGTACGTAAAAAAATTTCGCTGAATTCTAAAATAACTATACTCCACTCCTTTTCTTGAAACAAAACTAATTTTGTAAATCCCCTTTCATTAGTTCATTATTAGGACATGCATTCAAGAGGTTTTTTTCTGAAGGTGACCTCAGCTATCTCATTCTGTATTTTTTGCATTATTATATAAACAGCCTATATATTGTTTTTACAGTGTATTTATTATGTATTACAGTTGTGAATTCTAGACGGATGTAAAATTTAGGATTCAACATTTTAATGAAATTCTTTAAAATAACGTACTTGCTGCGTTCGGAATTTTTAGTGAATTTTTATTTTAAAAAATTCACAAATAGAGAGGTATCGATGGTGAGACTTTGCAAAAATTTTTTCAAATGAGCGCGAATTAGGATCCCTAGAACCCATATCCGGGGTCAGTTTGAATTTTTATATGTTTATATATATATATATATATATATATATATATATATATATATATATATATATATATATATATATATATATATATATATATATATATATATATATATATATATATATTCGTCTGATAACTCAAAAAATAATTGACCGATTTCGATGAAACTCGGCAAGTGCCTTTCTTTTATTAATGGCTTGGATGAGTTTGTTGGTCAAGAAAATCGGACGGGGTTTTCCGGAAAAATTTTAAGTTTCCTTTCAAAAAAAAATTTTTGTTTCCGAAAATTTCGATAAAATTTGGTCTACATATTGCTTTGGGAAAGACCTAACTATGTGCCGAAATTCAGATTTCTAGGGTTACAGAAAATTGAGCTATTCAAATTTGAAACATTTATGTTTAAATCATAGATCAAGTATGTGGTTGCTGTTGTTTAGTCAATGACAGCGGCTATTATTGTCATTGACCCATGAAATTCACTTTTAAGTTTTAGAGAAATGTCAATAATACTGAATTCACTGATTGTTAATCATTGGCAGCACGTACGATTATATATAACCCTATTGTAATTTATTATCATTTATCACCTCTGTAGTATAATTATTTTTTTTCTTACAACTCGCATCGTTTTTAGTCAATTGTTGTTATTAATGGTCAATAGTTTCTCCACCAACACACACGGCTTCCATTGCTTCTGCTTCTGCCGCTGTTACAGTCTTTTTAGAGGTCCAGTTGTAACCACTCATACAGCCAGCGTTTTTTAAACACGTGGCTGGGGGACTGACCGAATTCATTCCCAGTTGCTGTTAATCTACTCACATTCTCTGAATATGTTTGAAGATGTGGTATCTACTTCATTCCAAGTCACTATTAACCGACTATTTATGAAATCACATAAGTAAATTAAATCGATTGTCATAAAATATGTAGTGTATTAAGACTAAGGGAAAAAGAAATAAAACGTATATAACTGTGCACATTCCTAGTTCACTAGGAGAAATCGCCACTGCTTGAGAGAGGTATTGTCACAGCATAATATCTTATTAAAGTTCATTTGTAAATAGGTTTAATTTTTATATGTTTATATATATATATATATATATATATATATATATATATATATATATATATATATATATATATATATATATATATATATATATATACAGGGTGTTCAAATAAGGACACGGACCGGCTGTATCTCGAAAACCATCACAGCTGCAGCTTTCGGAAAAAAATTAGCATAAGTAAAGTGGCCATGAGAAAATGTTGGAAATTATTTTCAGCTTTCTAAATCTGCCGCTAGGTGGCGAAAATGCCATGGCTTACCTAAAATCTTTAATTTCTCGAGAATCTTGACGCATAACATAAGCTGGTTTTAGGTAATTTGTAATCAACGTTCACTTATCTACAACTTCTGTTTAAAAAAAATTTCCTTATAGACCAGTGGCGGAGGTAGGGGGCGAGAATTTTTTTTTACAAACAAATGCCTATAACTTGATAACCAGTAGACATAATTTTAAGAATTTTGGCTTGTTAGAAAGAGCTTTCTTAAGAAATTCCAGGTATTAGTATTTTAAATCTACAGTCACACATGCACAAAATACAGAGGGCGCTAGAGTAGAGGAGTCTAGTTTTATTAAATTTTACGAAAATTTTCAAATGGCAGCATAGTATCATAATATAACTATCAAAAAGCGAATGAAGTTAGAAAGAACTCAGTGAAAACCCAAAACGAATATGTTTTTCCGTTTCAGAGAAAACTCGAATTTTATGTATTTTGGTGCTTATTATGCCATTTCTCAAAATTGGATATGAATATAGCAAAATCTCTATAGAATATTTGTTTTCAGGCATCGTTATACAAATTAACATAGTTACCAATAACAATTAATCACTTTAATATGAAATAAATTTATTACCTTATCATAAAACTAAGATACAAGAGCCAAGAATCGATTTTAAGGTTTTATTCGTAAATTAAGTGATTATATTATGAAACCGAAACTATATGAATGTAAAAACCTGATTTTTAACTAACATTTTATTATTTACAAATGTTCTAACTGCTGTCCGTTTTTATGTATACATTTATTAACTAATCTCTGACGAGTAGAGGCTACCGCTGTTTGAACTTCAGCCGTAGATATGCTATTAACAGCAACTTATATCCTTTCCATCATATTTTTTCTAGTTGTTGGTCGAGTTTGATATACCAAATCTTTCACTTTCCCCCATAAATAAAAATCTAAGCAAGTCAAATCAGGTAATCTGTGTGGCCATGGAAATAAGCTTCCTCTTCCTATCCACCGATTTGGAAATTGAACATTAAGATATTCGCGTACACTTTGCGCGAAGTGTGCTGGACACCCGTCGTGTTGCAACAGCATTATTAATCTTGTTTCTAGAGAAATGTCTTCCAATAACATTTTTATGCTTTGAGTTAAAAAAATTAAATACAGATATCCGTTAAGTGGTCCGTCAAAGAAATATGTCCAACAATTTTTCCTTTAGCTATACTACACCATACGTTTAGAGTCCATCGATTTTGCCGATCTAATTCTCTCATTCAATGGGGATTACTGTCCGACCAATAGTGCATATTATGGAGATTTACTTTCCCACAATTTGAAAATGTTGCTTCATCTGTCCATACCATTTGTGATAGAAATCGTGGTGTTTCTTCTAGCATACTCAGCATACAATGGAAGTAATTCAGTCTGTGGTCACAATCAGTTTCATTTAGCGCCTGATGCAATACTATGTGATATGGGTGCATTTTATGGTCTTTCAAACATTGAATACAGACCTACGGTCACACCTTAGTTTCTAGAAATTTGTCGTACACTAATATGTGGATTAGCAGTAACAAGAGCAATCACATTAGTAATGTTTTCTTCATTTTTAATCCTACGAGCTCTGACTTGTCTTCTGGTGCGTCTTACAGATCCAGTTTCCTGCATATATCTTGCAATGCGAATAAACACCTCTCTTGAGTAATGTCTTCTTTGCGGGCACCTTAAAGCATATTCTTGTGATGCGACAACAGGATTCCAAAAAAATATAAAATAAATTTCAAGCATATCAAATGCTTCCTCGTTAGAATAAGACATCGTGAAAACGTAAAACACCAACTATTGATAAAAAAACACACAGAAACACTACAAATAATTAATAAGATCAGTAATAAATTGAACATAGGATTTTGACGTTTATAAAACAAATTGTTTAAATTTCCTTACCTTCGTTGGCAACACATGGACTACATTGATTGAAGTACAAAACTGCATATGAATTTCACATGAGCATTAACAGGTGTTTAAATGATTTTAGACATTGGTTGTATTTTTACTATATTATGATAAAGATATTATGTATGGAATGAATTTTCAAAATAAATACTGAGCATTTTCTCTAAACGCCTAATGAAAAGTGTTTTATTTTCATAATATAAATTAATTTTTTCATGACTTCTACATTACTTCTGTATCGTAATTTTATAATAAAGTAATAAATTTATTTCATTTTAAAGTGATTACATAAATGCTATTCGTAAGTACGTTAATTTGTATAATGATTGTAATGAAGTTTAAGTTCATTCCGTGTCCATGTCCACTTGGCAGACATGATATTCTAATTTAAAGTAGACACCTTCTAGGATATAATCAAATAATATATATCGTATTGTTTTAGTGCGTAGGGTGTACAGATGTAAAACATTCAAAATTCTGATGCCGGTACATGGCACATTATGTTCTGAGCATAGATGAACCTGCTCTGTGGTTCTGTGTGCCGGTATGCGCGTGTCGCACTTACGCCATTTAGTCCAATCACAATCACTGACGAGATAACTGTCACGTTCGACAGTGTCAACATTTCCTATTCACGCAAGGGAGTGTTCTGTGTTCACGCATTAACCATACACAGTTTATTTTCAAATTGCCTCTACTCGTCAGAGATTAGTTAAATGTATACATAAAAAAGGACAGCAGTTTGAACATTTGTAAATAATAAAATGTTAGTTAAAAATCAGGTTTTTACATTCATATAGTTTCGGTTTCATAATATAATCACTTAATTTACGAATAAAACCTTAAAATCGATTCTTGGCTCTTGTATCTTAGTTTTATGATAAGGTAATAAATTTATTTCATATTAAAGTGATTAATTGTTATTGGTAACTATGTTAATTTGTATAACGATGCCTGAAAACAAATATTCTATAGAGATTTTGCTATATTCATATCCAATTTTGAGAAATGGCATAATAAGCACCAAAATACATAAAATTCGAGTTTTCTCTGAAACGGAAAAACATATTCGTTTTGGGTTTTCACTGAGTTCTTTCTAACTTCATTCGCTTTTTGATAGTTATATTATAATACTATGCTGCCATTTGAAAATTTTCGTAAAATTTAATAAAACTAGACTCCTCTACTCTAGCGCCCTCTGTATTTTGTGCATGTGTGACTGTAGATTTAAAATACTAATACCTGGAATTTCTTAAGAAAGCTCTTTCTAACAAGCCAAAATTCTTAAAATTATGTCTACTGGTTATCAAGTTATAGGCATTTGTTTGTAAAAAAAAATTCTCGCCCCCTACCTCCGCCACTGGTCCATAAGGAAATTTTTTTTAAACAGAAGTTGTAGATAAGTGAACGTTGATTACAAATTACCTAAAACCAGCTTATGTTATGCGTCAAGATTCTCGAGAAATTAAAGATTTTAGGTAAGCCATGACATTTTCGCTGCCTAGCGGCAGATTTAGAAAGCTGAAAATAATTTCCAACATTTTCTCATGGCCACTTTACTTATGCTAATTTTTTCCCGAAAGCTGCAGCTGTGATGGTTTTCGAGATACAGCCGGTCCGTGTCCTTATTTGAACACCCTGTATATATATATATATATATATATATATATATATATATATATATATATATATATATATATATATATATATATATATATATATATATATATATATATATATATATATATATATATATATATATATATATATATATGATAACTCAAAAAATAATTAACCGATTTCGATGAAACTTGGCAAATGCCTTTCTTTTATTAATGGCTTAGATGAGTTCGTTATCCAGAAAAATCGGACAGGGTTTTCCGGAACAATGTTGAGTTTTCTTTCGAAAAAAAATTTTGCTCCAAAAGTAACAAAGCTGTTTTAATGAAATTTACTATATATGTTGCCTCAGCCTTACTACGTACCAAAATTCAACTTTCTAAGTTTAAAGAAAATTGAGTTATTCAAATTTTAAATTTTCTTTCGAAAAAAATGTTTTTCTCCGAAAATTGCAAAGTTATTTTAATGAAATTTTGTGGATATCTTGCCTTAGGAAAGGCCTTATTACGTATTAAAATTAAACTCTCTAAGTTTATAGAAAATTGAATTACTTAAATTTGAAGCATTTAATAAAAATTCACTCCCCTAACGCACTTGCTGCGTCCCGAGTTTTTTAATCTATCCAGACACAGTTAGCTTAAAAGTATTAATTACAATCTTTTTAACAGAGAAAACTAGTTTCTCACCTTATCTTAATACATATTAATTAATCTTCGCCGAGTACTCTTTAATAATATGCAACAAAGTACCAGATGGAAACTTTGCGGGGCAAGTTCTACTAACTAGATTCGTTTCAATCCCGCAACTGATATAAATCACCCGTTTGAGATAGTGTCTATAGTTCTGGTTGAAGATCTGAAGATATTACATTGTGCATCTGCCAGTTTATACGGCCCCTTTATTCCAGGATTCATGAATACTAATCTATTAACGCAAGGATAGAACTTCTTGTAATTAACAGTTCTTACGAAATTCAGTTGAATTAAGTCGAAAGCTGGCTTGGAAAATGTATTCACGAAATAAAACTAATCTGCATTTAGTATTTCATATTTTATCCCTTCGGAGGAAGAGCTCTTCAGAACAGAATTTTGCCGGGTATTAAAACTTACAAAGTTTTATAAGAATAAGCTTTTCCTGGATTTCGAAAGTTCTAATGCCCATCTACTGTCAGTTATTATCGGTAATCTGTTATTAATTCTCATTATCAGTTTGCTTCCAACTATTTCACTGATTTATAGCCTATGAAATGAAGTCAAGAACGGTATTGAACTCAAAGCAAAAAATGTCTAATTAGCGAGAATTAATAAAAAAATCATTAAACTTTCGAAGTTTCAAAAAATTTTATTTTCGGATGGACCAAATGATACTATTGACCAACAAAAATCGGGCATTTATCAAATATCTTTAATAATGTAGTAATTCCCAGAAAATCTATTTTGGGCAAACGCAGAGATCAATAACCACAAGATTTAAAGAGCGCATAGCTCATTTCAAATTCAACAGAACCTGAAAATCTAGCGTTGCTCAATATTTGATTGACTCCTGCGGATCGGCAATAGTAATCTTAGGTTATTGAAAGTAGCGACGTAAAAAGCATTTTGCTAAAAGTCAAACTCTACGTTACTTATCAAGCGACAATTTAGATTATGTAGGACACTATGTGAAAACTGGAACCTGTGATGAGCACTGATAAGTACACTTGGAGAACCCAAATCTCCACAACACATCTTTTTTGAAGAGCTCACGATCGTTTCACTAACCACGTTAGCATCATCGGAGGATGAAAGAATTCTAAACTAAATTAACGACTACAAATGTAGGTATTTATATAGTACCTAGATAGACGACCTAAACTGAAGGTAAAATTATAGCCGGACACCCACCGTTTGTCTAACCAAGTTATCATCATCAGATGATGAAAAATTGAAAGACTTTTTCATCCTCTTTGTTAGTGAAACGATAGTTAGGTCTTTTAAAATGTGTTGTGGTGATTTGGGTTCTCCAAGTGTACTTATCAGTGCTTATCACAGGTTCCAATATTCACTTAGTTGCGGTAAAACGCATGTCCCAACCTCTAAAGTATGTATTCAGATTAACTAACACCGTTTCTAACCGTTCTAAAAAAACTAGAGGAGATCGCGTCTTTTTAATTTTGAAAAAATGACGAACCCTAGAGCTGTCTTGGGTCAGTTTGTATATATATATATATATATATATATATATATATATATATATATATATATATATATATATATATATATATATATATATATATATATATATATATATATATATATATATATATATATATATATATATATATATATATATATATATATATATATATATATATATATATATATATATATATATATATATATATATATATATATATATATATATATATATATATATATATATATATATATATATATATATATATATATATATATATATATATATATATATATATATATATATGTATGTATGTATATATATATATGTGTGTCTGTGTGTGTGTGTGTATGTTTTGATTATTGCCTTAAAAATATAAATACTTTGGTACGCATCTACCTTCGCTGGCTGTCTAACATTTTTAATAAGTTTCAGGTTTAATTATCAATGTGGTAGTTATTATCACAAATATGTTGTGCCGCGCATGACTTGTCTACACTACCGTATCTCAGCTGTGCCAGATGTTCGCGAAATCTAGTCACAATGGTTCTCTTATTCTGCCCAACGTATTTGAGATTACAACCTATCTCATAGATACTTAGTTCCTTAAACAGAGTGCCGCCACTGATTTACAGTCCTTTGTTTGCCCTCTCTCTCTTTGTCTGATACAGATAAAATGTTCCAAAACTTGCCAGGTAAAGTTATAAAGGAAGTTCAAAAACCTCGTGCGGCAATAAAAATACATTACACAGAAAATTTGCCTACGATTTAGTCTCTCTCTCTCTCTCTCTCTCGGTATTGTTCTTCACCTAAGACTCAGTATATAAAGTGATGTTTATTAGTAAGCAATTTAGAATTTTTCATCCTCCGATGACGCTAACCTTGTTAGTGAAACGATCGTCAGGTCTTTAAAAAGATGTTTTGTGGTGATTTGTGTTCTTCAAGTGCATTTATCAGTGCCCATCACAGGTTCCAATCTTCACTTAGTGGCTAAAATATCAGTTTTTTGGGAACATATTACGTTTATTTTCGGAAAATTTGTGTACATTTTCAAAGAACAAAATTTAATGAAATATGGTAGGATTGTTTCTCCTATACATAAATAACAATGGTAACCAAATTTGATGCCTGATTTTAATAAAAATGCACGTGAGTATTTGCTATTAAAATTATTTTATAAAAATTCATCACCATGACGCACTTGCTGTGTCCAGACTTTTTTTATTTCTATCCTTGGTTTATGGTTTATTGTATCCTATTCCATCAATTTTCCTTTACGTGGATCTATCTTTGCGGCTATTACCGACGCCAGGCAGCAGTACTATCGTGGAAAATTATCAGACCTTTAGTCTTTCTGTATTAAGAGTAGGGACTTTTCGCGTTTCCATCATTGTATTGTACACGAGATCGACGTATTTACGACCGGTTCTCTGAAAAACAAAACGTGCAGGTATTTAAACTACTCAAAAACAATGGCATAACCACACTTATGTAGTAGTAGTAGCAGTGGTGGGGAGGCCAACGCCAAGCAAGTAGGCCACAATGGGCCCTTTTTGCCAACCCCAGCAACCCAGCAACCATGCTCTACTCTTCCTCGGTTCCGTCGCCAAACCGCCTCGATCTCGAGATGAAGGCCGTGACGGTCTTCAATTGGACGGTACTTACCTGATTCCTCTGCAGAGTCCTCGATCCGAACAATTCTGCTCGAAGACTCCCAAAAGCCTCGCATTCACACAGGTAGTAGTAGGACGTTTCTTCATCCTCGCCGCATTCCTGGCAAATGGGATCCTTCTCTACGCCTATCAATGTGAGATGTCTTCTAAGGGCGAAGTGGCCTGTCAGCACCCCAAGGATGCGGCGAAGCGTAGGTCGACTCCTTCCGAGTAGCCAGACAGCTTTATCTCTGTCCGGCCCCTCCACAAAGTCCCTCGCCTGTCTGCAGCCACCAACCGACCCCCAGTGCCTCTCCATTGCTTCCTCGCTCCACCTGTCTAAGGCGACAGATACCGTCTTGCTACTTATGCCTATCGCAGGCTCCGGGCCACAGAACGGCCGCCGTGAACCAAGTCTTGCGAGATTCATCGCCACCTCATTCCCCGCTACGCCACAGTGTCCTGGAACCCACACCAGTTGCACCTCCTTCGGCCTAGCTATCCCTCCGAGGGCGTCAGCGCACTCCTGAACCAGTGTTAACCTGATTCTGGCCGCGCAGACTGCCCGGAGGACCGCCTGGCTATCCGAGCAGATGTACACACATTTCTCGGGACTCCTCTTCATATCCTGTCTATTGGCCACAGACAGGATAGCATACACCTCTGTTTCAAATGCCGTGGTATATGCGCCAAGAGCATAGCTCTCGCGCACCCCCAGGCCATCGATGTATATTCCTGCCCCGGAGGATTGTTGGTCCTCCAGCCGCGATCCGTCGGTGAAACAGACCAGGCTTGCGGGCTGGAATGCAACCTCAGTTTCCCTCCACTGATCCCTACTGGGGATCCTGAGGGTGTATGGCCTAGTCAACCTAATATGGTCCTCGGCATCCCGCACCTTTATGGAGGAAATCGGAATTTTCTTTTCCACCACCTTGGCGACCCTTGCATGCCCTATTACTGCTCCCTCTCCGCACCAGTGTCCTGAGTCCCGCATTCTAAGATGCGACCCCATAGCCTCCCTTCTAATACAGATGGGAAGCGGTGGCAGCATCATCAGGACCTCTACTGCGGCTAAGGGTGTCGTCCTCATAACGCCTGTGATACCCAGGATTGCCAGCCTTTGGGGTTTGGCCAGCTTCCTGCTGGTAGTTTGGTTCACACCACACCACCAGACCAACGCCCCATAGAGTATTCTCGGCCTGACGATCGCAGTGTAGATCCAATGAAGGATCTGAGGATTAAGTCCCCAGGTCCTCCCTATCACACGACGCAGCTGTCAGAGGGTCGCTACTCCCTTCCTCACTACTCGTTCTATTTGCGACCCCCATGTTAGTTTGGGGTCCAGGATCACCCCCAGATATTTGATATTTGGTTTACGGAGAGTCCCTGCTCACCACACCACCTTTCGATTATGCTACACACTTATTGCATGATACTGCTTATTAGTAGTAAAATTTATCAATTAGTTTTGCAAATAAAAATAAAATCAAAGTTGTAGCTCCATGTGGTTGTTTCTTAAAAACACGCTTTGATTATTTACGTACATTGTGTTGAATATGAGATATCAAAGTAAACTGGTTGATAGGAAAAGAGGATATCTGGCAACACTGTCAGAAAGTTGTCCGGAAATGCTGAGAGCGCCCTCTGGCGAGCGAGAGCGTGGAGAGTGGACCCGGAACACTATTGTACTTCTCCTAATGCGTGCACAACAAAAAATGGAATTCACTACGCCCACGTTTGTCCCTCAGCTCTGGAGTTTGAATAAGCTGATTTGCATGAGGTTTTTCTGTTATTTCGTTTCTTTGTGCACAACCAATTTATTGTTGAACGACTTATATGTGAAAATCAAATTTGATAGTCGGGTACTGCTTACATCCCAGTTTATAAATTTCTGGTCGTCGCTTTTTATTCATATTTGTTAATCATAAGGTATAGAACATTTATTATTTTGCTTAATCTAATAAGACGCTTAATTAAACATTTCAAACAACTTGTGAAAAGATTAAATGATAAATAATACTATATGTACAGTGTGTCCCAAAGTGGCTGGGAACGTATTGCTATCTCAGTTATTATTAGAGTTAGGGAGACGGTTAAATTAGCAATGTTTTGTAGAATTTCATACTCGTTCTAAATATTACTTGTATTTTGCGCTGTCTCTTTTCGTTTTCGAGTTATTTTGAAGAAAACAAAATTTGCCGATTTCTCCTTTCTTCAATATCTGAGTAGGAGTTGATCTGACATATCTACTTGCACATTATCAGGACACTTTTTACATAGTAATCTTTCTATGCTATTCTCAACTTTGGATTGTCATTTGTTTTGGAGCTACAGGTATCAACGTTTGTTTTTATTATGGCAGCCCTATTGAATTTTTTGATCATGTGATAGCCCATGAAAAGAGCTTTCAAATGATGTACAATATGCTTGATAAATCTTGTAATTGCATTGATAATTTTGACAAAAACCGTTTTGAGAATAGTAGGCTATCAAATCCAATACCAGAAAACAAATGACAAAAAAAAGTGTTCAAAAAGCAGTAGGCCATGGAGTCTAACAATAGACTTATACTTTTAACATAAATTTCCGTAATGATTCACGATATAAAAATATTGTGATTCAATTTACAATACTTAATTAAGTAATAATGCTAGCTAATATTATGTGAAACAGTTTAATAACGAAACCCGGCAATAACAAATAGAAACTTTAACTCCACAAAACAACACAATTAGAGACGGAACTTAGCAAATAATAAAATCGAAACTTAGAAATACACTAAATAGAAAATTGTTCAACAGGGCCACCGTTTTGTTCAATGCACTTTACACACCTTTTTTAAACAAGCCTGCAAACTCTGGTGAGGATGTTTCGGTTAATACGATTTATAGATTGCGTGATTATGTTTCGTAATTCATCAATATTTTGTGGTGGATAGAGTTTATACACATCTTTCTTCAGAGTACCCCAAAAATAAATATATATCGATGGGTGTTATATCAGGATTTCGAGCACACCAATGAACCGACCCATTGTTACAAATGACACGATTATTAAAATTTTGGTACAAAAATTCTTTGACGATCCTAGTATTGTGAGCTGGACAACCGTCTTGTTGGTACCAAATCTCGTCTAAATTATCATGAACTCTTCTAATTAATGGTAAGATATCATTTCTCAATAAATTAAGATACCTTTCCCCAGTTAAATTATTTTCAAAAAAGAACGGACCAGCAATGAAGTTACCTGTTTTTTTTTTTTAAATTAACTGTCTAATCTACAAATAAAAATAACAGCACTTTGCCTCATAAGCCGCACCAAACATTAATACCAAATCTGTCTTGCAATCGTCTTTCTTCCTTTAGATCAGGATTTTCATTTGCCCAATAATGCCTATTATGGCGATTATACACACCACAATTGGTAAATCTGGATTAATCGGTCCATATAATTTTCAAATGAAAATTTTTATCTTGCTGACATTGTCCTTGATACCATCTGTAGAATTGAAGTCGCTTAGGGTAATCGTCAACATTTAAGCCTTGTATGATTGTAGGTTTGTATGGATAGTGATGACTTTGTTTTAGTACACGGTGTACCGTACTTTTGGAATGTCAATTTTTTCACCATAAAACCGAACAGATTGCGGAGGGATTTCGTTTGAAACCTGTAAGACGGCATTATTTCTTTCTTCATTTCTAGGCATTGGTAGTTTCTTTGCGTGGAAGCTACCGTCGTTCAATATATTGGTCGCTATCCTGCGAATATTTTGGTGTTTGGTTGTCGTCTTTCTGAGTTTTTGTTTTGATATGAATTTGCAGCTGCCTCAGTATTTCGGTTAGAACAAATATAACATTCCAACATGTCAAAATATTCTTTATTACTGAACATGTTGTTGAATAATATTTAAAATAAACCAGAAGCAAACTATTTAGTACAAAATTTTAAGCAACGTGTTAAATACAACTCAAATTGTTCAGATAATTAAGAATGTTAAAGATCAGCGGTCTCGTCTAACGTCAATCAGCTATCAAGCCGCTTGGAGTCGCATTGTAAAACTTAGCGCTTTTGAAAGCAAACATTGTCCCGGCATTGGGAAATGGATGGGCCAGTGGTGACAATTTACAAAATTTTTAGTCGATTGTACACAGTCTACATCTATAACATATTGTGTTAACAGAACTGTAGTGACGACATACTACCTATTTCTGCAGCGATTTGGTGTCTTATCGTTCATTTCACAATGTTCTACATTCTGATATCTTGCAATGATACCTCTAACTTCCGTTGTTTAGATTTTCATTCACCATTTATTCAAATAGCATAGCAGTACAGGTAACGTCATGTGTCTTTCTCCAACATTGTAGATATTGTATTACAGAATCTGAAGTGATGTTAAGGATTATTTTCATTTTAATTTCGGATAACTTTATTTTTCTTTGACCACACAACCACGTCTGCTCATGTTGTTTTAAGTTATAGATTTTCGTTCAAATCACTCAAACAGTTTGAGAGATATTGCGTTTTAAAAAACTTTTATTTTTAATTTTTGTTAAGAAAAATTGGGCGTTAAGATCTGATGAACGAACTCATCCAAGCCATTAAAAAATAAAGGCAATTCCCAAATTTAGTCCAAATCAGTGAAGTATTTCTTAAGTTATCGGTTGGATATATATATATATATATATATATATATATATATATATATATATATATATATATATATATATATATATATATATATATATATATATATATATATATACAGTGTGGAACAGCCAAATGGAATAAATTCGATAACGGATAAATGAGGGCGTGTTGGGAAAAACGCTTGGACACTTCGATTTGTATTTTTAACTGCGCATCTTTTTCAAGAAAAAAAAATTATATAGGGTGCGTCATGTTACAGTGGCCAATACCAACTTTCTTATTTTAAATACAAGCCCCTGTATATTATTAATTTTTTGGATTCTTCAGAAAATTCTAGACATAATTCATGTACAATGTCCTATACCTATCTTCAACTGTTTCGGAAATATTAAGTATTTTCAGATTTATTACAAAAATTAACATTAAAAATAGAAAATTATTTTATTTCACAAATTCGCTACATTGCATTCAATACTTATTTCCCATTCAGCTCTTGATAATGAGAAAGTAAACAAAAACCATTCCTGCGTTTCTTTTTACTGATATGAAATGAAACAAAAACAAAAACAGTTTTCTTTCTGTTCGTATAAAACTCGTAGCCTTAGCAACTTGTTGTCTGCCTGCATGACAGTAGTGATTAGTGTCAGTGCTATTGTCGTTTGAATTTCGTTAACTGTACGTAATAATATCAGAAAAATGGTTCATTTAACAGAAATGCACAAAATAACCATTCTACAAATGATTGGTTATGGAGATAACACACGGACACAGATGGAAGTGTCTCGCTTATTTCACGAAAAATTTCCAAATTTGCCGCCTGTATCCCAAGGAACAATTAGCAAAATAGAAAAGCAGTTTCGCGAGCTTGGTCATGTGAGACAGATAAAAAAAGTAGCTGCCAATGCAGTAAGTGATGATACGAAATTGGATATTACGCTTGAGTTTCAAGAAAACCCACATACTTCTGGTCGACAAGCAGCACAACTATTCAACGTTAGCCACACAGCAATTTTTCGAACATTAAAGGAAAGTAAAATGCATCCCTATAAAATGATACCAACTCAGGAGCTCATGGAGGACGATTTCGATAGGAGAACGTATTTTTGTGAACAAATGATGGCAATGTTAGATAACAATGTGATCCAATTAGAAGATGTTTTGTTTTCTGATGAGAGCACATTTACACTTCACGGTCATGTTAATCGTCAAAATTGCCGCTATTGGTCTAATGAGAATCCTCATTGGATGAGAGAGGAACATACGCAATATCCTGAAAAAGTTAATGTTTGGGCAGGAATTGTTGGAAATCATATCGTAGGTCCCTTTTTCATTGATGGCAACTTGAATGGGGATAAATATTTAGAACTGCTCCAAAATAATGTCGTGCCAACTTTGACAAACTTATATCCAGATCCAGCAAACCCACAAGTTCCTGCCAATAAAATATGGTTTCAGCAAGATGGAGCACCGCCCCATTACCAAATCAATGTCCGGCAGTACCTGAACCAAATTTTTCCAAATCGGTGGATAGGGAGGCGCGGATCGATAGAATGGCCAGCACGATCTCCTGATCTGTCGCTATTAGACTACTTTTTGTGGGGATATGTCAAAAGTATTGTATACAAAACTAAGCCCCTCAACTTAGATGACTTAAAAAGACGAATCACGCTTGCAATTAGATCAGTCACGCCTGAGATGTTGAGTAATGTTAGAAGACATTTCTATACCAGATTAGCATGTTGCCAAGATGTTCGTGGCGAGCATTTTGAACATTTACTACATTGACATTAATTTTTTTTTTGTTTTTTTAAATTATTAAGAAATAATCAGTATTTCTTATTAGAATTTGTGAAATAAAATAATTTTCTATTTTTAATGTTAATTTTTGTAATAAATCTGAAAATACTTAATATTTCCGAAACAGTTGAAGATAGGTATAGGACATTGTACATGAATTATGTCTAGAATTTTCTGAAGAATCCAAAAAATTAATAATATACAGGGGCTTGTATTTAAAATAAGAAAGTTGGTATTGGCCACTGTCACATGACGCACCCTATATAATTTTTTTTTCTTGAAAAAGATGCGCAGTTAAAAATACAAATCGACGTGTCCAAGCGTTTTTCCCAACACGTCCTCATTTATCCGTTATCGAATTTATTCCATTTGGCTGTTCCACACTATATATATATATATATATATATATATATATATATATATATATATATATATATATATATATATATATATATATATATATATATATATATATATATATATATATATACACTTTTTAACTGATCTTGGAAATGGGTGTCAGGAGCCCTAATAAGCGCTCGTTTGAAATAAGTTTCACCATCGATACCTCTCTATTAGTGAATTTTTTTAACGAAAATACACTTAAAAATGTTCCATCGCTGTACTTTAAACTTGTTAATGAAGTTCATATTTATAATGAAAAATTTACTTTGAAAGATACCTTGTCGCACAACAAATTACTTGTCAGTTTTATGAAGGGTTATGTAAGGTGGTGTAAAAAACTTTAGCAATAAAAATATTTTAATAACGTCCTACAAAATCAAAAACATCTCTGAAGTCACAGTAGCGATATGGCGGCAACAAATCAAATCATTTTATGCATTTACGCGAAGAAGGGTAGTGAGAAGTTAAAGACGAAATCATTGAAGGCAACCCAATATTGAAAAGTGAAACCAACTTTTCTCATTTACAGTAAATTGAATTTTCCTTACCATTCTGAATCCTAATTCATTTTCGAATATATAAACCTTTGCATTTGTGTTTACTTTATCAGCGGTTCTGAAACTTTTCAACGAGAGATTTTTGATTGCGATATTAATACAATACGTCGGCTAAAAGTCCCTCCAGGGTTTGGTTTATACATTAATTCAATGCGAAAAGATGAAATTCTGCCACAATAACTGCACAACACAAACCGTTAGCTACACAGGTTGTTAAATAAGTATGCATGCAAACTCGAAGGAATTCAGTGAACGTTGCTGCCCTTGGAGAATTAATACTGATTTGGTGTTAATACAAAAAGCTTGTAGTAACGTAAATACTTACCGGCTTTACTTTTCAGTTACAGAATGTTAAGATTTGATAGAAATTGGTAATATATTTTTAGTTAATTTTCTTAAAAAATATATATACTAATGAAGAGATCTGTCTTTATATATATATATATATATATATATATATATATATATATATATATATATATATATATATATATATATATATATATATATATATATATATATATATATAAAGGGTGCTTCACGGTGAGTGGCCTATTAGACGTTTCTGGAGAACTACATCTATTTAAATTCTGAAAATTTGTATCCGCACGTTTTTGATATTGATCTTTCTAACTAAAATATTTTCAATTAGCCTGCACTTTCGGTTATACCGGAAATCGACGCAAACTTTGTTTTTTTTAAATGAAACACCCTGTATATTATTAGCTTTTTGAATTACACGTTCAATTTAAGGGCCACTTTATGACAACATATTCGGGCTAGTTTGTACCGTTTCGGATTTATTCGCCATTTTGTAGAAAAAGTTACGATTGGAGCGCTTTAGAAAAATTCCGATATCTTTAAAGACATGTAAGACAGAAACATGCGGTTTTCACTATCCAATAGAGCGTAAAAATTTATACATACTGTTATAAACACAATACGATTTTAAGATAACTGTTATTTATAAAATACATTTGAATTTGAAAATTTTCAATCAGGGATAAATTGATTTTTTTTAATAGAAGGGTACCCATATGTCACCAGCATCTGATTTGGCGTTAAATTCCATATCTTCTAAGTATACATTATCCTATACCTATCTCTTATAGTTTTCTTTGAAAATTGATTTGAAAATATTAATGGTCAGCGGGGTAGAGCCAACCTTTGACTACTTCTGCCTTTAATGAGTGTCTTATTTTAAAAGGGACATACAGTAACTTGCAGTTCCAACCGATTCCTTTTTTGATAACTTTCCGACCTATATTGGGTATTTCCTATAGCTAAAAAGAACAGTTTTTGAGGTATTTAGAGACATTCAAAAACATAACACAGCATAATTTTTCCTTATACTATGGTTGAACGTCAACGTTAAGGCAAGTGTGCCATGATGAACAATTTATATTACATACTTGTCATTCTAAATTATTCGATAAATGTCAATGTACTAATGTTCACATTTAAGATGGAAAATCATTATTCCAATGCAGATTATTTGAATTTATTTTACATCCATGGAGAATGTAACCGAATTATTAGTAGAACATGTAGAAGGTTTAATGAGTTAAATCCTAATATGCCACCCATGAGTGAAAAGAAGTTTAGAAGGATTGAGTCAAATTTCCTAGAATTTGGTACTTTTAAAACACCCAAAGTGAATCCCAGTCCAGTGACTAGAGATGAAGATAACGAAATAACTGTCCTGGCTTACTTCGAAGCATATCCACATGCCTCTATCTACACTGCAGTGAACGACATAGGTATTCCTTACTCCTCTGTGGAAAGAATCTTGTAGAAGCCCAAAATGCACAACTGTAAGTTTACTTTAGTGCAATCTCTGCATCCAGAAGATGCTAGTAAAAGGGTCCAGTTTTGTGAAACGATGTTAATTCATATTCAAGGAGATGATGACTTTTAAAAAAAATTATATGGGCTGATGAACCAAAATTTTCTCATGAAGGAGTTTTCAATAGACATAACAATCATGTTTGGGCAAATCAAAACCCTCACGCTATTAGGGAAAGGGGATTTCAAGTAAAATTTTGTTTCAATGTGTTTTGTTTATTGAAAGGTAATAACTTTTATTATCGTATTTATGATGGAACCTTAACTTCTAATCGTTACATGGAAATATTAAGAACAATAGTTACAGACTTTTTAGACAATTTATCATTATCAGAATATAGAACTTGTTGGTATCAACATGATGGAGCTCCTGCTCACTCTACACGAAAAATGTCTAACACACTCGACGGTCTCTTTGGAGATAGATGGATTGGAAAGTGCGCTCCCTGGATATGGCCCGCAAGAAGTCCAGATCTTACCCCGCTTGATTTCCATCTTTGGGGAAAGATAAAAACCAAAGTATATGAAACGCCTGTCAATTCACGCGAAGAATTAGAGATCAGAGTAAGAAGGGCGTTTGAAGAGTTAGATAGGAAGGAGATTCTGTCAGCAACCACTAGCGATGTTACGACACGAATATTAAAATGTTTGAGTGTTAATGGACAACATTTTGAGCAGTTACTAGTTTAGGAGGTGTGAGTTGTTTTGTTACTCGTGTTGTAATAATACTTCAAGGATTTATAAGATTGTGTAAGGTAATAATATCACTGTTGTTATCGCTAGAATTTTTTTTTAATTTTTTTTTTAAATATATTCAATACATAGTTTTCAAACACAGTAACAATATTTCTTTATTATAATTTTTTACTTTAACATGAAAAAATTTTGTTTCTACTGTATTTTTTTTTGTTACGTACAAAAAAAAATGACACCGCCCTGCTAAAAATTACTATTTTCAAATCAATTTTCTAAGAAAATTATAAGAGATATGTATAGGGTAATGTATACTTAAAAGATAGGGATTTTAACGCTGAATCAGATGATGGGGACATATGGATACCATTCTGTTAAAAAAAAATCAAACTATCTCTGATTGAAAATTTTCAAATTCAAATGTATGTTATAAATAACAGTTATCTTAAATCGTATTATGTTTATAACAGTATGTAGGAATTTTTATGCTCTATTGGATAGTGAAAACCGCATGTTTCTATCTTGCGTGTCTTCAAAGATATCGGAATTTTTCTAAAGCGATCCAATCGTAATTTTTCCTACAAAATGGCGAATAAATCCGAAACGGTACAAACTAGCCCGAATGTGTGGTTATAAAGTGTCCCTTAAATTGAACGTGTAATTCAAAAAGCTAATAATATATAGGGTGTTCTATTTAAAAAACAAAGTTTGTGTCGACTTCCGGTATAACCGGAAGTGCAGGCTAATTGAAAATATTTTAGTTAGAAAGCTCAATATCAAAAACGTATGGATGCTAATTTTCACAGTTTAAATATATGTAGTTCTCCAGAAACGTCTAATAGGCCACTCACCGGAAGCACCCTGTATATATATATATATATATATATATATATATATATATATATATATATATATATATATATATATATATATATCACACCGATAACTCAAAAAATAATAGATCTATTTTGATAAAATTTGGTAAGTATCTTCATAACGATATTTAAAACCTGAACGTTGGGTGCAAGGATGACGAAATTTAAAAGACCCACCGTTCGGGTGGCAGTATAACGATATTGAATGATTAATTAAAGCCAGTATGACTTAATTAAATGCACAATTAATAAAGAATAACATTTATAAAAGCTCAATTTGGCTGCTCAGTCAAGGCATAAGCTTTAATACAATTTAAATACAGGGCATGCGCATTAACACTTACACTTGGCAGGGTATGAAATGTACAATTAAAAATCAGGAATGCAATAAAATCAGTTCATTCAAAATTATCTAAGTTATATAATGCTGCTTCTTCGAACCAATCAAATTAAAAAGAATGATTGACTACTTTAAATTAATCCTTGAGGCTGTCAAGATTAATTGTGGAGCAAAATATTGCATCTTAAAGAAAAGGTTTGCAGATAAATTGTGTACTTAGCTTGTCAGTTCGGTCGATGTGGTTCAGACCGCTGCCCTTGTAGCGACAAACTAGATCCATCTAGGCCAGGATATTAGGTTGCCTCATTGTACATAGGCATTTTCCTCATTTCCATGGGCGTCTGTCTGCTTTTCTCATCCTGATCCCTCTGATATCTCACAAAACGTCACCGAAATTATCCAAATTGGCATGGAATTATGTATTCCACGTACACAGAAAACCTCTTCAGCCACTCAAAAGCCCTGGTTCTCTGAATCCTGTGACAAAGCCAGACTTGAAAACGTCGACGCTCACAAAACCCTTCTACACAATCCCAGTCAAGAAAATCGTCAAGCATTTAACGACGCAAGAAACCGCTATGTCCACATTCTTTCTGAGGCAAAAAACTCGTTTAATAACCACATCAAAAACAAAGTCCTCTCAAGATCCAACGGCAGCAAACCCGTCTGGACTGTTGCTAAATCTATTGGGAATAATTTCTGCAAGAGCACGTTTCCACCTCTTGTCTCAGGGGAAGAAATTGTTTCTACCGCCCTGGGCAAGGCTGAACTTTTGCCTCGTTCGCCGGGAATTCTACTCTCAACCCACCTTAAAATGTGCAACCACCAACAGTCCTCAATGTCGCGCATAAAAGGACGGATATCATTTTCAAAACTAAAAAGGTACGAAAGATGCTCTCTTTTCTTAATACCAGGAAATCCTCTGGCCTTGACGAGATCTCAGCAACTGTTCTTAAAAAATGCGCACCAGAACTTGCTCCTGTCCTGACTCGTCTGTTTCAGACATCTTACAACAGAGTCATATTCCCTAGGAACTGTAAAACTGTTCGAGTACAGCCCGTCCCCAAGAAAGGATCCAAAACGCTTCCTAGCAACTACATGCCTATTTATCTCCTTTCAGTCGTCTCTAACGTGATGGAAAATATATAAACACCGAATTACTTACATTTCTTGAAAAACACAGTCTAATCCACGACAGGCAGTATGGATTCCGTCAGCGCAGATAAACTGCCGACCTCCTTTCCTTTGTCACCCATTCTTGGAACAAGTCTATGGAACTGCACGGTGAATCCAATTGATGCAGGAGTTCCTCAAGGTTCCGCTTTAGCCCCTATTTTGTTTGTTCTCCACATCAATGACATCCTCTCTAGCACATCCAATCCAGTTCACAGTTACGCAGACGACAGCATCCGCCACTCAAATATACAATATTCTAAGCCTATCTCTTTAGCCCAATTAGATGAGGATGGCAGACTCATGGAGGGTTCTGTCTCCGTGGATCTCCAAAAAATATTAGACTGGGGAGGTAGAAATCTTGTACAATTTAACCCCACTAAATCTCAGTCTAGCTTTCTTTCTTATAAGAGATACACTAGCCCAAGACCTATCACAATAAACAACCAAGTTATTCAAAGTAATGAGTCCTTTTCACTTGTTGGCATTTCTGTGGATCGAAATCTCATTTGGCACCAACATGTCACATCAATTGCAGAAGCGGCTGCTAAGAAATTAGGTTTGCTCTTCCGGGCTCGCAAATACTTTTCACCAGCTAAATACTGCTCCCACATCTGGGGTGCCTCTGCCGCTTATACACTCGCTATCCTGGAATCCATTCAGAAGAGAGCTATACGTCTCATCGGTGATCCTACCCTCACCCAAAGGCTGCCATCCTTTGCCCGCCTATGTGGCGTTGGTGACCTCTCGCTCTCTCTTTTATAGATATCTGCACGGGCACTGCTCAGAGGAGCTTTCTTCCATAGTTCCTCCACCTGCTGCACCCAACAGATCTACCAGGGGAACAGAGCGAATGCACCCTTTTATTGTTCAGGTCACCAGATATAGAACATCTTGTCATGCCCGCTGTTTTGACCCGAGGATTTCTAAGTTGGGGAATTTTTTGCCGGCACATGTTTTTCCTTCTCCTCCGAACCTCCAAACCTTCAAGTCCAGAATTAACAATTTGCCTCGTTTCTCCTTGTCGACACCCACGGTAGGATAGTATTTAGGCTTTAAGCCCTCGTGGTGTGTTGTTGAGATATTAAAAAACTAATATATTTCCTAATTCAGTTATTTGCATACTTAAAAAAAAACGATGTTAATCTGTAAAAAATCGTATATTCTAATGTAAAGAGCTGCATTTTGTTTTGTAAATTGATATGGGAATTATATATCTCGGTATCATTTTACAAGAAAAGTTGTGTATTTCTAATAAACGATTGTTTGCAGTTTTGGTAAAAAATGTCATTTACTTATTTTATCTAGAAAATTCACTAGTGCAAAGGGTTTGTATTATCCTTTATTATTACATTGAGCAAAAGCTAATGATATTAATCTATGTTGAAGGTCGGACCTGACAAAGCCTAGACTGACTTATCTTTAAGATAAATTGCCTCGACATGTTTTAGGCATCTGGCAACATTGTCTGCGGGTCAGTGTGAATCGCAGTCTCATTTCTTCAGGGACAGAGTGTTGTTCCCAGCCGAGTGCGACCGCTAATTAACCACATTTGCAAATGGATCTCAATCTCCCTACAACCGCTTCTGACCTGTCCATTATGTGCACCCGCACGACCAATGCTATTTATCATAGAGATCCAGGTTCCAACCAACCTTTGTATTATTTCCTCTGACATGTATTCATTAAGCTTTCCAATTAAATCCAACAGCCTAACCGTCCAATGTGTCTTTAGTATACTGAAATTGATTCACGAAAGGGCGCACGCTTACACTAATATTCTTGCATGTTTGAAAAAAACAATGGAATTACATTGACATTAGTTTTAAAAATTACAATCTAAGGGTGATGTAGCCCTGTCATCGAAACTATGATTATCTGTCTTCAGCAGCTCTCTCCATTTCATTTTTTATTTTTTTTATTTCAACAACACACCACGAGGGCTTACACCCTAAATACTATCGTACCGTGGGTGTTGACAAGGAGGAAAGAGGAAGCTTGCTAATTTTGGACTTGAAGGTTTGGAGGTTCGGAGGAGAAGGAAAAACATGTGCCGGCAAAGAATTCCACAACTTGGAAGTCCTCGGGACAAAAGAGCTGGCATAACAAGATGTTCGATGTCTGGTGACCTGGACAGTAAAAGGGTGTATTCGCTCTGTTCCCCTGGTAGATCTGTTGGGGGCAGCAGGTGGGGGAACTATGGAGGAAAGCTCCTCTGAGCAGTGCTTGTGCAGATATCTATAAAAGAGAGAGAGTTCACCAACGGCACGTTGGTGCGCAAGGGATGGCAGCCTTTGGGTGAGGGTAGGGTCACCGATGAGACGTATAGCTCTCTTTTGAATGGAGTCCAGTATAGCGAGTGTAGAAGCGGTAGCTGCACCCCAGATGTGGAAGCAGTATTCGAGGTGTAGCCTTATTTGTGAAGTATATAAGGTATAGAGATTAGCTGGTGAAAAATATTTGCGAGCCCGGAAGAGGAAACCTAATTTCTAAGCAGCCGATTGATACAACATATTGATGCCAATTAAGATTTCGATCCACAGAAATGCCAACAAGAGAAAAGGACTCATTACTTTGAATAACTTGGTTGTTCGTTGTGATGGGTCTAGGGCTGGTGTATCTCTTGTGAGAAAGAAAGCAAGACTTAGTTTTGGTGGGGTTGAAATGTACAAGATTTCTACTTCCCCAGTCTAAAATTTTTGGAGATCCATGGAGACAGAACCCTCCATGAGTCTGCGATCCTCATCTAATTGGGCTAAAGAGACAGGCTTAGAATATTGTATATTTGAGTGGAGGGTGCTGTCGTCCGCGTAACTGTGAACTGGGTTGGATGTGCTAGAGAGGAAGTCATTGATGTGGAGAAGAAAAGCGTATGTTGTGTGGGTTAATTGTTGTTTTGTTTGCGCAGTGTTCTGCATTTTATGCCCTTTCATGGGTTTGTTTTTATATGTTTTTTTGTATGTTAGATAATGACTCCTTAAGTGTAGGTTTGGGGCCTCTTTTATTGAGTCTCTATTGTGGATTTACAATCTTTATATATAATGCTCTGTGTAACGAGTTGCTACATATTATGTTTTGACGTGTTCCTTGCCCGTTTGGGATTTTATGAATAAAGTTGTATTATTATTATTATTATTAAACAAAGTAGGGGCTAAAGCTGGACCTTGAGGAACTCCTGCAATAATTGGATACAGTTTAGAGGAATGGCCATCCAGAACAACAGATATGCTCCTGTTGGAGAGAAAATTTGCTGTCCAGGTACAAAGTTTTGGTGGTAGGCCATAGGCCGGAAGTTTATTAAGCAGCGCTGCGTGCCAGAACTGGTCGAATGCTTTGGATATGTCTAGAGCAACAACCTAAGATTCACCGTGTTGTTCCATAGACTTGTTCCAAGAATTGGTGACAAAGGAAAGGAGGTCGGCAGTTATAGCTTCCATACTCCATCACTTGTGCCAGGTTTTCCAGAAATTTCCTCTGGTCTAGTTACTAGAGAGCTACCGTCCCATATCCGTTATTCCGATATTTGCAAAAATATTAGAACTGGTTATAAAAGCAAGATTAATGTAGTTCTTCGAAAGACAGAAAATATTGTATAGCTAGCAACATGGCTATAGAAAAAATCACTCTACTATTACTACAATCATTAGTGTAATTCAGAATATTTTAAACGCTCAAGATGAGAATGAAGAAACAATGATCGCTTGCTGCGACCTGTCAAAAGCCTTTGATACAGTTCATCATCAGGCTTTATTGAATAATCTTTTTTAGAACTTCTAAGATCATATCTGGCGGAACGTCAGAAGATAGTAAAGCGGAACAATCAAATGTCAAGGCAACGTTTTCTTAATCATGGAGTGCCCCAAGTCTCCGTTTTGGTACCTATTCCATTTGTTATGTATGTGAATAACCTGGTTGCAAACATATCATGCTGTAGCGCATATCTGTACGCGGACGATACAACTTTGGTTTTGAGGGACACAACGGCGAAAAATTTTGTTAATAAATGTCGAAACACCATGGGTGATGCAAAACGTTGGATGACATCAAACAGGTTGAAATTAAATGATGTCAAAACTCAGATCATGGTTTTTAATGAAGTACCACACAAGAGTATAAAGTTTCTGGGCATATATAAGGACAGAGATTTAAAATGGAGTGATCATTTAAGTCAGCTTAAACATAAACTTACCCGCGCCATTTACTCAATAAGGGTCGTTAAGAATACAGCAAATCTGCAGGCTGTAAGGTCAGCCTACTTTGCAAATTTTCACAGTGCTACAAACTATGGGATTGTGTCCTGGGGAATTCTGTGGAAGCTCATGGTGTTTTAGTTCTGCAGAAAAGAGCGTTGAGGGTGTTGTGTGGTCTCGGTTGGCTGTAAGGGTTAATTTAAATAACTTGGAATATTGACTGTTACATCTTTGTTTGTGTATAACTGTTTGATATACGTGCATCAACATATAGATGATTTTAGAACAAATGATGACTAAACACAAGAAATAGGAAGGCGTTGCAAACACCTTTGCATCGACTGAAGCGGACACAACAGGGAATTGATTATATCGGAGCTAGACTCTATAACAAGCTCCCTATTTCTTATAAGAATTTGGACAGCAAGGCTTTTAAGAAAGAAATAAAGCAATATTTGCTCAAGGTAACAATTTATTCGCTAGACGAATATTTTAATTTGTGAGTACGGTACTCACTTTTCTTTAATTGGTTGTCATTGCTGTATTTTGGATATTTGTTTGTGTTTGTATTTCATAATTCGTTTTTAATTTATATTTAACTTTTTATACTGGCCTGATGGTAATTTTTATGTTTGTGTTTTTTTTTGTATGCTTGTTCATAACCAGTGTTGTCGTTATTTTGCATATTATGGCTTATTTGTTGTTTTATACAGGCACATACCTGCTGACACTATTTGTAATATTTTTTCTTATTGCAAATAAAGATTGTACTTACTTATTAACTAATAAAAATCTCTGTGTGAAAACGACGCAGGTGAGACCATATATTTGGAATTTTTCAGGCCTACTTAAAAGTACTAATGAGGAGATCTGTGTTATATATATCACACCGGTAACTCAAAAAATAATGGGCCGATTTGGATGAAATTCGGCAGGTGCCTTTCTTTTGTAAGTGACTTGGATAAGTTCGTTAGCCGGGAAATTGGACTAGTTTTTACCGAAAAATTTGGGGTTTCCTTTCGGAAAAATTTTTATCTCCGAAAATAACAAAACTATGACAACCAATTTAGCGCATACGTTTCTACTATCAAACTTACCACACATGTGGAAATTCAGATCTGTATCTTGAAAGAAAAAAAGTTCCAGCCATTTAAATAAAAACAAATTGGGTGCCCCTGTTAATCAGGGGAAAGCACAAGAACAAAATGTTTTGTGTGGTTAACAAAACCAATTGAATATTACATACAACAAAAATATTTTGAACATTTTATAACTTTTCTTCTTAAAACGTCAAAGTCGTGATTTGAAACGATAAAATTTGCAATTTTCAGACAAATCATCTAAAACAATCACGCACTGTGCCGAAGAAATGTCATAATAGGTGTGTTTTGCGAAGCCTTAAATATCAGCTTCAACCATCATTGTCCTTCATTTTACTAAAATGTTATCGGAAAATACATTTCAAGCAGACCCTCTTTATGATGCTTTGGCAGAAGTTTCAGCTATAGAGTTTATGGTTTAGTGGTCTGTATTTTAGCAAATTTTCGTATATTTATAAATTTTGAGAAGATTTCGTCAAATAAGCGCGAACTGGAACTCCTAAAACTCATATATGGGGTAAGTTGCCGTTTTTGCCTGTTTACACATATACCGGGTGACGCATGTCTACTCAATATTTTTGTTTATATACGAGCAAAAAGTTTATACGTTAATTACTGGGTGTTTTGAGCTGCATCTTATAAAATTATCTTGATAATCACAGGGTGGCTCATAAGTCGTTGGTGATACACAGTTTCCATAGAATTATAATGTATGTTTGTAAGGACAAAAATTGATATCATCCATCGTCTTCGAGTTATTTCAATTGTTTTGAAACTTTGCACGTTTTTGGCACATTGCACAAATACCCATTGCAAATTGTAGGAATGCGCTTGTACCAATAGATACCTGAGCCCCATGGAAATGACGCATCCAGAGAGCTTTTTGTTTGTATGGCTCGTTGAAAAAATAGAGCTGCCGTATACAGGCACTCTCAAATAGTGGCTGAATTTGAAAAGTTTTAGCATAAATGTTTTTAGTGTTTCGCAGAAATCATTTTTTGTAACATTTTGGTGAAATGTTGGTAATTAATAATAAATGTTTAGTAAGTTATTGTAAATAAGAGTTGTCCAATTTGTGTGAAGAATATAATACAGTGTAACATTACTGAAGGCAATTTCGCCAAAAAAAATGGTGAACTTTGTATAAGAAATTTTTGCAAAATTTCATAAAAACATTTATATCTGCTAAAGCTGTTTGTCAATAATTATATCTTGGGAGGTGTGTAAATAGCTTGAAGAGGTTCTTTTGCCAGGAAAATCGGACCAGTTTTTTCTGGAACTTTTTCAGTTTATTTTCGGAAAATGTTTGTACTTTTTGAAACAACAAAGCTACTTTAATGAAATATGGTACATTGTTACTACTATATAGATTATGATGCCAATCAAATGTCCTTTTAGAAAAGTATTTGCGAGCCCGGAAGAGGAAACCTAATTTCTTAGCAGCCCCTTCTGCAATTGATGTGGCATGTTGATGCCAATTAAGATTTCGATCCACAGAAATGCCAACAAGAGAAAAGGACCCATTACTTTGAATAACTTGGTTGTTCATTGTGATGGGTGTAGGGCTGGTGTATCTCTTATGAGAAAGAAAGCAAGACTGAGATTTGGTGAGGTTGAATTGTACAAGATTTCTACTTCCCCAGTCTAATATTTTTTGGAGATCCACGGAGACAGAACCCTCCATGAGTCTGCGATCCTCATCTAATTGGGCTTAAGAGACGGGCTTAGAATATTGTATAACTGAGTGGAGGGTGCTGTCGTCGGCGTAACTGTGAACTGGGTTCGATGTGCTAGAAAGGAGGTCATTGATGTGGAGAAGAAACAAAGTAGGGGCTAAAGCTGAACCTTGAGGAACTCCTGCATTAATTGGATACAGATTAGAGGAATGCCCATCCACAACACGATAAATGCTCCTGTTGGAGAGGAAATTTGCTGTCCAGGTACAAAGTTTTGGTGGTAGGCCATAGGCCGGAAGTTTCTTAAGCAGCGCTGCGTGCCAGACCTGGTCGAATGCTTTGGATATGTCTAGAGCGACACTCTGGGATTCACCATGTAGTTTTATAGACTTGTTCCAAGAATGGGTGACAAAGGAAAAGAGGTCGGCAGTCGATCTGCGCTGACGGAATCCATACTGCCTGTCGTGGATTACACTGTGTTTTTCAAGAAGTTTTAGTAATTCGGTATTTATATACTTTTCCATCACTTTAGAGACGACTGAAAAGAGAGAAATAGGCCTGCAGTTGCTAGGAAGCGCTTTGGATCCTTTCTTGGAGATAGGTTGTACTCGAGCAGTTTTCCAGTTACTAGGGAATATGCCTTTATTGTAAGATATCTGAAACAGACGAGTCAGGACAGGAGTAAGTTCTGGTGCGCATTTTTTGAGAACAATTGCTGGAATCTCGTCAAGGCCAGAGGCTTTCCTGGTATTAATAGAAGAGAGCATCTTTCGTACCTTTTTAGTTTTGAAAATGATATCCGTCATTTTTTGCGCGACATTAGGGACCGCTGGTGGTTGAACATTTGGAAGTGGGTTGAGAGTAGAATTGTCGGCGAACAACGAAGCAAAAAGTTCAGCCTTGCCCAGGACGGTGGAAACAATTTCATCCCCTGAGACAAGAGGTGGGAACGTTCTTTTGCAGAAATTATTCCCAATAGATTTAGCAAGTCCAGAAGGGTTTGCCGCCGGACTTTGTTTTTGATGTGGCTATTAAACGAGTTTTTTGCCTCAGAAAGAATGCGGACATAGCGGTTTCTTGTGTCGTTAAATGCTTGACGGTTTTCTTGACTGGGATTGTGTAGAAGCGTTTTGACCTTTTCAAGTCTGGCCTTGTCACATGATTTAGAGAACCAGGGCTTTTTAGTGGCTGAAGAGGTTTTCTGTGTACATGGAATAAATAATGCCATGTCAGCTTGGATAATTTCAGTGACGTTTTGTGAGATATCAGAGGGGTCAGGATGAGAGAAGCAGACAGACGCCCATGGAAATGAGGAAAAGTAATCCCGCATTTCGTCCCAGTTTGCGGAGTTGTAGTGCCAAACGATACGTGGGTGTGATGACTGTGTGACCTCGGGTTGCATTGCGCAGGAAGCTGTGACCATGCCGTGGTCTGAGCGACCAAGGGGGGCGGTGACTGATATCTTATAGCATTAAGATTGTGTAGTAAGAAGGAGATCCAAGGGATTTGAGCTGTGTGTTGGGATACGGGGAAAGTAAGTAGGTTGCTGAACCATATTGGCTAAAGAATTGTTGACTGCAAATGCATCCGCTGCTCTCCCTTGTGGATCGGTTTTTGAAGATCCTAGCCATTCCTTATTATGGACATTGAAGTCACCAAGAATAGTGACCCCGGAGGAAGGATATTCAGAAATCAGATGGTCGGTTTTTTTCAGAAAGGTAGTCAAAGAGCTGGACAAAGCTGTTGTCGGAAGGTGACCGGTAACTGCAACAGATGAATTTAGTTGCAGCCCTGAGAGAGAGTTTTATCCATAATATGTCTGTTCTTTCAGCTTCTAAATTGGGGAGTCTGGTGCAGGGTAGATTGTTGCGGACGTATGCGCACACGCTTCCATGCAATCTAAAGGAAGTAAGGAGCTCATACACCGGGAAATTAAGGTGATTAGTGGCTGTTTTGGCACTGATTTGGGTTTCGGTGAGGAATAGGAGTTGGGGCCTGTTAGCCTGGAGGAAATGATGGGCGGAGTTTTGGTTAGAATTTAGGCCACATATATTCGAAAAGGATATGTTAAATCTTGATGTTGGCGCCCCCTGTACATCCATATCTCGAAGATCCGAGTGGAGGGGTATTCTACCTCCGGAGTCTTTTATACAAGGAGGAGCCATCACCACTTTTGCTTATAAGGGAAACCGACTCATACACCAGAACCGGAAACGTCCGTTGTGACTTCACCGGCCCCTTGATGTATGGGGTGGTCCTCCTCGGGCGTAAAAGAAATCCTTTACTATTACGTAAAGGAAAATTCCACTACCACCTGCTATGGATTGGATTGGATCAATGTCTACCCTTTTAAAAATAAGATTAATAAAGGGACGATCAATTGTTTAATAGTTATGCTTTTCGACATAGTAGGAGGATACAAAACATTATTGTTTTGCATCCATGCCTATTGTCGGCATGGATGAAATATTAATAACTGAAAGTTTTTTTCAAAAAAAAAGAATGCAATTAATTTTTGATTAAAATCATCACTCCTGGATTAATAGGTTACCCTATGTGTTTTATTGCCTTGAAATCTGTTGCTAAAGCCATGATCAAAACATTGTACTAAATATGGAATAATTTTCGATCTTTCTCGGTTAGTTTTTGATAGAAGAAAATTTACGATTTTATCTCCACACATAAAAGTTATTTTTCAGATACAAACATAGCAATTTATTAGGCAATATTACTGGATTTATCAGAGGCGTTCGCGGATAGGATTCCAGAATCTGCTACCAACTCGATTTTAAGCGGTTATTTTGATAAATGCGTATAAGTCGGCACATTATCAAACACTTTGCCGGAGCCCTTTCCATATTTTAGCTAGCGCGTGACTCGCCTTTTGATTCTATGTCAGACTAAATGTTTTATTGTTGTTCTTGTTTCCCACAAGCGCACGGGAGCCGAGATGCAGAACTGAAGACATTATTTATGTACCACTCTTTTCCTGTTTTCTGTCTGGAGGTTCTTATTTTCTATTGCGCGTCTTCGTCAGACCTCTTAATATTCCATATCGCCTGCTCGCCTCGTTTTGTCACCTAGGATCGTTCCTCAGCATTAGCTCTCTTCCTCCCGAGATAAACCCGTATCCGCTGGCATATCGCTAACGTTGCCTCTCGCGCTCACTTCATCACGCCATTGCAGACTTCACAAAACCAGATATTAATCGATCAGACACTTTATGAATCTCAAAGGGCGACGAAACTGTATCGACGCCACTAGCTGTTCTGGTTCGCAGGCACGACTTAACAATATTGTATCATTTATTAGATGGCTTCGGGAAATTGGTATTGGATTTTGTGTTCAAGAGAGTCAGGATCAAGATTCCTTTATATAAGCCGTCAATGGCTTTTTAAATTATAAATTAGTTTTTAGATCAAACTCGAGGCTTCTTTAACTAAGACTCTTACAGTAGCTATAAAATTTGCAGTCTAATAAACTTCAAACACTTTAGTTGAGTAAACACTATTGCTACCTATTTTATGTTCCCTTCCTTTAATAGTACTATTATTATCCTAGTTATTACGGTTAATTATGTCGCCAGCTTTTTGTATTCCTAGGCATTCCTAGGTGATTACGCAATGACTACTATAGCAGTGTACGAGGCCTGTTCAGAAAAATACCGAACTTTTTGAATTACGCGCCAATTGGGATAATTATAGCTTTGCAGTTGGCAGCATTGCGTTGATCATAACCAAATACTGTATAATGACAATACAGGACACTCCGGCTGATTTCGTGTTTCAAGAATATCAGCGCCACTAGCGGATAGTACTGATGTTACGTCGTTCGAGAACGTGTAACACTAGCAATTGCTGATGTTTATCTGTGTATAATTAAGTTTGAGCTGTGTTTTTACAATAAATAAATGTTAGTGGTTGGGTGTGTGCAATTTATAATTGTTCCAATTATAATGTGCTAAATCTATCTAAGACATTTCATGGGTTTCCAAAGGAAACGTGAATATGATTTGAAGCAGAAGACAAATTCAGAATCATTTTTATGCCAATATGTACAGTTCGCAGAAGATAATTTATTGTGTAATATTTACCATCATGTACCTATTTATAGATTAACTTTGTAAACAGATGGTTGAAAGGCTTCAATCATAACTTGTCTCCCAGTGCATCAAAAAAAAAAGCAATATGAAGGCAAAAAAGTTTTGCATTAATAATAAATGGTATAAGAAAACTGTTTTTCTATATTCTTGTGTGTCCTTTTTTATTTCAGTATGGCATAACTTTTTACATTTTTTCAGATTTAAAATTGTTTTACTTGGTAAACGCTTTTAATTATCTTCCCAAGACAAGTTTTTAAAGAGACAAGTAGAAATAGCAAATTCATCCCTATAATAGATTTATTCACGGAATTGAGAGTTAGTCTCACTTTTCATCTGCACAATTTCTTAATTATGTACTAAGTATATCAGTTACATATTTTAAAATATTATATTAATAAGACAGTTTTCATGTAGAGATATAGCAAATTGAGTACTGTGCTACCATTTATACCTAGAACAATTATTTATAGGTAAGTACAGATTGTAACTTAATAAAACAGCTTTCAGTATATTCCTATACACACCCTTGAAATAGTAGTTTAACAACGGTTTTAAGGTAGTATTTTGAATTAAGATGAAATAAGATTATGGGTAAGAGATATTTGCAAAATTATTCATCCTAAATTCATTTGGGTTTCAAGCTGATTGTTGATGCAAATTCTATTTATAACTATATAATCCGGAAATGTTCACTGTTTTGTCATGTACAACTTTTTATATTCATCTATAATAAACCAATTGTCTAAATTTAGAATAAGCAGGTAAATATACAATTCAAATTACCCGCTCAGTTGTCAGTACTTCACGCGAGGTGGCGCTAGTGTGCTTGTCACAAATATCACCAATGCTAAAGCATAGGAGTGCCCTGTATTGTCATTATATAGTATTTGTCATAACCTCATCTGTCATCACATGTTCTTGGACTATTGAAGTATGGTTTAGTTTTTGTGCTATTTGCAACGTGTTTAAGTGTTAGTGCCGAGTTTTGAAATGCGCGTTTTTCTGAAACAACGATGCAACGTAATATTTTGCGTTAAACAGGGCAAGACTTTCACAGAAACGTTCCAACTTTTGAGAGAAGTTTACAGAGACGATGCTCCAAGTCGTACGCAATGTTAAGAATGGGCTTCGCGTTCCAAAAGTGATCATTAGTCAATTAAAGACGATCCTTGGCCACGAAGGCCTTCGTCTTCAACTGATGAGTTTCAGGTTGGGAAAATCAACGATCTGGTGCGTAAAAATCGCTGATTCACTGTCAGAGAAATTTCACGATGCTGGCATCTCAGTTGGGTCGTGCCATTATACTTTAACTGAAAAATTCAACATGCATTGAGTTGCTGAAAAATTGGTTCCTGCCTTTGACGATCGATGAACACAAGGCCCATCGCTTGGATGTTTGTCGGCAATTCCTTGAACAATACAATGGCGATGAAACATTCTCCAATGGCTCATAACGGGAGACGAAACCTGGGTTTACGGCTACGACATTGGGACAAAAGTTCAATCATCACAATGTACTGGCAAAGGATCTCCATGCCCTAGGAAAGCACCTCAGTCGATCGGAATGTAAAAGTGATGCTAACTGGTTTTTTTTTTCGATTTTCATGGAATTGTGCATTTTGAATTCGTGCCTCTGTCAATTCTCTTAAGCAAACATTAGAGATTCCTGTATATATGAAATACGAAAAAAATGTTAATACAAATGGTTTTATGTTGCTCGGACAACTTTCGGGACAGCTATGTATGGGTTTGAAAAATAAATTGGAATATATATATATATATATATATATATATATATATATATATATATATATATATATATATATATATATATATATATATATATATATATATATATATATATATATATATATATATATATATATATATATATATATATATATATATATATATATATATACAGGCTGGCGCATTGAAAACGAAACAGACCGATTTGCGTCCAGAGAAATTTTTTTTAAGAAACGCTAAAACACGTCAATTTTAATATTGAGGGGGACATGCTTTGACATAAAACTCGACTTTGTCACATTAACCCCTTTAGGGTGTTGATAACAACCCTTATATTTTAAATAGTGAACATGGGTCGGGTGTTACATCATTTGAAAGCTCTTTTTATTTCTGAATTCAGCACAATTTTTTTTTTTAAGTTTTATCAACTCGTTTAAAACTTATTCGTAGTTGGAGTTGCAAGAACGTATTTCATCCATTGTGATGGGATATGCACTGATTAGTCAATTTTTCGTTAAAAAAACTAAAAAACAAAACCAAACGTTAAAAAATGTTTATTCAGTTAAGTAAGTGTTCAAATTGTTGACCACCAGCTTCCACACAAAAGTACAAATTTTGTTCAAAACGAGCTCTGACATTCTGTAGCATTTGTGGATTTATTAGACGGCATTCTTCAACAATGCGTCGTCGTAATTCTTCCAGAGACTCCAGTTCTGTTGCGTAAATTCTACTCTTTAATTGGTCCCATATAAATAAGTCTAAAGGAGTTAAATCCGGTTATCTAGGGGGCCACTCAATAGCACCTCTACGCCCAATCCATTGCTCTGGAAACTCTTTGTTCAAAAACTTCCTAACACGTTTTGAAAAATATGGAGGAGCACCATCTTGTGGAAACACTAATTGATTTTCTTGATAGCGATCATCATTTTCAACAATGTCAATTAGTAGAGGGTAAACGATTTCTTCTAGTAACTCCAAATACGTTTCGCCACTCAAATTGCCATCAAGAAAAATTGGTCCGATTAAACGGTCTCAAAAAATGCCAGTCCAGACATCCATTTTTTGTGGAGACTTCGTGAAAATTTCTTGCATTATTATCTGCCCAATAACGTAAATTATGACAATTGACTGTAGAGTTTAATAAAAACGTACACTCGTCTGAAAAACAGATATTGAACAGAAAGTTTCCGTTATCAGCTATTCGTGCAGTCATAATTTCACAAAACTCCAGTCGCCGACCAAAATCATCTTCATTTAGTTGTTGTACAAGATGAATTTTATACGGGTGAAATTTATGATGCTTCAATATTCGCTGAATAATTCTTCTTTTGATGTTTGAAACAGTGGCCAATTTTCTCGTGCTCAAAGTTGGGTCTGCAGCAATTTGTCCTAAAGCTTCAATCTCAGTAGTCTCATTTCTAACAGGAAATTCACGTTCGGGATCCCGTTTTTTGTTAGGTACTGATCCACTTTGTCGAAACTTTGCAACTAACTCCAAAATGTATGCCGCCACCTAGTTGCGGAACCACGTCCACCACTCACTTAGTGTTGAAAGGCTGGCTACTATAGCCGTATTACTTCATAGGTGTATTTTCGCTGCAATTAGTATGCCGTACTGAAGAGCTCTAATGAGAGCGAAACCGGTCTACGGTTCTAATTGTTGCGAGAATGCATCTAGCCTTACATACTTTGTCCCTATATTAGGGTAGAAATGGGCCAGGGCTAACAATTTACTAAATTGTTAGTTAGTTGTATACAGTCTCTATTTTTTAACAATTTGTGTTATTTGAAGCTGGCGTGACAACATACTACTTGGTTCCGCAACTAGGTGGCGGCACGTCTACCACTCACCTAGTTACGGATTATCATTTTTACTCGTTTCCACCATCTTGCACACTTCGTCAACCAAAACACTTTATTAATGAAGATATTTATTTTTAATGTTAATTCGCTAGCATAACGCACTTTCTGCGACCAGAGTTTTTGAAATTAATAAAATACTGTAGCCTTCTATGTGACGCTGCCTGAATTATTTTTTCCAAACAGTTAGACAAAAGTGGTAGGGTAACAATTCAAACAAAAATATAAGAACTCATTAAAGACCTGTCACGTAATATTTTGTTCCTAATAAGCCGTATTTGTTTAAAAATCTTCGTTTGGAAATCGATCAATATAACATTTAACAACTGGTCAACCCTCCAGGAATAAATAACTGTCCGAAATGATTACGTGGCGACGTGTTTCATGACTACATATATACAAACTCTCAAAAGGGGGTTCAAATAATTTTTTGCATACATTTTAATGAAAAGTACCTATTTAAACAGAATCCCAAGACTTTTGGAAACACATTTCTTGCAGCACTTGTTATTTACAAACAGGATTTGCTTCAGAATCTTTGTTGAAAAATCGCCAATTTTTAGACTCGATCCCAACTAGCATCAAAGTGACGCCAATTGAGACCGGAACTTTAAATAACTCTATGACTGTGTGGTGTAAATAACTTTATGTTACACATTATCAGTGACACTTGCGTAATATTGACCACTTATGACTACTTTAGAGTTACTCAACTTCCTAGTTGCTTTCAAGGTATTAGGAACGTCATCGATATTAATAGAATAACTCAAAAGTTCCGGGTAGAAAACAGCATCTTATGTTACTAAATTTCTACTTTAAAGTTGCAGCCACTCTCAAATAGTATTAATAGTTGCCGTGACGTTGCCGGTATTTTCATATTACCCCTAATAGTTGTGGAACCTGATAGCGATATTTTCCGGTGACAATCACGTTTCCGCTACCTGCATGTGTAAATTCTACTATTTGTGGCTACTATAAGGTAGTAGTAACCTTTCAGATTCGCTCTAAATATTTTTTACCCTATAGTCCCAGTAATCTTTAAACGACAATTGTTACATCTTAACACCATTGTTGAGGTTATGCAAGTCTAGAAGAGTGTTTAATTCCAACGCGAATGCCATACGTCAACAAAATCAAGCCACTTGACCAACAAACAAAAGGTTACAGACATTCTGCAACATTTTGCAGGCAGGTGAAGCAAAGCAGTCAAAAACAGAAGTTTAAAATACAGGGCTTTCATTAATTCCCGAACCCCACGTGACCGCTTATGTTAGGCAACCCGGCATACACGGTTGTACAACCTGATTTAATGAAATCCCTAAGTTGCCAGTGTCGTCTCAAATTTCCTTTGGGGTTTTATAAAAAATATAAAAATTATAATGAGGTGAAACAGTAAAGGTCTTAAATGTATTTATTATTTAGTATTTTTAACAGCAAGTATGTTTATGTATGGTTTACTGTTATTGAATGTTAAAAAATAAATTAAAAACATAATAAAATATTACTTTTATTTTGTATAGATATCAAAATTTTGTAATGTACGTAAACAAATTGCGGTCCGATTATTTAAAATTCTAGTTTACGGTTTTAAGAATGTGTATTGTGTAACATGTAACAAATATGTACCTGTTTGGGCAAATTACCGACGAACAGATTTGGTAGGGTTTCGTTCCATGCGATGTCGAATATCGTCAACAACATAACCTTAACATACCTACACTTACGTAAAAACGGAACGAAAATGCTAAGTTTTGATAAAAACTGTTTTATCAATTATTTGAAGAAGATAAACACTGGTCGAAATTGGAAAATACACAATATAAATACAAAATAACCGTAAAAGGAGAAATAAGCGCCAATGGACTGAACTGTCAATTGTCAATTGATTTAGTAACTTTAGGGTCCCTAGTCTAGTGGGTTTTTTTTTTTTTTGGTTACTTTTTGACTGCCAACTCATAAAATCATATATCATATAAGAGAGAGACAGAATCCGGTCACGTGGGGTTCGGGAATTAATGAAAGCCCTGTACTATTATCATGTTACGAACACGCCAGTATTGCCAATAAACGTCAGCGAAACATTAACTACAAATGAGGCGAAGTGTTCTGGCCACAAGAAAATACCATTTTCTTTCCATAAGTGAGGAACCACTGTGATATATATGCCGTGTTTTTTTTTGGTTGAAACGATTTACACAAATAATTACTCATATGTTTTGTTTAGTTAAAATAACGATATTTTATAATGTATTATTCACGAATCTTGTTTTTCATGAAACGCTTTCCCTTTCTCTTCAAAAAGTTTTCGCGAACAACGCACAAGACAAAACGCATGTAAACCACGACCTGAAACTTACTGATTAATGAAAACAACTATGTTATGTTTTATTAAGGAATCTTGGTTTTCATAAGGCACTTTCCTTTTCTCTTAAAAAAGTAATAAAACAAAGTTCAACACAAGACGCATGTATAACAAAATCTAAAACATTGTAAAGTTAAAATGACAGGTGACGGCAAGGTACAGAATGTCAAAAGTATCTTCTGTTTTCGAAAACAAAGAGTGGCAACGAGAACTATAAACACACTTTTAATAGATTACGCTGTAGCGATTACTGAAGAGTAACTATATAATGTTGAGTCATAGTTCCACTTAGCAGCTTTCAGCGGAAACAGCTTTAAAGTTCCGATTTTTCAGTATTCGGCACCAAAGACACGCTGTAACTACTAAGTTCCATATTTTAGTGAATGCGATTTAACAGTGTTTGTTTTGAAAGGCGACATTTTGTAGATGGTGATTCACGACGCCATTATTACCTCCACTCTTAGGATAATTATCTAAAAAATAATTTACTGCTATTTTTGCAGTTATCGCAGCAAATTTGTACAAAACTATTAGTTTCATGTATAGAAAATTAAATTATAATACAAACTGCAGCACTTTGAGGGTAATTATATGGAATGTCGATAGTACGTGATATATAATTTTAACTAAAAACTGCAAATTTCGAAGGCGTGTAATTTCTGGGTGCACAAATCATTATATTTTGTCAGTACATTTGCATTAGTTTAGATTTAAGTACTCAAGGCATCCAAATAGAGAGTATCAGAAATAAAATTATTAATGTTGACTTGTATTGTCGCTGGTATCTATATAATTGGAATGAAAGATAATGATGGTTTATTAAAATACGAGTTAGAGAGAGATATTATTCTGTGAAATAATTTTCATGACAAAGAACGCTAGTGTAGACATATTCGCCGCGTCGTCGCTACGTGAAGCCTACGGTTTTGGAACGTAGCTGGATAGTTCCTGATACCACGCCGCCATTCCCCATTTTGGTGGTTGCTCTGTGATTGGAACGTTCCTATAACGGATCACTGACTTGCGGCAAAACATTTAGAAGTTATCACGAGAGTCGCTGCCACGTTCCAGCGACCACCTGTGCTAGTTGGGATAATTGTGACAAAATAAACATTTGCTTTTTGCCTTGTCAAGACTTACAATGACCTTACAAAATATTGTTTCTGATACGTTCAAACACAGAAAGTGCGTTGTTGTAGTAAATTTATTTATTTTAAATTCTAATGACTTAATTTGTCAATATCAGACAAACTTTTATTTCGGCATATGGACGTGTTTCTATGGACGAAACATGTCTTTGCTTATATATAAATATATAAATATATATATATATATATATATATATATATATATATATATATATATATATATATATATATATATATATATATATATATATATATATATATATATATATATATATATTGTTACAAAGCACTTCAATAGACGTAGGTGCGGTGTTGCCACATCTCCAGAATTTCCCCAACATCTGGGAATTTTTGCACAATCTGGCAACACCGCCTCCCCACCCCCCTGGGGGTGCCTGGGGTGACCCCCCTCAGGCGAAGTCTCAACCCTCTAGGACCAGAAATAACGAAGTTACCAGCTTGTACCCCGTCGGAACAGATAACTGAGGTCTGCACATTCCGAACACCCTGTATATACACCCTGTATACGCAGAGAACCCTTACACCCTGTATACGCAGAGAGATCTTATAGTTCGAGAAACACCTCTTGTGTAACATAGGAGTGGTGACAACATTTGGATCATCCTGTATATACATCCCCCTGTATACACACGGGACCGATCTGTATTCACAGAACCTTCTAGTAAAAGAAGGTCCTGGAACGTTCTGGAATGGAAGGCTCCAGAAAGAAGGGGAAGGTACGGCGAGTATATAAAAGCGAAAGCAAGCCAGCCCAACACAGTTAGTTCAGTTCAGTAAGAGAATGTGGTAGTGACTTGAAGCAGTGTAAAGTGTTAAGAGAGTAGTGACTGTAGTACCAGATTAGTGACTTTTGTTGAGAGTAGTAATTGTAAGGCCAGTAAATGAAGTGTTTTGTGAGAGAGACATTCTAGAAATTTTATTGTATCCATATTTAGAGTGTAAATAAAGTTGTTTTGTTAAAATTAAAAGTCTCACTTATCCAGAACCCGGAGAAAACGCAACAATTTGGTGTCAGAAGTGTGGGATAAGTGAGTGAAGAAGTGAACCGGCAAGCTAGCTGTAAATGGTAAACACCAGATCGACTGACTACGACAAGATGGCTGAAATCAAAGAGTTGATGGACTTACTGAAAAGACAACGCGAAGAAGACGAACAACGGCGACAAGAAGAAGAAAGAAGACGGCGCGAAGAAGACGAGAGAAGACGACAAGAGGAAGAACAGAGGCGTCTTGAAGATAAAGAAGAACTGAAGAGACAACGCGAAGAAGACGACAGAAGACGACAAGAGGAAGAACAGAGGCGTCTTGAAGATAAAGAAGAACTCAATAAGCAACGCGAAGAAGACGAAAAACGACGACTAGAAGACAAAGAAGACCTCCGAAGTATGTTTCACAATATGAGAGTCGATGTAAAAGAGGAAATTGAACTGATCAACGAACAAATAGAAAGTGTGGACAAGAAAGTAGAAAATGTGAACAGTAAAGTAGAAAATGTAACAGAAAATGTAAAGGATTGGAACAAACGATGGAAAGAAGTTGAAGGGTTGAAAGAACAAATTAAGATGATCATGAAAGGCACAGAAATCACACCGAAAGAACGGACAGAACAGGTAATGGGCCAGACTGATAGAACTCAACCAAGAGGAGTTACTGGAACATCCCCAGTTCAAAATCGTCCGGAAGAAGATATGCCACCCGTGCAGCAGCCTCATGGAACCTTAAAGCCGCCGACTTTTGACGGAGAAACATCGTGGCCCATGTACAGGAGGCAGTTTGAGGCGGCAGCTCTCAGCAATGGGTGGAGCGAACAACAGGCAGCAACTGCTTTAATTCTCTCGCTTCGAGGTAAAGCCCTAGAAATCCTCCAGAACATCCCGGAGTCTAAACAGCAAAACTACTTAACAGTGATACAGGCCCTAGATTTGAGATATGGTAACAAGTACATGAGCCAGGTTTACCAGACACAACTAAAGTCAAGGGTCCAGAAGCCAAATGAGACGCTGCAAGAATTTAGTGCCGAAGTGGAGAAACTTGTGCGACTGGCATATCCCCAAGCCCCAGAAGAATTTGTCAACCAGGTAACCGTCCAGACCTTCATCGATGGGGTACTTGATAATGAAATGCAACAAGCTTTAAGGCTCGGAAGGTTCAAAACACTTACGGACTGCGTAATTTATGGCTTGGAATTTGAAGCAGCGAAGAATGCATCTCAACCTCGCCGCAACAGGCTGCGCGAAGTGAAGGAGATAGAGGACTTTGCAGACACGACAGCCGAACTAAGACAAGAAATGAAAATGATAAAAGAAGCCATAAGCAAGCTCACTGTACCGGTTGGGGCACGTAGGACGAAAGCAGATTGGTCAGACATAGAATGCTACAAGTGTGGTAGGAAAGGACACATAAGTAGGCAGTGCTTACAAACCCAACAGGTGGCTCGCAGAAGACAAGAATATACCAACAGGGAGCGCCATCAGGGAAAACGACCAGACGCCAGTGTAGGTGGGCGACACGTGGCATGCGAGACCCAAGGCCTCAAGGTCAGGGTCTCCACTATCCGACGCTACCGCGAGAGCCTCGTTATACCTGGCAGCATAGACGGAAGACAATGCAGTTTCACCATCGATACTGGTGCTACTAGATCCGTTGTACGTCCAGACATGTTGCCAAACAGGTCGGCACTCACGACCAACAAACAGCCTGTGTTGGAGACGGCAAAAGGAGATAGGATACCTGTGCATGGAGAGGCCACTGTTTTCATTAGGCTGGGCAGTACTGAGCTACAGGTAAGGGCTGTCGTCGCAGAAATCGTCGACGAATTTATTCTGGGCCTGGATTTAATGGAAGATTTCGATGTCCTGTCAGTAGACTTCCAGAATAAGATCTTGAAAATCGGTAACGAAGAGTTGTATTTATCTCCAACAGCAGGCGAAGCTAATCCCAGGGTGAGACTTATTGTCGACGAGGATACACGGATTCCTGGTAACAGTGAGAAGATTGTCAGAGCCAGACTAGAGAAGAAACTTGATGGTATGTCTGCTCTCATAGCGGAGCCCCTAAAAGATAGACATGATGGTGCCCTCGTCGCACGATGCTTAGTAGACCCGAAGAGGACAATACCCATAAGAGTGGCTAACGTGCAAACTAACAGGGTCACATTGAAGAAAGGTGAGGTTATCGCCACTTGCGAACCCATTGACCGAGTGACGTTGTCCAAAAACGTGACACCCACTGCATTAGACAGAAGACTGCCAGTAGAATTAGTAGAGCGGTTCAAGAATTCATGGGGCCAATTGAACAATATGGAGATGGAGATGGCAGTGAAGTTCATATTGGAGGAGGCCGATATTTTCGCTCAAGATAAAATCACAGGTCGTACGAGTCTAGTGCAACACAGAATTAATACTGGCGACGCAAGACCAATTAGACAGCCGCCGAGAAGACTGCCTTTTGCCAAGCAATCAGAAATCAAGGCGATGGTTAACGAAATGCTGGAAGATGGTGTGATCGAGGAGTCTAATAGTCCTTGGTCGTCCCCAGTAGTTTTGGTCACCAAGAAAGACGGCACTATGAGATTTTGCGTGGACTATAGGAAGCTGAATGATGTCACCAAGAAAGACAGTTATCCCCTGCCCCGGATCGACGACACTTTGAACACTTTGGCCGGATCAAAGTGGTTCTCTACATTAGACCTGAAAAGTGGCTATTGGCAAGTAGAACTCCATAAAGACGATAAGGAGAAGACTGCTTTTTCAACCGGGAATGGGTTGTACCAATTCAAGGTCATGCCATTCGGCTTATGTAATGCTCCTGCCACCTTCGAGCGACTAATGGAGTTAGTGCTGAGAGGACTGACATGGGAAACATGCCTGGTGTATCTCGATGATGTCATGGTGATTGGAAGGACTTTCGATGAACACCTGTCGAATCTGAAGCAAGTTTTCTCCAGGCTGAGAGGTGCCAATCTGCAACTTAATCCCAAGAAATGCGCACTCTTCCAGAAGAAAGTGAGTTTCCTCGGACATGTCGTTTCTGAGAAAGGGATAGAAACTGATCCAGAGAAAATAAAGGCAGTAAGAGATTGGCCTGTGCCGAGGAACAAACATGAGGTCAGAAGTTTTCTGGGACTTTGCAGCTACTACCGACGCTTTGTGAAGTACTTCAGCAGCATTGCGAAACCTCTGCATAGCCTGACTGAAAATAAGGTCGAGTTCATCTGGTCACCAGATTGCCAAGAGTCTTTTAGAGAACTCAAACATCGTCTTCTCACTGCTCCTATACTGGCTTATCCTCAGGACGAAGGACTGTTCATACTGGACACCGATGCTTCCCAGTATGGCATTGGGGCAGTACTCTCGCAGCTCCAAGCCGGAGAAGAAGTCGTGATAGGCTACTTCAGCAAAACGTTCGGAAAAGCAGAAAGGAATTACTGTGTAACCCGGAAAGAACTGCTGGCAGTTGTAAGATCCATCGAACATTTCCACAGCTTCCTGTACGGAAGAACATTCCGCGTGAGGTCGGATCACTCTGCTCTGCAATGGCTTCTGAACTTTAGAAATCCCGAAGGACAGATAGCCCGATGGATAGAGAAACTGCAGAGCTACGACTTCCGGATTGAACATCGAAGAGGAAGAAGTCACGCCAATGTAGACAGCCTGTCAAGAAGACCATGTTCAGTGCATGAATGTAAATTTTGCGAGCGACAAGAGAACAAAGAGATCGACAAAGTAACTCATCAGATCAAACAACTGGTGGCAGGACAGGAGAATAACACCGATCTAGACGTAAATCTTGAATACATCAGAGACGCACAGAAGACAGATCCAGACTTGAAAAATATTAGAGAATGGCTACAAAAGGGGAAAAGACCTGAGTGGCACGATGTGTCCCGGTTTGGGGCGGAGGTTAAAGGCTACTGGCTACAATGGGACTCATTGTGTCTAAAGAATGACATGATCACTCGAAAATGGGAAACTGCCGATGGTAGAGACTGTATATACCAGACCGTTGTGCCAAGTGAGTGCATAGACAGTGTTCTTCAAGAGTTACACAATAGTAGAAGTGGAGGCCACTTTGGGGTCAACAGGACTCTTGCCAGAGTGAGAGACCGCTTCTATTGGATAAACTGCCGAAGAAGCGTGGAAGAATGGTGCAAAAGGTGTGACCAATGTGCTTCAAAGAAAGGACCAAAGACCCGATCCAGAGGAAAAATGATGCAGTACATCTCAGGTACACCGTGGGAGAGAGTTGCCGTAGACATCGCAGGACCTTTTCCCATCACAGAGTCTGGGAACAGATACATAATGGTGGCGATGGACTACTTCTCGAAATGGCCTGAAGTTGCGCCGATCCCCAACCAAGAGGCAACGACCGTAGCAGAAGCCCTGATGGAAAATGTCATATCACGGCATGGCGTACCCTTGGAGATTCACACCGACCAGGGCCGGAATTTCGAATCAGAGGTCTGGAAGAGCCTAATGGACTTGCTAGGCATAAAGAAAACGAGAACAACGCCACTCCACCCTCAATCAGACGGCATGGTAGAACGGCATAACAGGACCATCAATCAGTATCTTGCTATGTTTGTTGACGAGAATCAGAGAACCTGGGACAAGCTGATACCTCTGTTCCTCCTAGCTTACAGAAGCTCTCAGCATGAATCTACCGGCTACACTCCATCCATGATGTTGACCGGCAGAGAGATGCGGCTACCAATCGACATGACGAGACCACCACCGAACGAGGACATAGCGGACCTAGCTACGTTACCTGAGTATGTCGCCGACCTAGAAGGAAAACTGCGCACTATACACAGATGTGTCAGAGATAGGCTCCTCTTAAGCAGTGACCGGATGAAGATGCGCTTGGATCGCAGAGCAACACCCCATACATTCAAGGAAGGTGATGCAGTGTGGCTGTACCAACCAACAAGGAGAAAGGGCCTCAGTCCCAAACTTCAGAAACCATGGGAAGGGCCATACTTGGTGACGAAGAAAATTAACGACCTAGTCTACAGAATCCAGCTGTCTCCAAGAACTAAACCCAAAGTTGTTCACATAGAGAGGTTGAGTCCCTATCGGGGCAACGAACCCCCAAGTTGGCGGCCGGTAAATACTGTTCGGGACGAACAGTCTTAAGGAGGGGGGCAGTGTTACAAAGCACTTCAATAGACGTAGGTGCGGTGTTGCCACATCTCCAGAATTTCCCCAACATCTGGGAATTTTTGCACAATCTGGCAACACCGCCTCCCCACCCCCCTGGGGGTGCCTGGGGTGACCCCCCTCAGGCGAAGTCTCAACCCTCTAGGACCAGAAATAACGAAGTTACCAGCTTGTACCCCGTCGGAACAGATAACTGAGGTCTGCACATTCCGAACACCCTGTATATACACCCTGTATACGCAGAGAACCCTTACACCCTGTATACGCAGAGAGATCTTATAGTTCGAGAAACACCTCTTGTGTAACATAGGAGTGGTGACAACATTTGGATCATCCTGTATATACATCCCCCTGTATACACACGGGACCGATCTGTATTCACAGAACCTTCTAGTAAAAGAAGGTCCTGGAACGTTCTGGAATGGAAGGCTCCAGAAAGAAGGGGAAGGTACGGCGAGTATATAAAAGCGAAAGCAAGCCAGCCCAACACAGTTAGTTCAGTTCAGTAAGAGAATGTGGTAGTGACTTGAAGCAGTGTAAAGTGTTAAGAGAGTAGTGACTGTAGTACCAGATTAATGACTTTTGTTGAGAGTAGTAATTGTAAGGCCAGTAAATGAAGTGTTTTGTGAGAGAGACATTCTAGAAATTTTATTGTATCCATATTTAGAGTGTAAATAAAGTTGTTTTGTTAAAATTAAAAGTCTCACTTATCCAGAACCCGGAGAAAACGCAACAATATATATATATATATATATATATATATATATATATATATATATATATATATATATATATATATATATATATATTGTGTGTGTGTTTTGTTTCTTTAACGTCGACTTATTTCCGCGACTATGGTCAATCACCGACGCCAAGAAGCAGTTTTACCTCACTATCCTGTAAATTTTGCCGAACCCCTGCCTTTCTGTAAGGAGACGGAACGTGGAAACATTTAACTAGCTCAAATAAAATGCCCACACCTTGGTTGATGTTAATGTTACAGTTTGTACTGAACAAGTGAAAGAAGAACCCTGGGATTGAACCCAGTACCCTTCGGTTGAGAGGCACACGTTCTTACCTCTTAACCACCGTGGCCATATATATATATATATATATATATATATATATATATATATATATATATATATATATATATATATATATATATATATATATATATATATATATATATATATATATATATGGATGGATGGATGGGTGGGTTCTATTCGGGTATGTTTAAATAAATTATTAAGAAGTTTGGATGTCGTTGCCTATATTTAAGCGAAATTTGTGAAATTATCTTAGAAAATATTTTGTCTAAAGTTTTTCATAATATGAACAACATACTTCAAATGTCAGACAACTAGAAAATAATCTTTCGTGCTTTTATTAAAAATGTGTATCACGTAAAATCTCCAGACGTATTAGGACACAATGAGAGTACGTTTTTGTTGAACAATAAATATTGTGATAACCGTCAGCTCCAGTATTAATTTTTTTGTGTGTCGATAACATACATTTGTTTGAAATATATACTTTTCCGAATGTAGGTTGCCAAATACAATATCAGGTTTTATATAGATGATTATTATATAGAAGATGCCTCCTACTTCACTGGCCAAAAAAGCGGTTTGTGGGTGTCTGTAAATGGAATTCTTATCTTTAATTGGTTGTCGGGAACAAGCAATGCTTATTGACTAAAATAGAATTATTGAAAATAAGGATTATCATGTCTAGCTTTTTCTCAACCTGTTCCTTTTATCTTTAACCAACCACGAGCTCTGTAGAAATCTTCTAACCTACATTAAAAATATTGAGCCACCTCTACGTTTCAAATAAAAAATTTAAAAATCTGATGCTATGCTGATTATATGTTGGTATAGTTTATCTGTTATTGGTTAAGTTTACAGTTCTTAAGATTATAAGCGGTCTAAAATACAATTTTTAAATATATATGGACAGCCATACAAATTTAAAATTTTTACATGTTTTGTTTCTTTATCGTCGGCCTATTTCGGCGACTATGGCCAATCAACGACGCCAGGGAGCAGTTTTACCTCACTATCCTGGAAATTTTGCCGAACCACTGCCCTTCTGTAAGGAGGGTAGGGATTTTTTACGTGCCCAACATTAATGGACACGGGACCGACGGCTTTACGCCCCCTCCGAAGGACGGAACGTGCAGACATTCAACTTGCTCAAATACAATTCCAGATCCTCGGTTGATGTTAATGTTACAGTTTGTACTGAAAAAGTGAAAGGAGTACCCTGGCATCGAACCCAGTACCCTTTGGTTCAGAGGCACATATTCTTACCCCTGAACCACCGAGGTTCACAATGCACTATTATATTAGGCCTTTGAATCTTCTTTTTGTGGAATACGAGAGCTTATTTTACTGTTTTAATATTTTTCAATCCCTTAACCCAAAATAGTTTTTTTTTTCTCTATAAAATTACATTAATTGTATTTATCACACAAAAAATTTTCTTGTTGTATCCTTATTTGTCCTGCAGAGCAACCGAAATTTTTGCACTATATGCCTATAACTTTTACATCTTTTAACTTGGAAATCCAAATTTTGGTACATAGTTTAGTTTTTATGATATAAACCCGCGTACCAATCGGTCCTGTAGGTGTTCTTTATTTGAGATATAAAAATGTTCTGAAAGAAAACACAAAATTTTCCGGGGAAGCCTGGTCCGATTTACCTGGCGAACGAACTTATTCAAGCCACTTGCAAAAGAAAGGTATCCAAAAGCTTGATTAAAATCGGCCCATTATTTTTTAAGTGATCAGTGTGATATATATATATATATATATATATATATATATATATATATATATATATATATATATATATATATATATATATATATATATATATAACGGACCCCGGATATGTGTTCTAGAGGGCCTAGTTCGCACTCATTTAAAGAATTTTTTTTAAATTCAAAAGTCGTAATCTCCTAATTATCGAATTTTTTAAAGAAAATAATTCACTAAAATACGGCAATTAGGCCAGAGATGGAAAAATATGTTACAAGGGCAACTTCCCCTTGGCTCGCCCGGGAACCCGAAAGACAAAACAGATTCTGATATTAGAGGGTTTTTTTTTTTGATAACCAGGATGCTTTGATACCTTCTCATGTTCTTAGAAGGACAATCAATATTTTAAAATTTTGCTGTATGAATATCAGAATAAGCAAGTTCGTACACCACATTGCTATGTCAGGACATAAAATATAAGTTGAACTTTTCATACAAACTCCACATGTTGCAGTTTCAGGTAGTATAAATTTATTATAAGTTCTTGATTTAATCCAGGTGCCGGTGCAGCATATTAAAGGAGATAGTATCCCTATATACGAAACTATGCTAGCTTGCTGTATGCTTTAACCTAGGCTACAACACGGTTATTACCTAGTTATTATGCAACTTTTTTAACAGGAGTTATACAAGATGGTGCAAATAAAAAATATAAATTCATTATTTTCGAAATCGGAGACCTGGGGAAAAAATCTTGAAACAGGTGAATTTTTATTTGTAAACGTTTGTTCTTTAGATACCTGTTTTATTTGTGACGTCATAGATGATGTTTTTTCATCATTTAGTGAATTTTTATTTAAAAAATTCACTAATAGAGAGGTATCGATGGTGAGACATTGCAAAAATTTTTCAAATGAGCGGGAACTAGGACCCTTAGAATCCATATCCGGGGTCAGTTTCAATTTTTATATGTTTATATATACAGTGTGTCCCAAACTGTATGGGAATGTATTGCTATCTCCGTTATTATTAGAGATAGGGAGGATAGGAATTTTGTAGAATTTCATGCTCGTTCGAAGTATGACTTGTATTTTGCCCTGCCTCTTTTCGTTTTCGAGTTATTAAAAAAAAATGTCGATTTATTTTTTCTTCAATATCTAAGTAGGCGTTGATCTGACATATCTAAGACTGGCATATTATCAGGACACTTTTTACAGAATAATCTTTCTGTGCTATTCTCAACAACAGCACTGAAATATATATATATATATATATATATATATATATATATATATATATATATATATATATATATATATATATATATATATATATATATATATATATATGTGTGTATGTATGTATGTATACCACGGATTACTCAAAAAATAATTAACCGATTTGGATCAAACTCGGCAAGTTTCTTTCTTGTATTAATGGCTTGGATAAGTTCGTTATCCAGGAAAATCTGCCGAGGTTTTCTGGGAAAATTTTTAGTTTCCTTTCAAAAAAAAATTTTTTTCTCCGAAAATTACAAACGTATTTTAATAAAATTTGTAGAATGTATTGCCTTGTGAAAGACCTTACTACGCACTAAAATTAAACTTTCTAAGTTTATAGAAAATTGAGTTATTTAAATTTGAAGCATTTCATTAAAGTTCACTACCATACCGCACTTTCTGCGTCCCGAACTTTTTTCATGCTCTTTTGAATTTCTCTATGAAATCATACAAATAAATTTAAATGTTTTAAGGAATTAATTTTTCGTTTGTGTGTGTATATGTGTGTGGGTGGGATGATCTCAGATGCCAATGTCTTTTTTCGTTTTTAATTTGAGATTTTATATTTTCATAGAAAATATTTCTTTACAGTCGTTTAATAAAAATAAAATCGGCTTCTTAAAGAAGGGGCTGGAATTCGGTTTACAGTCAAAGGGCGATCTAGGAGATACGTCATTGCTAGTATTTAAACAGAAATGGAAAACCTGCCCGAATCTTCAATAAACTTTACTTTAGAGGCATGTAAAGATAAAATTTCAAAAAGTTCGAAACAAAATAAGTGTAATAGAAAAAAAGATATCAAACGAAACCAGAGACGACAGCAAGAGAAAGATTGTTTTTATTTGAAAGCAGATAAAGGTAATAAGGTTGTGATTTTGGACAAGAATTATTATAAACAGAAAGCTGATCACGCAGGAGGGAGAACAACGTATAAAAAACTAAATAAAAACCCCCTACCAAAAATGATCTATTTCTTATCTTAAAAATAGTTTAAAGAGTTGTCATAGCCTTATAACAAAAGGCTTGGGAAGGCGGTTACAAGCTGCAAATCGAAAATTCCCCAAAAGTATTGTCTCCAAAAGAAACCAGAGACCGAGGAAATGGATGAAACCTATTGTTTCGAATATAGATTCCCCGACATATAATTTATCGGAGTGATTGACAAATTAGTTCGGTATCAAACTCACTTGAATTTATTGATAAAATGAAATATGTTAAATTAGTTGACGGCGAGGTTTTGATTTTGTTTGATGTAAGTACTTTTTAGCATTCCCACAAACGCTAGGGTATTTATAACAGTTGTTACAAATAAACAACATAAATGAAAAGGTCTGCAAAGAATATTGAACTTTAACAAGTCTTTTAATAAACTGTAAAACAAAAACGAGTAACATTTGACTAAGGCATGTTGAGCCCAGTCACTTTATTGTTATGGCAGCTATCGCCCGGTAGCTAGTGCCCAATTAATTATGGGGCAGCCTGTATAATAGTAGAGACAGATATACTACATTATATTATATAATGATTCCTCTGGTGTTGGTACAGTGTAGTTTCTATATAGGTAATCTCTTTTGTTACAGTGGCTTACGTAAATCTAGGAGCAGCTTTGATATCAGCAGGAAGATGTCAAGAGGCTGTGTCCATTCTAAGACAAGGCTCTCGTTTGGACGGTACAGGACTGAAGGACCGTCGAGAACACGAAACAGCCAAAGTCTCAGCCCTTCTACAACTTGGAGCCCTATACTCTGACCAGGGACGACTTCAGAGGGCGCTTGCTGCTTACAGAGAAGCAGCACATTCGCTTCCAGAACATTACCCACCTCAGGTAATATTTATTACTATAGTTCAACTGAGACTTAACTATTTTTTCTAAAATTTTACTTATATTTGAAACAGTGTTTAACATAAATAAGTTTAACATCTTGTAATACAACTTTAACTGGTTGACTAGCTTAGCAGGCAAGTTTTTTGATGTCTTAATAAGAATAATATTTGTACTTTTAAAAAATAATAAGGTTATCTAAATTTGTTTAAGGTGTTGTTCTGATAACAAAAATATTACGCACGAAAAAGCCAGTTTTTAGTGAATTTTTATTTAAAAAAATTCACTAATAGAGAGGTATTGATGGTGAGACTTTGCAAAAAATTTTTCAAATGAGCGCGATTTAGGACCCCTAGAACCCATATCCGGGGTCAGTTTCAATCAATTTTTATATTGTTTATATATATATATATATATATATATATATATATATATATATATATATATATATATATATATATATATATATATATATATATATCCGCTGATAACTCAAAAAATAATTAACCGATTTCAATGAAACTCGGCAAGTGTCTTTCTTTTATTAATGGCTTGGATGAGTTCGTTAGACAGGAAAATCGGACGGGTTTTTCCGGGAAAATTGAGTTTTCTTTCAAAAAAAATTTTTTCCTCCAAAAATAACAAAGCTGTTTTAATGAAATTTGCTATATATATTGCCTTGCTAGAGGACTTACTAAGTACCAAAACTCAAGTTTCTCAGTTCATAGAAAATTGAGTTTTTCAAATTTTAAATTTTCTTTTGAAACAATTTTTTTCTCGAAAAATTACGAAGTTATTTTAATGAAATTTGGTGAATATCTTGTCCTAGGAAATACCTTACTACCTACCAAAATTAAACTTTCTAAGATTATAGAAAACTGAGTTAATCAAATTTTTATAGCTCACTGCAATGTTAAAATCAATGGTATTTTCCTCACTATTTTAAACACGTGGGTGGGGAACTGACCGAATTCATTCCCAGCTGCTATTGATCTACTCATATTCTCTGAATATGTTAGAAGACGTGGTATCTACTTCATTCGAAGTCACTATTAACCGACTATTTATGAAATCAAATAAGTAAATTAAATCGATTATCATAAAATATGTAGTGTATTAAGACTAAGGGAAAAAGAAATAAAACATATATAATGTGCACATTTTGATTATATTTTAGGGTGTGCTGCGCACACCTAGCTCACTAGGAGAAATCGCCACTGCTTGAGAGAGGTATTGTCACAGCATAATATCTTCTTAAAGTTCATTTGTCAATAGGTTTAATTTTTATATGTTTATATATATACATATATATATATATATATATATATATATATATATATATATATATATATATATATATATATATATATATATATATATATATATATATATATATATATATATATATATATATATATGTGTGTGTGTGTATGTATGTATCCGTCTGATAACTCAAAAAATAATCAACCGATTTCGATTAAACTTGGCAAGTGCCTTTCTTTAATTAATGGCTTGGATGAGTTCGTTATCCAGAAAAATCGGACGGGGTTTTCCGGAAAAATTTTGAAATTTCTTTCTAAAAAAATTTTTTTCTCCAAAAGTAACAAAGCGGTTTTAATGAAATTTACTGTATATGTTGCCTCAGGAGAGATCTTACTACGTACCAAAATTCAACTTTCTAAGTTGAGAGAAAATTGTGTTATTTAAATTTTAAGTTTTCTTTCGAAAAAAATTTTTTTCTTAGAAAATTACAAAGTTATTTTAATGAAATTTTGTGTATATCTTGCCTTATTTGTTAAGGGAAAAACAGTTTTCAAAATTTAAAAACAATCAGGAAAATTCGCTAATGTAACGCATTTGCTAAATCAGGTTTGCGTTTTAGTCACACTAGTTTTAAATTACAGAGCGCAAATTTAAAGAAAAACCTCAGATCGAAAAAAGTCTGGGCGCAGCAAGTGCGTAATAGAAGTGAATTTTCATTAAAAAAAATTTAATTCAAATATGTATCTTTAATGCAACCAGCCATGAATTTTGTCACCGGTAACACCTATACAATGTACCATATTTTACCAAAACAACTTGTTTAAAAATGTACAAATATTTTCCGAAAATAAACTCAAAACGTTTCCGAGAAAACTCGTTCCCTCGCCGAGGAATCTTAGGTTAATAGCAAATTAAGTTATTGAATTTAGAAACACTTAATTAAAATTCGCTACCAAAACTCACTTACTGCGTCTCGATTTTTTTTACAAACATGCATCATATTTCGATGAAAAAATGCAATAAAGAATGTTCAAAACAATTGTAGGTATCACCAACGACTTATGCGTCATTCTGTTATTGTCAAAATAATTTTATAAGATGCAGCTCAAGACACCCTATAGGTAACGTATACAATTTTTTCTCGTATCTTGCATAATAACAATTATATTGAGCTTGAATTTTCTGTAAATATTTTATAAAGATGAAGGGCAATGATGGTTGTAAAAAAAATTCCGAAAGTGAACTTAAAGTGTTCCCGAAAAAACTTGTTTCTTGACCAACCTTATAGATTAATAACAAATTGAGCTATTCAAATGTGAATCATTTAATCAAAATTCGCTACGATAACGCACTTGCTACTTCCTGAATTTCTTTTCTTACAAATATGCATTATATTTCGATGAAAAATGCAAAAATGCAATAACATAAGGCTAAAGTTCGTTATATATATATATATATATATATATATATATATATATATATATATATATATATATATATATATATATATATATATATATATATATATATATATATATATATATATATATATATATATATATATATATATATATATATATTCACTTTCGGAATTTTTTTCACATTTTCAAACAATAAAGTTATTTTGAAGAAACATGGCACATTGTTTTTACTATATAGGTTATACTGGTAATCAAATTTGATGCCTGCTTTCTTAAAAAAAACACACATATTTGCTATTAAAAACATTTTAATGAAAATTCACTACCATAGCGCACTTGCTGAGCCCAGACTTTTCTTAATGGAAATTCGCTAATACCTTCTCAATGTATCATTTAATTTATTAAATAGTAAGGTTACCATGGCTTCTTATACAAATAGTTCTGAACTTTAAATCCATTTTAACCTTTTTCAAATAACCGTAAATAAACAGAAAACAAACATTATAAAACAGGATCTCTAATAGATTTTTTAACAATGCGTTCATCGGGACGAAAACATAAGACCTCAAATAAATCAAAATACAGATAAAACAGAGAATCAGGCGCTACCACGTCAATAAGCAATTTTAGAAGTTTGGTAAAAAACCGAGGTCTCGGTATTGATTTTATTATCAGTAGATGCCAGTGATCGGTAACAATAAGATTTAATGAATATTTACCTGCGAGATTGCATGGATCTTCTTTTATCAAAAATGTCAGATTTTTTTGTCAAGACTTTCTGCTATAGAAATCTCAAGCAATATAGATAAATCCAAAGTTCTCATCGTGTTTGTTTTTAATCACTGAATGTTTTTGTTGGGGGAAGTTAAAACGGATATTGTATAAAAATGTGCTTCAGACTTGTATTAGAAAAAATGTGGGCAGATTATATTTCAAATGCTATTTCAAATTTATTGGGAAAAAGTTCCTGATACGGTAAGCTTATTTTAAGATTTTCATTATCAGAACTTAATAAATCGGATAAAAAAGTGTTCACAGTCAACAAGCCTTCTTTAGCGAATTTTCATTTGAAAAAATAATTTCATTTATTTGTTTTCATTTATATTTATAAATATATCTTCTGAAAGGTTTCCGCGATTATAAGTGTAAAAAATATTTGGTTCTTGGGTTGAACCGCGTCTAGGATTTGTTGAAACTTGACGTCTCGGCTCCTGCTATGGAGCCACTTTCAAGAGAGTAAGAAAACATGAAAGAAAAGGACCCATAATGCCCCAATCTGCCTACTTCGTAGAGTTTAATTCCAGGACCTTAATTTGTCTACTCCACATATAGCTTACTGTTTTAAGATTACAAAGAAATCGGGAAGCAGCATCTGAATGATGGTAGTACATTGAGATAAGAATAAAAGTTATAAAAAATTTATTTATCTAAGTAGGAACATAAAAAATAAGGTGTATAAGGACAGACAAAAACATACCTTGTGACAAGTTGTCTTTACGCTGTGGAATGTTGTCGTTGCCGAGTTATTGATATTATTGTTCGTTGTTGGTCACGAGCGGTAAGTTTTTTTTTTTTACTTTAACAACACACCACGAGGACTCACAGCCTAAATATCATCGTACCGTGGATGTCGACAAGAAGGAAAGAGGCAACTTGTTAATTCTGGACTTGAAGGTTTGGAGGTTCGGAGGAGAAGAAAAGACATGTGCCGGCAAGGAATTCCACAACTTGGAAGTCCTCGGGACAAAAGAGCGGGCATAAGATGTTTTATGTCTGGTGACTTGAACAGTAAAAGGGTGCATTCCCTCTGTTCCCCTGGTTGATCTGTTGGGGGCAGCAGGTGGGGGAACTATGGAGGAAAGCTCCTCTGAGCAGTGCCCGTGCAGATATCTATAAAAGAGAGAGAGGTCACCAACGGCACGTCGGTGGGCAATGGATGGCAGCCTTTGGGTGAGGGTAGGGTCACCGATGAGACGTATAGCTCTCTTTTGAATTGAGTCCAGGATAGCGAGTGTAGAAGCGACAGCTGCACTCCAGATGTGGGAGCATTATTCGAGGTTTGGCCTTATTTGTGAAGTATATAAGGTATAGAGATTAGCTGGTGAAAAGTATTTGCGAGCCCGGAAGAGGAAACCTAATTTCTTAGCAGCCGCTTCTGCAATTGATGTGACATGTTGGTGCCAATTAAGATTTCGATCCACAGAAATGCCAACAAGATAAAAGGACTCATTACTTTGATAAACTTGGTTGTTCATTGTGATGGGCCTAGGGCTGGTGTATCTCTTATGAGAAAGAAAGCAAGACTGAGATTTGGTGGGGTTGAATTGTACAAGATTTCTACTTCCCCAGTCTAATATTTTTTGGAGATCCACAGAGACAGAACCCTCCATCACTCTGCGATCCTCATCTAATTGGGCTAAAGAGACAGGCTTAGAATATTGTATATTTGAGTGGAGGGTGCTGTCGTCCGCGTAACTGTGAACTGGGTTGGATGTGCTCGAGAGGAGGTCATTGATGTGGAGAAGAAACAAAGTAGGGGCTAAAGCTGAACCTTGAGGAACTCCTGCATTAATTGGATACAGTTTAGAGGAATGGCCATCCAGAACAACAGAAATGCTCCTGTTGGAGAGGAAATTTGCTGTCCAGGTACAAAGTTTTGGTGGTAGGCCATAGGCCGGAAGTTTATTAAGCAGCCTGCGTGCCAGACCTGATCGAATGCTTTGGATATGTCTAGAGCAACAATCTGAGATTCACCGTGTAGTTCCATAGACTTGTTCCAAGAATGGGTGACAAAGGAAAGGAGGTCGGCAGTCGATCTGCGCTGACGGAATCCATACTGCCTGTCGTGGATTAGACTGTGTTTTTCAAGATATTTTAGTAATTCGGTGTTTATATACTTTTCCATCACTTTAGAGATGACTGAAAGGAGAGAAATAGGCCTGTAGTTGCTAGGAAGCGCTTTCGATCCTATCTTGGGGACGGGTTGTACTCTAGCAGTTTTCCAGTAACTAGGGAACATGCCTCTATTGTAAGATATCTGAAACAGACGAGTCAGGACAGGAGCAAGTTCGGGTGCGTAATTTTTGAGAACAATTGCTGGGATCTCGTCAAGGCCAGAGGCTTTCCTGGTATTAAGAGAAGAGAGCATCTTTCGTACCTTTTTAGTTTTGAAAATGATATCCGTCATTTTATGCGCGACATTGGGGACTGTTGGTGGTTGAACATTTGGAGGTGGGTTGAGAGTAGAATTGCCGGCGAACAACTAAGCAAAAAGTTCAGCCTTGCCCAGGGCGCTAGAAACAATTTCATCCCCTGAGACAAGAGGTGGGAACGTGCTTTTGCAGAAATTATTCCCCATAGATTTAGCAAGAGTCCAGAAGGGTTTGCTGCAGTTGGAGCTTGAGAGGAAACCAGCATTGTTTGTTTTTTGGAAAATGGATGTTTTTCTGCTTTCTTCGGTTTCTTCCTACATTTTTTTTGGTCAGGCAAGTCAGGTCGGGTTAAGTGAAGTCAGGTTGGATCATGTCAGGTAAGGTCGTTTAGGCTTGCTTCATAGAGTGTTTTGTGCATAGACGACAATAAAAATGTTTTCTCTTTAAGACTCAAATGAGCGAGGGGGCTAGAGCAAATAGCCGTGCTGAAGAGGGAAGCAAATTATTAATTAAATTATTTAGAGATGCAAAATGTAAAATAGGCTGCTTATACAAGTCCAACTGTTGATTTTCCCTTTGTATTTCCTTCCTCGCTCAGTTACCCTATTCACTTCGCCTCCCGTAACATTTGGAGAGGTTGATTTCTCTGGTTGGGTGTTATGCACACTGGGCCGCTTTGAAAATTATATATATATATATATATATATATATATATATATATATATATATATATGTATGTATATATATATATATATATATATATATATATATATATATATATATATATATATATATATATATATATATATATATATATATATATATTTGGAAAGATTTCGGCGGTCTTTTATGTGAGACATATTTGGTTCTCGGGTTGAACCGCGTCCAGAATTTATGAAAACTCGACGTTTAGGCTCCTGTTTTGGAGCGATTTTCAAGAGGTAAAGGAAATATTAAGGATACTCTAAGGCCTCAATCTGCCTACTCCTTAGAGCGATGGACAAACATGGGTTGGGTTGTTGTAGCTCGATTACGGGGCCTCATTTTCCCACTCCCCAAATCTCGCCGGATATCGTCTGTGAGGTCTCAGTGTGTTCAGTCCTAAGCCGGATCTTTCTGAGGCCTGAGGGATAACTCAAAAAAATAGTTAAGTGATTTCAATCAAACTTAGCAAAAATCTTGTTTGGGCGAAAACCAAGGTCGAGTTCGTTAATCAGCCTTTATGCTCAAGTTTTTCCGGTGGAAAATCGGGGAAGACTTTTTGAAAACGCTATGTTTTTGTATGTATCAGTGTACCTGGAATTATACTTTACATGTGGCTAAAAATAATGCAAATAAACCTATGTTGTAAATTTTAAGTAATCTGGTACACAATATTTAGAGTTTTTTCCAAATCCCAAAGACATGCGTTGAAACGACTTAGTGGTTAAAGTCCAATGCCTGACGGACAGAGTAGTTAAGTGCCACGCGAGGATTGATTCATACAACAGGTATAAACCATACATCAACGGTAATCCAAGTAGATATATACCGGACATAAAACATACTACCCGAACCAGTGATCGGAAATCTCGGCCGCAATTTGGAAAAATGGCAGACGACAGAAATTAAAAATTTGCCAAGTGATTGTCATTTAACTGGGGGATTCAATTAATTATTAAAATACACTATATTTGTAGCTTTATTAACGGCCCCAAATACAGTTTTAGCGCAGCATAGATATATCATGTTGTCGCATAATATAGCAGAAATGTAAACAGAATCAGCCAAGTCTCTATAAAAATGATTGTAGAATAGTTTCTTTTATCTTTAAACTTAAACATAAGACGTCATATAAGACACAAACAGCCGTGGGATGTGTTTCAATGGTAATTCTACTAACTCTGTAAGCATCACGCAAATAAAACGTTAGTTGACTTGTACCTAGATGGCGTTGGGGGCATCGCGATTGCCTCCTAAGCAGAAGGTTACGCGATCGAATCCAGCTCGATAAATGTTTGGTTTTTGTGTTTTATGTTGACATTTGGAGAAACAATAGTGTGCAGATTTCATACGTTTTGAACAAGATCTTGTTTTTGTTTAAAACGGCTAAATACGTTTGTCACCTTTGAGTCTGAAATTATAATTTTGTTATTGTTGATATTGAAAAAAACTGGTTTGATTAGGTTGACTAAAACGAAATCATACTGGCGCATAATAAGGAAAAATAACTGCTACATTTATAATTTGGCAGATACATTACTATTCTAAATATGAATTAAGTTTCCTTCTGGAAATCTTCTGTGTAACCTTGATGAAACTTTTAATAGAAGTTTCTTTTCAAGAGACTTACACTTATCTGCAGATATAGAAAAATCTAGTTCTTCAGCTTCATTTAAAATTGAGTTTTGGACATTTTTCTCAAAAGGGGTTAGAACGCAATTTTTTTTTTGATAATATAGATATATCGATGGTATCGAAACAATTAAACAAATGTGCTCGTACTAGGACCTTTAAAATCGATATTCAAGGTCTGTGTAAGTTTAAAATATTAGCAATTTTTCATTAAGAAAAATTCGCCATTAGCTTTACTAATATACCGTATAATAATAGTGTACAAATCTTATGAAAATTTGCTACTATAACGCACTTGCGGCGTCCTGAAATTTTATTATACTTTATGCAATTAAAAAATACAACAGACAGAGAGAAGAAATATACTAAAGGACTCAAGAATACGTTCTGTCCACTTTAAAGTTAGACTTAACAAAATATGTTTTCTGGTTTGTTGGAAAATTGACTTACTTTCAAATTAGAAGCTTTTGTAATATAACCAAATTAGCTTTGTTATTTCGTTTCTTTTTTCTCTAGATCTGAAAAGTCTTAACGTTATTATTTATTTTACTGTTACAAGGTTTGGGATTGCCAGCTCGCCTTTCTGATATTTTCATGCAGAATACCTTCTTAATGATTTTTTTAACAAAACCACCAAGAAATAAATAAGTTAGAAATATTTTTTAAACAGTATCTAGGTGTACTAAAATGTCACATAGCCTACTGTATTTCACAAGTGAATACGTTCCATTTGATGCCTATATCGAGAGGGTTGTTGAGAACATTGTTTGGTGTTCCGAAAGAAGAGAGCGATAAAGAGCTATATTTAGGACAACTAAAAAAGATATCGATAATTTTCACATCCTTGGCTGAAAAAATATAATGTTTCTCAGCAGAAAACTCAAGAAATTATGATTATAGCTAGACAGATCCTACAAATTCATGTAGAAAGGCTAAAGATGCTGTAGGAGTTCCAAAATCCAGGGTTTAAGAAATAAGGAAAAACAATAAATTTTAACAATATAAATATCAATCACACAGCCTCGGTGCTCTACAAGTAAGAACGTGTGTCACTCAACCGAAGGGTTTACTGGGTTTGATTCCCATCTCCCATCTGCCAAATTATATACGTAGCAGTTATTTTTCCTTATAAATCGCCAGTATAATTTCGTTTTAGTTAACCTAATCAAGTCAGTCCGGGATATTATATTCAAAGTATACGTAACAATTAATTACAGAATTAGTATAACTACCATTGAAACACATCCCACGACTGTTTCGGTCTTATATGACGTCTTGGGTTTGAGTTTAAAGATAAAAGAAACCAGTTTAGAATCATTTTTATAGAGACTTGGCTTGATTTTTACATTTCTAATATATTATACGACAGGATAATATATCTATGTTGCGCTAAAACTGTATTTGAGGTCGTTCATAAGGAAGGCTACAAGTATAGTGTCTTTTAATAATTGATTGACTCCCCCAGTTAAATAATAATCAATTGAAAAATTATTAATTTCATGTCGTCTGTCATTTTTCATAAGTGCGGCTGAGATTTCACGATTGTTGGTTCGGGTAGTATGTCTTAAGCCTGATATATATTTAGTTTGGTTACCGTTAATGTATGGTTTTTACCTGTTGTACGAATCAATCTACGCGTGGCAGTTAACTACTCTGTGAGGAATTGGACTTTAACCACTAAGTCGTCTCAATGCATGTCTTTGAAATTTTATTTTTAATTTCGACAAAACTTGAAATATTGTATACCAAGTTACTTAAAATTCACAGAATAGGTTTACTTGCACTATTTATAGCTATATGTAAAGTCTCATTCAGACGCCCTCGTGGCGCAGGTGGCTAGGTGCCAGCCTGCAAAGCGAGAGGTCCCGGGTTCGATTCCCGGGCGAGCCAAGTTGAGTTTGTCTGGAAAATTTGTAAATAATATTAAATGATAGGAAAGAATGTGCTAATGGCCTGAGATGCCGCAGCCAATAATATTAAATAAAAATAAAAATAAAGTCTCATTCTAGTTACTCCAATACTTACAAAAATATAGCGTTTTCAAAAAGTTTTCCCCGATTTTCCACCCGAAAAACTTGACCATAAAGGCTGATTAACTAACTCGACCTCGGTCTTCGCCCAAACAAGATTTTTGGCAAGTTTTATTGAAATCAGTTGTGTTTTTTGAGTTATCGCTTAGATACCTATTTAAGAATTTTTTCCGAAAGCTTTTCATCGTGACCTCTTTATTAGCGAATTTTTCCTAATGAAAATTTGCTAAAATATAGGGTGTTCCATTAAAAAATATCCCAATCTGAATGAAATAAGTTGCGCTACTGCGGCACTTAGTATAGAACCCTCTGTATAAGTTACTGAAAACAATAACTGCGCTTTACTAACAAGTGAACTTCCGCAGTCTCCCCAACGAGGCAGAATTTCTGAGCTTACTTAATAGCGTAGATATGTCTTATCAAACACAGTAGTGACATTTTGAAAAGATTCGAAGGAATCGAATTTGTTCGGGAAACGTCGCCATCTTGACAGATGGTGTCTTTATACGATTTTATCTAGAATCCGATGAGGAACCCAAAAATTTAATAATATATGGATTGTTGTACCTACTTTGAGTAACAAAGTACATGTTATATTCGGTTTACCCAGAAGCGCAATTTGCTTAAAATAATTGGTTAACATATATAGTGGTAACAATGTAGTAGTAGTATTTCATTAAAATAGCTTTGTTGTTTCAGTTTCAGAAAAAACTTGTCCGATTTTCCTGGCCAACGAATCTTTTCAAGCCATTTACATACCTGCCAAGATATAATTATTGACAAGCAGCTTTATGACCCAAGTAAAAAAAAATTAAACCATACACAACAATCCCCAATTTCTTTGGCCGAAATTGCCTTCAGTAATGTTACACTATATTATATTTTTCACAACAATTCGACAACTTATATTTACAATAACTTACTAAACATTTATTATTAATTACCAACATTACACAAAAATGTTACCAAAAAAAATGGTTTCTACGGAAACACTAAAAACATTCCTGCGAAAACTTTTCAAATTCAGCCACTATTTGAGAGTGCCTGTATATGGCAGCTCGATTTTTTCGACGAGTAATACAATACAGCTGAAATTCAGCCATTATTTGAGAGTACCTGTATATGGCAGCTCGATTTTTTCGACGAGTAATACAAACGAAAAGCTCTGTGAATGCGCCATCCCCATGGGGCTTAACTTTCTATTGGTACAAACGCCTTTTTACAATTTGTGATATGTGTTTGTGCAATGTGGCAAAAACGGGAAAAGTTGCAAAATAATTGAAATAACTCAAAAACGATGAACGATAACATTTTTTGTTCCTTACAAACGTGCATTATAATTTAATGGAATATACAATAACATAAGGAGTGTTCTATTAGAAAAGAAAGTGTGTATCACCAACGACTTATTGGCCACTCTGTGATTATCAAAATAATTTATAGGATGCAGCTCAAAACACCCTGTAATTAAAGTATACAATTTTTGATCGTATCTAGTATATATAAACAAGAATATTTAGTTTTACCGTAGAAATGGACCCTGTAAATGTGTAAACAGACAAAAACTGAAACTTACCCCGTATATGGGTTTTAGGGCTTTTAGTTCGCGCTCATTTGAAGAAATCTTCTCAAAATCCACAAGTTTATGAAAACTTGCTAATATATAGACCTTTAAACCCTAAACTCAATATCTAAAACTACTGCCAAAGCACCAGAAATATGGTCTATTTGAAATTGATCTTCTAATATTTTAGTAAAATAAGTACAATGATGGTTGAAGCTGAAACTTAAGGCTTTATAAAACACACCTATTATGATATTTCTTCTACACAATCCGTATTTGTTTTAGATTATGTGCCTGAAAATGCAAATTTTGACGTTTCAAATCGCGAATTGGACGTTTCAAGAAGAAAAATTATAAAATTTTCAAAATATTTTTTCGGCTACTTCTTGACATTTTTGCACCAAAGAAACTTGACCGTTCTATGTAATATTCAATTGGTCTTGTTAACTACACAATATGTTTTGATCCTGTGCTTTCCTTTGTTCGCCAGTGGGACCCAATTTTTTGTACACGCCAAATTCGGTTGTCATAGCTTTCATATTTTAGAAGATACAAAAATTTTCCGAAAGGAAACCCAAAAGTTTCCCGGAAAAACTATTCGGATTTCTCAGGTTAACGAAGTTGTCCAAGCAATTCAGAAAATGAAGGCACCTACCAAATTTAATGAAAATCGGCCCATTATTTTTTGAGTTTTCGGTGTGATATATATACATATTTATATATACACATCGGAAAAGTCTAGGGATATTTTTAAAAATACTTTTTTCTTGATATAATTTAAGAAGAAAACAAAAAACGTATGGTATAAGTGGTATAAGTAACTGTTTAATATTATATAAAATGAAATGTTTTATTCAAGAAACCTAGAAGATTATTAAATATATATATATATATATATATATATATATATATATATATATATATATATATATATATATATACTTGAAGACAAATTTTCAGAATTTTTCAAAAACTTCTGAGCATGTGAGAAAAAAGTTTAATACAAAGTATGACCTCCACGTTGAGTAATTACAGCTCTAGGTCTATTGCTCATAAACAAAATGAGATTGTCAAGGTCTCCTTGTAGTAAAGGTGCCCACTCTGCTGTCAGAAGCTCCTGGAATGTAAACCCATTACGTATGTTGCCCATATGTGGAGTAATTCTTCGTTGAAGCATATCCTAGACATGCTCTATCGGATTCAGGTCCGGGAATTGTGCTGGCTATGGTAAAACTTCAATTTCCGCATTATCCAACCAGTTGGTTACGATGCGCGCGGCATGTGGACGGGCATTATGATGCATTAGGCGGAAGTTTTGACCAACAGCGCCTGTAAATGGATGCACGATGGGTTTAAGAATAGTATCCAGATGGAGCTAAGCTATTAGGAAGCGATTTGGAAAAACGAGTTTGGTTCTGCCACCAATAATTATTCCGCCGCATGCCATTATTGTACCACCTCTGTATGGATACACTTCCTGAATATGTTTTAAGCGTTCCGCATTTCCAGATCGTCTCCACACCCTTACTCGACGAGAATCCGGGTGTAAATAAACCTAGATTCGTCTGTGAGTAAAACTGTAGCCCAGTTATCTGCAGTCCAATTCAGATAATTTTGACGCCAGTCCAATCTTGCCGCGATTGCCCCTGGAAATAGGTGGAAATCTGACTGGACGTCTACTAGATAGGTTTGCTTCGTAAAGATGATTTCTTACAGTATTTCGGCTAATGGTTACATTATGAGTCCTTTGCAGAGTCGTAACCAATTCAGGTGCCGCAGTTGTAGGCTACCTTCTGGCAGTTAACCATAAGAATCTATCCTGACCTGCCGTCGTAGAGCGTCCTCGTCTTGGATGTTACTCGGACAGACTGCCAGTTTCCTTAAAACGCCCCCATACACGATTTATCACACCTTGGGAAACACCCATCCGCTCAGCTACTTCATTATGCCTCACGCCCGCTTGAAGAAGGCCTACCGCTCGTCTAAAGCCAAATGTCGCTGTTCCATGGTAAAACACAATATTTTAAATGCAGCTGCTAAACAAAAACTGAAGAATGACTGAAGTCGAAACTAAATTTACGGTTCATATGTAAATTCTACTTTTATGACATATAGGGTTTATCAATTTTGATATCATTTTACTTTTTTTTTAACAACAGATGGTTTTATATCGAGTGATTGATCAAATATATTCATCGTGAGTGCAATTTGATCGATTCCAAAATCAATTTGTTCCTTTTTGTATTATTTAAAAATATCCCTAGACTTTTCCGATATATATATATATATATATATATATATATATATATATATATATATATATATATATATATATATATATATATATTATATATATATATATATATATATATATATATATATATATATATATATATATATATATATTAGTATAATTATAATTATGGAAACAGAACTTAAAAATTAAAAATAAATTATTAAGAAATTGCCTTCCGTGTGGTAATAATAAAGACTCCTTAATGAATTAGCGAAAGTAATGTGGGGAATTTATTGGAAGAGACAGTAGAATGAGAAGCGGTTGGCACTTTAGGAATTGGATCGTGTTATAATGTGGATTCGCGTTATAAGAGACATAAACAATAAATAATGTAGGCGAGTATTTGTGCAACAAGCAAGTTTACTTCGACGATGACAAATAAATTAAATTAACCGAATATAACACACAGTATAAGAGAGAAGAAATAATGGTTATTACATTTGCTGAGATATGATCAGTATTTAGGACTGGCCGGAGGCTTGGTGCACTTAGCGTGATTATAAGCAAGCGGGGCATTTGTCAGAATCCCAACAGATGCTCAAGATCCTAAATGGGAGGACTATAGAGCCAAGCCGAGGTCTCTGGCGACTCGTCCCACTGAAAAGTTCAAATTTGAATCTGTCAGAGAAGGGCAAGTCTGGAATAACAGTGAAGCCTCACCGTAGTCGGCGAGTCGATCCTCCCTATGACAAATTAGGGATTGACTTGATCACGCGTTTGGGTCATTTTATTGATTGAGGGGCTGGCTTTTAGGTATTTCCCTCTGACCGATGATAAATATTTCCAGAATACCATTGTTTGAAATAAATTGCAAAACTCGGCATGATTTACCACAAGCTCGGTCACTAAATAAACTTTATCTTCCTGAATTCGTGCCCGCCGCCAGTTTAAAGAATGCAGATTTTCAGCTGAAATTCAAGGGTTCGCGAAACTTTATACAAACTGTTGTTTTAGCTTTTTACGAATTCACAAAATCGCAAAACGGTCTAAGGAACTTCTAAACCAAAATGTACATCGGACATAAGCTGCTTTTCCAATGCATTTCATTTACAAAAAAGTCCGAAAGCAGCGTGTGCGTTATGGTAGTGAATTTTCACAAAATTGTTTTTAATACCACATATGTATGCTTTTTTAAGAAAGCAGTCATCAAATTTGGTGACCAGTATAACCTATATACTAGAAATAATGTGTCATGTTTCATCAAAATAACTTTATTGTTTGAAAATGTACAAAAATGTCCGAAAGTAAACTTGAAGTATTACTTTGTTATTTCCGGAGATATAATTTTTTTTTCGAAAGAAAACACAAAATTTTCTGAGAAAACCTGGGCCGATTTTTCTGGCTAACGAACTTTTCCAAGCCACTTGCAAAAGGAAGGTATTCACCAAATTTAATCAAAATTTGAATACCTTCCTTTTGCAAGTGGCTTGGATAAATTCGTTAGCCATATATATATATATATATATATATATATATATATATATATATATATATATATATATATATATATATATATATATATATATATATATAAAAACATATAAAAATTAAAACTGACCCCAGGTATGTGTTCTAGGACGCCCAATTAGCGCTCATTTAAAGAATTTTTTTCAAAATTTACAAGTCGGGATCTCGTCACATATATGTATATATATATATATATATATATATATATATATATATATATATATATATATATATATATATATATATATATATATATATATATATATATATATATATATATATCACACCGATAACACTCAAAAAATAATGGGCGATTTTGATCAAATTTGGTAGATACCTTTCTTTTGCAAGTTGCTTGAATAAGTGACCCAGGTTTTTCCGAAAAATTTTGTAAATTCTTTCGAAAAAAATTTATATCTCCGCAAAATAACATAGCAAAAACAACAAAATTCGACATGCTGGTTTCTGTAATAAAAAGTTTTCTATGTGCCAAAATTCAGATATCTATACTAAAAGACAAAAAGTTATAGGTAAAGTAATTTTTAATTAATTAAATCTGATTAAAGAAAGTTAAAACGTCAAAATTGATAATTATGGTAGTATTACGAATGTAAGTGAAAAATACAACACGAAATGACTAGTAAGCTCCTAGATATGTGTCTGTGTCCTTATTTTTCTTCATTTTGGTAAAATATGAGCAAAAAATCCATGGTAAATAAAAATTGTTTGGTGTAAATAGTAAAGATTTTAGACAATTTACATATGTACCACTGGACATACCTGCTAATATATACATGTAGACCGTAGCCAAGTGGGTTAAGACCTCTACATCGGATAATCGACTCCTACATGACGAGTTATAATCCTAGTTAGTGACTTCACTTTTTATCAATTTTTTAGTATCAGATTGGTGTTATGCCGATGATTTTTTGTAGAAAAAAAATTAATAAAGAGGAGGTGAAAGTTTTAAAACTTAATTGAATTTGAATGGCATATCTGGTTGTTTGTTCTTGCCCTAACTTAGTGTAACTGTTCCGTATTCAATACAGTCGTAGACTTTTCACGTGCCTTCACAAACACTAATGAGGAGATTCCGATATATATAATTATATATATATATATATATATATATATATATATATATATATATATATATATATATATATATATATATATATATATAGGGTGAACCATTTACCAAAATTTAGTTCTGTAACTTTAGAGACAAGAAAGTTATAGGCATTAAAAAAAATGAAGTTTTCTTAGAAACGTAAAAAGTTGCTATTTGAAAGGTCAAAATTGGCAACATTTAAGCAAAGAACCTAAAAGAAATACGAATTATGTAGAGAGTTTTCTGAAAACCCTTAAGTTTCAGTTTCAACCATCATTGCCCGTCATTTTAGTAACATATTTCCAGAAAATTTATTTCAAATAGATCCTTTTTCTGGTGCTTTGTCAGTAGTTTTAGTTAGGTTTATGGTTTAACGGTCTATAATTGTTAGACAATTTTCGTAGAACAAATTCGTTAATGAGGAGACCGCGACTTTTGAATTATAAAAACGTTCCCTCAAATGAGCGCAAACTGAGCCCCCTAGAATCCAGGTTTACTCTCTGTTTACATATATACAGGGTGACGCATCTCTAGGTTAAAGCTCAATGTAATTGTTATTATTCAAGTTACGAGAAAATAAGATACGTTACTTATAGGGTGTCCTGAGGTGCATCTTTTAAAATTATCTTGACAATCACAGGCTGGCCCATAAGTCGTTGGTGATACCTACAATTTTTTTATTGAACATTCCTTATAGCATTTTTGCATTTTTAGTCGAAATATGATGCATGTTTGTAAAAAAATCGAGACGCAGTAAGTGCGTTTTCGTAGCGACTGCTTCAAAATTCAATAAATTAGTTTGCTATTAACCTAAGATTCCTCGGCGAGGGAATGAGTTTTCTCGGAAATTTTCCGAAAATTTATTTTCGGAAAATTTGTGTACATTTTCAAACAAGTTAATGTGATAAAATATGGTACTTTTTTTTTTAATATAAAGGTTATACCGGTGACCAAATGGATGACTGCTTGCATTGAAAAAACATATTTGCTATTAAAAAGATCTTTATGAAAATTCACTATCATAACGCATTTGCTGCGTCCAGACTTTTTTTGTAGGCGTCTGTTAAAGTGTCAGGTTGACATGAAATATATAAAGCATGGTGTAACCAAAAGCTTTTTGCTTTCTTTGCCCGCAAGGTCGAATGTCCTGAAATGAGATTCTGTATATATATATATATATATATATATATATATATATATATATATATATATATATATATATATATATATATATATATATTCGAAAAGGTTTTTACTTTCATAAGTGTGAGAAATAGTTGAATCTCATAACTCATAAATCCTCTAATTATGTTACATATATATATTTTTAGAATATCCACTGTATTCTAAGAAAATTGGTATTTGGATGGCATTTCCTCAAAGAACAATAGGACCAATTACTTTTAATTTGACCATCAATACAGAGCGACAAAAAAATAATAGTTGTATTGCGCTTGTTAGATATCTACACATTGATGATATTATAGTTATTTTCAGCATGACATTGCCACTGTTCATACCAAATGAGACAATATAATTTTTCATTGCGCGTTGCTGAATGGTAGACGAGTGTATTTATAAACACAAGTTAAATTGCACTCAGTGTCACGTTGCTTCACTATCGAGGAATATTTAAGTGGGTTTACAAGATCCTTTCTTATTATAATAAAAACTTGACCTCCTAAAGTTTTTGGAGGCCACTGCAAAATGGCTTATAATGCAAAATTTTATATTTAAGTAATTATGACTAATTGCATTTTTCAAATCACGTTTACCATCACCTCTAATTGGTACGTTCTTAAATAATTTATTATAACCGATAGCTCCGTTCTCGTTTCATTTTTTTTTTTAATGAAGCATCATTGTACAGGTTCAAATGAAATAGCGCACGGGATGATTATTAATGGCTCTTAAGTTATTGGCAAGCACTAAATTATCAAACTCTTCTATTTTCGTAGATCGCCGAGAAATTTCCACCTTTGTGAACTTCAATATCCGGTAATTAATTTTTAATTACTTGGAAGTATTAAATTCACATCTTAAACCTTCCATGCTCCGTGGTATTGATTCAGTAATATCAAAAGATGCTTGCAAAATCGACCCTCGGCAAAGTAATAAAAGGAAATTGAATGATATTTAATCATCCAAACGTTTGTCCTGGAAGGAAGTTATTTCCAGACACTCAAATAATTCTAATTATTCTTACTGGCAACTTTTCCACGGGCTCACTTCATTCTTGATCATGTAGGCAACCGAATTCGTTGGCTAAATTTCTGTAAATGAAACAAATTTCTATTTTTGATGTAATTTCCTTTCTGTTATATACCAGTGTGGCATAAATTTAGGAGGGAACCTTAAAGCTATTCCAGTTTTCAGCTTATAAGGAAATATCGCATGTAAAAGGAAATATAGTCACATCCGTTTAGCAAGATACATTAAATTTAAAGAGAACTGTTAAATAGGTGACATTTTAATGGCATCAGGAGTTTTTGCACCAAAATAACTGAATCTTTGGCTGTAGTATTTCTTATACATAGTGTTTGGTTAGGCAAATATCCATGTAAACTTTGCGTTTTTGAGTTTCTTTCGTAATTCCACCGAATTTCACAGATTTTATGGTTTATTTTAAAATGAAATATGCCGGTAGAAAATTATACCGCTTCTCTACATCGGTATGATGTAATCATCAAGGTTTGAATGAAATCCAAACTTTTTTTGGTTGATGAAAATGCGATAAGAAAATGTGCCGCCCTATTTTCACTATTCGAGTTAATCTCACCTTTTTTAAACATGTCGACACAACATAGGATTCTAAGACTAGCAAAAAGTACCTAATTCGATTACAATTAAAAGTCGATATCTCGTCATTAGCAATTTTTTTACGAAATTCTCTGACAAACAACATTCTGGAATTTTCTCCCTATATGTTTTTATTAAGGCTGGTTATATGACGAATGTCGGGGCGGGGCGTACAATCACAGCAAAGTCGACTTTCTTTCTGATTGGTCAAGTAAGGAGCCGCCTAGTTATCAGGGGCGTGGCCACGAACAATGTTGATTCCAAGCGTAATTTATTCATTCGGGAGGTGAGGTTGGAAGTTCAAAGGAAGGTTTTTGTAGATTACTTGGGCCGCTTTTTCATTAAAGGCAACCCGAATCACATATATTGCATATTATTATTGTTAGTATTATTATTATTAGTATAATTATTATTATAATTGTTATTATTACCTAGGAGTACGGAAATTTTAGAAAGTGATAGCGACCTTTTATAAAACGTACTAGCTTTTTAACAAGATGGTGCGCCGCCACAGTTAGATGCAAGGACGAACGTCTTCCAGGAAGGTGGCTTGGTAGAAGTGACGAAATTGAGTCGCCAGCTAGATTATCTAATATCTAACTTTAGTTTTTTATGGGGACACTTTTAACCAAAATGTTATGCTAGTCAGTATAAAGATCTGAAAGAGTTGTGAGTCAAAATTGTTAGAGAATGCCGATCATTGACACCAGGTGTGTTCGTAAATGCGAGCAGAATTTGAAAGAATACTAGATAACTGTATGGTTGGTGCAGGCCATTTTCAGCAGTACTTTTATTTACATCATTTATAATTTTTTATTGTAATTGTCTTTTTTAAGCTTTAAGTCAATATACTTCTGATAAAAAACTACTTGATCGGTTAAAAAAAACATTGTTGTAAAGGGGGTGACTATATCTTCTAATAGAAATGTCATATGACTCCCCTTGCGTTTTAAAAATTTGCATACTTTCAAGGTGGCTGTAAAACGCAGGAGCTGACGGAGTGGGGTGTAATAATTCTATTCCAAAACTGATCCCCATCGTCAACCAAATTGAGACATTTGCGAACATTTTCAAAATCGTTTTTTTTTTCAAGCGTTATTGGGTGGACCAACTTAGCGTTTAAAGACTCTCTATAACTCACTAACTGAAGATTAGAACCTGCCATGAGCACTGGTTAGTATATTTGTAAAAGCCAAGTTACCATAACACATTTAAAAAGACCTGACAATCTTTTTACAAACCAAGTTAGCGTCATTAGAGGATGAATGAACGAATAATTATTATTCCCTTGATGACGCTAACTTGGTCAGTAAAACGATCGTCAGATTTTTAAAATGTGTATTCGTGATTTGAGTTCTCCAAGTTTACTTCGACTCTTTATATCTACAGCAATCCGAATCTAATTAAATGAACATATAGGACAATTTTTCATACTAGGTAGGTAGGTAGGTTCGGTAGATGGTGGTGGACTTTTGCTTTACGTGATAGTAAAGGATTTTTTTCACGCCCGAGGAGGTACTACCCCTTATATCAAGGGGCCGGTGAAGTCTCAACAGACGTTTTCGGTTCTGGTGTATAAGTCGGTTTCCCTTTAAACAAAAATGATGATGTCTCCTCCTTGTACAAAAGATTCCGGAGATAAAATACCCCTCCATTCAGATCTCCGGGAGAGGGGTGTGCAGGGGACGCCGGCATCAAGATGTAACATATCTTTCTTAAATATATGTGGCCTAAATTCTAACCTGAACTCCGTCCACGATTTCCTCCAGGCTAATAGGCCCCAACTCCTCTTCGTCACCGAAACCCAAACCAGTGCCAAAACAGCCACTAATCACCTTAATTTCCCGGGGTATGAGTTCCATACTTCCTTTAGATTGCATGGAGTTGTGTACGTATACGTCCGTAGCAATCTACCCTGCACCAGATTCCCCACATTGAAAGCTTGACGAAAAGACATATTTTGGATGAAACTCTCTCTCTCAGGGCTGCAACTAAATTCGTCTGTTGCATTTATCGGTCACCTTTTGACAACAACTTTGTCCAGCTCTTCGACTACCTTTCTGAAAAAACCGACCATCTGATTTCTGCATATCCTTCCTCCGAGGTCACTATTCTTGGTGACTTCAATGTCCATAATAAGGAATGGCTATGATCTTCAGAAACCGATCCACAAGGGAGATCAGCGAAGGCCTTCGCAGTCAGCAATTCCTTGGCCAATATGCTACAGCAACCTACTTACTTTCCTCGCATCCCAACACACAGCTCAAGTCCCTTGGATCTCCTTCTTACTACAAAACATGAATGTTATAAGACATGGGCGTCTGTCTGCTTCTCTCATCTTGACCCCTCTGATATCTCACAAAACGTCACCGAAATTATCCAAGCTGGCATGGAATTATTTATTCCACGTACACAGAAAACCTCTTCATCCACTCAAAAGCACTGGTTCTCTAAATCCCGTGACAAGGCCAGACTTGAAAAGGCCACGGCTCACAAAGCGCTTATACACAATCCCAGTCAAGAAAGCCGTCAAGCATTTAACGACGCACAAAACCGCTAAGTCCACATTCTTTCTGATGCAAAAAAATCGTTTAATAACCACATCAAAAACAAAGCCCTCTCAAGCTCATAGGCAGCAAACCCTTCTGGACTCTTGCTAAATCTATTGGGAATAATTTCTGCAAGAACACGTTCCCACCTCTGGTTTCAGGGCATGAAATCGTTTCTACCGCCCTGGGCAAGGCTGAACTTTTTGCCTCGTTGTTCGCCGGCAATTCTACTCTCAACCCACCTCCAAATGTTCAATCACCAACAGTCTGAATGTCGCCCATAAAATGACAGATATCATTTCCAAAGTAAAAAGGTACGAAAGATGCTCTCTTTTCTTTATACCAGGAAAGCCTCTGGCCTTGGCGAGATCCCAGCAATTGTTCTCAAAAAATTCGCATCAGAACTTTCTCCTGTCCTGACTCGTCTGTTTCAGACATCTTACAATAGAGGCATATTCCCTTGTAACTGGAAAAATGCTCGAGTACAACCCGTCCCCAAGAAAGGATCCAAAGCGCTTCCTAGCAACTACAGGCGTATTTCGCTACTTTTGGTCGTTTGTGATGGAAAAATATATAAACACCGAATTACTTTTTTTTTAAACAGTCTAATCCAGGACAGGCAGTATGGATTCCGTCAGTGCAGATCAACTGCCGACCTCCTTTCCTTTGTCGCCCATTTTTGGAACAAGTCTATAGAACTGCACGGTGAATCCTAGATTGTCGCTCTAGACATTACCAAAGCATTCGACCAGGTCTGGCACGTAGCGCTGCTTAATAAATTTCCAGCCTATGGCCTACCACCAAAACTCTGTACCCGGACAGCAAATTTTCTCTCTCTCTAATTAATGCAGTAGTCACTCAAGGTTCGGCTTTAGCCCCTACTTTGTTTATTCTCCTCAATGACCTCCTCTTTAGCATATCCAACCCAGTTCACAGTTACGCGGATGACAGCACCCTCCACTCAAATATACAATATTCTAAGCCTGTCTCTTTAGCCAAATTACGATCGCAGACTCATGGAGGGTTCTGTCTCTGTGGATCTCCAAAAAATATTAGACTGGGGAAGTAGAAATCTTGTATAATTCAACTGCACCAAATCTCAGTCTTGCGTTCTATCTCATAAGAGATACACCAGCCCTAGACCGGTCACAATAAACAACCAAGTTATTCAAAGTAATGAGTCCTTTTCACTTGTTTGCATTTCTGTGGATCGAAATCTCAATTGGCACCATCATCTCACATTAATTGCAGAAGCGGCTGCTAAGAAATTGGGTTTCCTCTTCCGGGCTCGCTTCCAGCTAATCTCTATACCTTATATATACTTCACAAATAAAGCCAAACCTCGAATACTGCTCCCACATCTGGGGTGCCTCTGCCGCTTCTACACTCGCTATCCTGGACTCAATTCAGAAGGTGACCCTACCGGTGACCCTACCCTCACCCAAAGGCTGCCATTCCTTGTCCACCGACGTGCCGTTGGTGACCTCTCTCTCTCTCTCTTTTATAGATATCTGCACGGGCACTGCTCAGAGGAATTTTCTTCCATAGTTACTCCACCTGCTGCCCCCAACAGATCTAGCAGGGGGACAGAGCGAATGCACTTTTTTGCTGTCCAGGTCACCATAGAACATTTTGTTATGCCGGCTGTTTTGTCCCGAGGACTTCCAAGTTGTGGAACTCCTTTCCGGCAGATGTTTTTCCTTCTCCTCCGAACCTCCAAACCTTCAAGTCCAGAATTAACAAGGTGCCTCTTTCCTCCTTGTCGACACCGACGGTACGATAGTATTTAGGCTGTGAGCCCTCGTGGTGTGTTGTTAAAATAAAAAATAAAAAAGACGTTTGAGATGATGTAGCTAAAGTTATATTATTTGTTTCAGAGTGTATTTAATGTTCTGGGAGAGACACTTGCAAGACTACAACAAGATGCAGAGGCTGAAAGATGGTACCAAGCAGCTCTAAACGCTCAACCTGATCACGTACCAGCTCATATAACTTATGGAAAATTACTTGCCAAAAATGTAAGTTCAATTCAGTTAAAACTTTTTCTTGGACACTCTTTAACATAGTTCTTGATTTACAAATATAATTTACCTAGAAACAAAACTGAAACTAATACTGAAACATACAAAGATATTTTACGTAAGTAATTACTACATTTTATTTAACGAAAATATAGTGACGTTGACACAAAATTTTGTTTATGTATCTTTAATACATTGTAGTGCATCTTTGTTACTTCAGGACTTTAGTGTACTCCTAGCGTTGCAGTCGACTGAAAGATGACATAATAAAAATAAAATTCGACTATGCAGAAGGACTTACATAACAAACTTTTTTTAGAAAAATACAATATGTAACAAAACTGGTTCAAAACTAAGCCAGTACATTACCAAAAGAATTCTGGACGCAGCAACTGCGTTATGGTAGCGATTTTTCATTAAACGATTTAAATTTTAATAACTCAATTTAATATACACCTAGAAAGTTGAATTTTGGTACATAGTAAGGTCTTTGCTAGAGAAACATACATGCCAAATTTAATCAAAACAACTTTGATATTTTTTTGAGATACATTTTTTTTTAATAAAAACGAAATTTTCTTCTAGAAAAACTACTTGGATCGGGCTGACTAACGAACTCGTCCAAGGTCTTAACAAAATGAAGAAATAAGTTTTGATCAAATCAGTTTAGTACATACATACATATACATATACATATGCATATATATATATATATATATATATATATATATATGTGTGTCTTAAAAATACTTCTACCATCACAGGCTGGCCCATAAGTCGTTGGTGATACATACTTTCTTTGTTATTGGTCGAACACGCCTTATGTTATTGCATTTTTGCATTTTCTATCGCATGTTTGTAAAAAAAAAGAAATTCGGGACGCAGCAGGTGCGTTATGGTAGCGAATTTTCATTAAATGCCTTAAATTTAAATAGCTCAATTTGCTATTAACCTATAAGGTTGACCAAGAAACCAGTTTTTTCGGGAACACTTTAAGTTTACTTTCGAAAATTTTTGTAAATTTTCAAACGATTAAGTTATTTTGATGAAACATGGCACATTGCTTCTACTAAATAGCTCACACTGGTAACCAAATTTGATGCCTGCTTTCTTAAAAAAAAACACACATATTTGATATTAAAAACATTTTTAGGAAAATTCACTACCATGACGCACTTGCTACATCCAGACTTTTTTTCATGTTTGTTAATCAATAATCAGTTCAAACTCGCGTTATATGTTAGTATTTTAAACCTTTGTATTTTCCATATTTACATTGTAAACTTTTCCCTTTCCATGTTCTAGCCTTGAGAATGGAATAAACTATTCCGAAAGCCCAGCAATTAATAAAGAGTTTTTTTGCAACTAACGGCCATCCCACATTTTTTTAGTATATATATATATATATATATATATATATATATATATATATATATATATATATATATATATATATATATACAGGGTGGCGCATTGAAAACGAACAGACCGATTTGCGTCCAGAGAATTTTTTTTAAGAAGCGCTGAAACACAACCATTTTAATATTGAGGGGGGCATGTTTTGACATAAAACTAAACTTTGTTACATCAACCCCTTAAGGGTGGTGATAACAACCCTTATATTGTAAATAGGGAACATGGATCAAGCGTTACATCATTTGAAAGCTCTTTTTCTGAATTCAGCACACTATTTTTTTGGAAGTTTTATCAACTCGTTTAAAAATTATTTAGTTAGAATTGCAAGAACGTATTTCATTCATTGTGATAATAAATGCACTAATTAATCAATTTTTCGTTAAAAAAAACTTGAAAGCAAAACCAAACGTTCAAAAATGTTTATTCAGTTAAGTAAGTGTTCAAGTTGTTGACCACCGGCTTCTATACAAAAGTACAAATTTTATTCAAAACGAGCTCTGACATTCTGAAGCATTTTTTGGAGTTATTAGACGGCATTCTTCAACAATGCGTCGTCGTAATTCTTCCAGAGACTCCGGTTCTGATGCGAAAATTCTACTCTTTAAACGGCCCCATAGAAAGAAGTCTAAAGGAGTTAAATCCGGTGATCTAGGAGGCCACTCAATAGCAGCTCTACGCCCAATCCATTGCTCTGAAAACTCTGTGTTCAAAAACTTCCTAACACGTTGTGAAAAATGCGGAGGAGCTCCATCTTGTTGAAACACTAATAGATTTTCTTCATAGCGTTCATCATTTTCAACAATGTCAATTAGTAGAGGGTAAACGATATCTTCGAGTAACTCCAAATACGTTTCGCCACTTAAATTGCCATCAAAAAAAATTGGTCTGATTGAACGATCTCCAAAAACTCCAGTCTAGACATTTAATTTTTTTCTACAGATATTGCCTAAAACTCTACAGGCGTCAATGGGTCTCTTTTTAAGTAATATCAACACAAGATATATTACCTACTATTCGCATTACTTGCTGTTTCTTTTTTTGTCGTTTTTGACGACTTACATTTCTTTTAAGACTATTATTGTAGATTATACCATACCACAATATATTCTGACCCTACGGTATATAGTATCGTTTGTACAACAGTTTGTCTGAAGAAGTAAAACTCATATTTTACTATATTTATATACGCTGTCAAATAACATGACATATAAATTGTTGGAAACTTCTCAGCTATATACTGCACAAATAGCATTCTTGGCCAACAAAAGTCATTTTGCAACCACAAGATGCATTGTGACAAACAAAAATCCAGCTCCTACAACACAATTGCCGGGCACATATTTTAACTTTTAGCTTAGCTGATAAAATTACATTCAACTGTGAAAACTGTAAGCTTTTAGAAGTGATTTAATTTAATTATGTATTATAATCAATATATGGTACTAATTTGAGTATAGCAGGTTTCGTTTTTTCCATAATATGAGACATATTTAATCAAAATTTGAATTCGTTTAATTGGCTCAATTGGCTAAGGATCTTATGTACCAAGTAACGCGAATCGCCGTAGCAGTTTGCTTCTCACCTCTTTTATCTACAAGAACGGTAGTGATGTCTATCAAAAGAGAATTAATTTTCTGTGCCTGCTGATACTAAATACCTACTAATTAAAAGCTCTTTTTATCATGAGATGATAATTTAAATATTTTTAAAATGAGCAGCCATGACATGCTAAATTCGAACAATTTTGTTACTGTCAAATCAAACATTTTTGATTACCAATACATATTTGCATGAAAAGCTTTAAACTGAATAATAATAATAGCTATAGTAATGAGAAACGAGTGTTTATTGTAAAAACATATTACAGTGCTGGCATTTTGCGAAGAGTTAGAGATTTGTTCTCAGTTAAGTGCGATGTTTGGCCCATTCCATCCGTGAGCACAATCCAACGTATATTAAGAAAATTTGAAGAAACTGCAAGTGTAGCAGTAGAAAATAGGGGTGGTAAGCTTACAACTGAATTTGCATTATTTAAATATCAATGTATTTTTATAACGAAACAGGCGTTAGAAGACAAGTTAATGCAGAACTAGAGGAAAAAGTGCTAGCGTTATTCAATGTCACTCCAACTGCAATTACTAGAGGTGCAGCAGAAGAATGTGGTATTTCTCGGAAACGTGTGCGAAAATCCTTAAAAAACACAACTACCACCCGTATAAGCCTCAGTGCCATCAAGAGTTGTTGGCAATAGATGAAGAGAGCAGGCGTGTATTTTGTGAAGATGTTATGGAACGCGCCAATAGGGATCGCCATTTTCTTTCATTGATTTGCTTTACTGACAAGTGCACGTTTACGCTAAATAATAAACCTAACGTACAGAATACAAGATACTGGGCGCAACAAAACCCAAGGTTACAACTTTCGACGAGATCCCAATACCTTCAGAAAATTAATTTGGGCAGGAATTTTTAATAATATGATTATTGGACCGTTTGAATTAATTGGCAATTTAAATTCAGAAAATTATTTGGAAATCTTGATAAATAAGGTATGTCCTGCATTAGAAGAAGTTGCGAATGAAAATCGGAGAGTCTGGTTTCAGCAGGATGGGTGTCTAGCTCATTTTGGTGTAGACGTAAGAACCTGTTTGGATATTTTTTTTCCTAATTATTGGATTAGTCGCAGTGGTAATATTGAGTGGCCGGCCAGATCTCCCGGTTTGGCACCTTGTGACTTCTTCTTGTATGTTACCTTAAAAACAAAATTTATAAAACTCGTCAACCGAATATTAATTCTTTGAGGGAGGCTATCTTTACTGAATGTGCACGCGTTAATAACCAACAACTCGCACAAGTTCGAAAAGCATTTTATAAAAGGTCGGGATATTGTTTATATCAAAATGGGGGACTATTTTAATATTTGTTATACTTTTTTCAGTTAAATTATTGTTACTTATTTTTTGTTAATAGTTAATTTTATTATTGTTCCGGAAATGCAGGCACTACTGTTATAATTGCTTTTTCTTCAAAGTGTCTCATGTTAAAACAAAATCATGGTATACGAGGATTTTCGTAATTTTTTAATAATGTGCAATCAGCATTATGCCCGATTATCAGATCATCGTACTTAACTGAGGACAAATCTTAAACTTTTTGCAAACTGCCAGCACTGTAATATGTTTTTACAATAAACACTTGTTCCTCATTACTATAGCTATTATTATTATTATTCATTGTCAACCTGTTCGGGAAAATGTGTATTGATAACCAGAAATGTCTGATTTGAAAACAAATGTCTGATTTTGAAAACAAAATTATTCGAATTTGGCATGTAATGGCTGCTCACACTTTTAATTTTGCAAATATTTGATTTTCCATGTTATTCGCCTGTTCCGCTTTGAAAGTTGCCACTCGGTATATATATATATATATATATATATATATATATATATATATATATATATATATATATATATATATATATATATATATATATATATATATATATATATTAAAATTCGCTAAAAAAGAAGTTGTAGAAATGTCGTGTAACATTACTGAAGGCAATTTCTGTAAAAAAAATGAGTTTTTTTTATATTTTTTTCCTGAACTTAATTATTGCTTAGTAGGTGTAAAAATAGCTTGGAGGCGTTGGTTGGCCAGAAAAATCGGACCAGTTTTTACTGGAACCTTTTAAGTTTATTTTCAAGAAATGTTTTTACTTTTTGCAACAACAAAGCTATTTTAATGAAATATGGTACATTGTTACTACTATATAGGTTATACTGCCAACCAAATGTGCTTCTTTAAAAAACAATACATATTTGCACTTAAATTTGTTTTTTGGAAAATTCGCTACCATAACGCACTTGCTGCTTTCAGCCTTTTTGTACTTTTTCCAATAATAAAGGTATTCTGATGAAATGTGGTACATTGTTTCTGCTATATAGGTTATACTAGTAAGCAAATTTGATGTCTGCTTTCATTTAAAAAAAACATATCTGGTTATTAAAAACATTTTTATGAAAGCTACTACCATAACGCACTTGCTCAATCCAGACTGCTTGTTTATTAATGCGTGCTTTATAAGCCCTACCTTCTGCTTGTTCCAAGTTGAAAATAACTAGTTAAATGAAAATTTAACCCATTATTGGTTTTGGAGACTTACCTATTCTCCTATAATTTACTTGATTATCGACATTTGAAGCTGCTATCTTATTTAATGTTGAAACTACTGCTGCGCTTTACGAACTCTAAACTGCTGCAAAGGGAAAAGGCAGCCTTAACGTGATATGTGTATGACCTGAGACCGATAAGCTTTGCTATATACTCTGGTTTAAGTCTCACAGGTCCCTTGTGCATTCACTAGCCATTCCAAAAATAAAAATAGTAGCCACAATTAGCAATAAAATCGACTACAAAACCATTCACAAACATATCTTTCTTTTTTATGGCCTGCAAATGCAACATATGCGAAATTGAGTCGTCCAAATCTCGAAACTCACAGTCCAAATGCGACGTCGCTTTGTTGTCGCAATTTTATTCCCCGTCGCCAGCAACTCTTTCATTTTAGTGAATTTTCTTTTAAAACATTCACTAATTAGGAGATCCCGACTTTTGAATTTTGAAAAAAATTTCTTCAAATGAGCGCTAATTAGGCCCTCTAGAACACATATCCGGGGTCAGTTTCAATTTTTATACGTTTATATATATATATATATATATATATATATATATATATATATATATATATATATATATATATATATATATATATATATATACCAGTGCAACATTTGGAAGACCCTCAATCCGAGGGAAACAACCAAAATAGCCACGGAGGCAAAGAAATCACCTGCGTGAGCATCCGAAGCCCAGGAAGTTATATTAGCTATAACAGGATTTATAACACGGCATTTCTGTACTATAGTTAATATAACTTCCTGGGCTTCGGATGCTCAGGCAGGTGATTTCTTTGCCTCCGTGGCTATTTTGGTTGTCTCCCTCCGATTGAGGGTCTTCCAAATGTTGCACTGGTTGCCTGTTGTGACTCCGTGTATTTTTGCATCTTCATCCAGAGTGTTCTTATCTTCACCTGGCTATACCGTACTTATGATGGCTAATAAGCTTGAAACACGTGTATGCGGTTGTCTCCTTGCGGCTTTGCCCTTAACTCTTTATCTTGTATAGTACAGAAATGCCGTGTTATAAATCCTGTTATAGTTAATATAACTTCCTGGGCTTCGGATTCTCACGCAGGTGATTTCTTTGCCTCCGTGGCTATTTTGGTTGTTTCCCTCGGATTGAGGGTCTTCCAAATGTTGCACTGGTTGCCTGTTGTGACTCCGTGTATTTTTGCATCTTCATCCAGAGTGTTCCCATCTTCACCTGGCTATACCGTACTAATGATGGCTAATAAGCTTGAAACACGTGTATGCGGTTGTCTCCTCGCGGCTTTGCCCTTAACTCTTTTCCTTGTATAGTACAGAAATGCCGTGTCATAAATCCTGTTATAGTTAATATAACTTCCTGGGCTTCGGATGCTCACGCAGGTGATTTCTTTGCCTCCGTGGCTATTTTGGTTGTTTCCCTCGGATTGAGGGTCTTCTAAATGTTGCTGCAAATATTGCACTGGTTGCCTGTTGTGACTCCGTGTATTTTTGCATCTTCATCCAGAGTGTTCCCATCTTCACCTGGCTATACCGTACTGATGATGGCTAATAAGCTTGAAACACGTGTAAGCTGTTGTCTCCTTGCGGCTTTGCCTTTAACTCTTTTCCTTGTATAGTACAGAAATGCCTTGTCATAAATCCTGTTATAGTTAATATAACTTCCTGGGCTTAGGATGCTCACGCAGGTGATTTCTTTGCCTCCGTGGCTATTTTGGTTGTTTCCCTCGGATTGGGGGTCTTCCAAATGTTGCTGCAAATATTGCACTGGTTGCCTGTCGTGACTCCGTGTATTTTTGCATTTTCAACCATAGTGTTCCCATCTTCACCTGGCTATACCGTACTGATGATGGCTAATAAGCTTGAAACACGTGTAAGCTGTTGTCTCCTTGCGGCTTTGCCTTTAACTCTTTACCTTTTAAGTACAGAAATGCCGTGTCATAAATCCTGTTAGAGTTAATATAACTTCCTGGGCTTAGGATGCTCACGCAGGTGATTTCTTTGCCTCCGTGGCTATTTTGGTTGTTTCCCTCGGATTGGGGGTCTTCCAAATGTTGCTGCAAATGTTGCACTGGTTGCCTGTTGTGACTCCGTGTATTTTTGAATCTTCATCCAGAGTGGTCCCATCTTCACCTGGCTCTTTTCCTTGTACAGTACAGAAATGCCGTGTTATAAATCCTGTTATATATTATATATATATATATATATATATATATATATATATATATATATATATATATATATATATATATATATATATATATATATATATATATATATTTATCACACCGATAACTAAAAAAATAATAGGCCCATTTCGATTAAATTTGATGAGTGCCTTTCTTTTGCAAATGGCTTGGCCAAATTCGTTATTCAGGTAAATCGGCCTGGTTTTTCCAAAAAATTTTGTTTCCTTTCAGAAAATTTTTATATTTCCGGATATAACAAATTAAGGGCAGCCAAAGCTGATACACTTGTTTATGTCACAAAAGGTAACCTATGTACCAAAAACTTAGACGTATAAGGTGAAAGTAAAAAAGTTATAGGCATTTAAAAAAGTATTTAGTGCCACTGATGACCAGATAAGCGTACAAAACTATATATATATATATATATATATATATATATATATATATATATATATGTATATATATAATATATATATATATATATATATATATATATATATATATATATATATATATATATATATCTTCGGAAATAACAATAAAGTCATGAGAACCAAATTAGGTACACCGCTTTACATGATAAAATGTAAACTATGTATCACAATTTAGACCCGTAAGGTATAAGGAAAAAAAGTTATAGGCATTAAAAACACTGGCTGCCACTGATAACTAGAGAAATGTACGAAAACGTGATCTTTTGCGTGGATAACAACACATATTGTAAATTACAGACAAAGATTATGTTGTTTCTTTTTTGGCTCAAAAAGGTCAATGTCAGAAAAATTACTTTCAACATTTTACAGCTTATCCTCCTAAAATGTCAAAGTCGCGATTTGAAACGTCACAACTGGCAACTTTTAGATAAAGAACCTTAAAAGAATACCGATTATGTAGATAGAATGTCGTAAAAAGTGTGTTTTAGAAACACTAAAGTTTCAGCTTCAACCGTCATTGTCCTTTCTTTTACTAAAATATTTCCAGAAAATCAATTTCAAATAGACCATTTCCCCGATGGTTTTGCAGTATTTTTTGTTATAGGGTTTATGGCTTAATACACTGTAATTTTAACGGAACTTTAGTAAAAAAATTTCGCCAAAGAGGAGACCGCAATATTTCTTTAAATGAGCACGAACATCACATGAATACGAGACTAACGGCTTTATGCCCTCTCCGAAGGGCGGAACGTGCAGATATTCAATTGATTAAATATAATGCCAAACCTCGGTGGATGTTAATTTTACAGTATGTGCAGAAAAAGTAAAAGGGGACCGAGGGAATCGAACCCAGTACCCTTCGGTTAAAAAGCAAACGTTCTTACCAATGAACCACCGAAGCTCTCAGTATAAAATCTTGGATGGATTATTATCATATTTCCTATTAACTTAATTTCAAATTTTGGTTACTTTTTCTGTTGCATGGAGAGTCTGAACATTTTGGGGAACGATTAGAAAAGAAGAGTCATGCAAGAAAGACGCACCGGAGTTGCAGCATAGAGAGGTCAAAGTCCTATACGACTCATTAAGCGTTTGTACTTTTTATAATCATCATTGTAAAAGATCGAACGATAATGGATGAAGTGCCCTAAAATAATCGACCCGGCTCTGAGTCTTGACCAATCATAAGGAGACAAGAAGCAAATGTTTTTGATAGAGACTACATTTTTGTGCAAAAAGCCGTTACCAACTAATGTTCCTAATAAAAGAATGAATACTATCCAAGATATAATTTATTCTAATGAAAGGAACACAATTTATGATGTAGATAATGTTGATAAAGACAATATATCTTATCTTTCAGTAATCTATTATTAACCTTACTACCTAGGGTGCGTGACTGTTTGTACTCGCTGAATAAATAATATTATCCATAACAATTACATTTACTAAATTCGATATATCGATCTGGCGGAAGACTAATTGAATTTACGAGTAAACATACGCCACCTGAAGATAATTTGTATGTTTGATCTTGTCATCGAACACGTCTTGTCGATAATGAATTATTGCGATAGCTTAGGAGTGGCCGGTTGTGTTATTTTTGTTATTACATTGGTCCTTAATTTATTGATAAGCTTTTAGAACAAGCAATTCACGCTATTAAAGTAATGCATGATATCAACTTTATGACCCCTTCCCGTGGCAACAGCAGAAAGTCTGTTAATTAATTAATTTAACCTGTTTGTGCGAACGCGCCCTAAGGGCTGTTATCGTGTTATCTTAAGCCGACAATCCATACAGATGTCATTTGCAATGGTTAGTGTTATGTATCTTCTAAGGGATATATATATATATATATATATATATATATATATATATATATATATATATATATATATATATATATATATATATATATATATATATATATATATATTGCTATGTATAGACATAGGATAGAAATTAGAATAATAATATTAAGAAATAATGGTCAAGTTATTTTAGTAGTGCAATAGAACTAAAGGAATATAATTTAAATGGAAATCTAAAGAGGTTTTATGTTGTTATTTTATAAGAATTAGTATTAAGTTAAAGTAAAATATATTGATAGTGCAGTAGATATCGTGAAATAAAAAGCAAGATAAAGTGAAACAAACAATTTTTGTATGGTTTGCTATCTAGTGATAAGAGACTTGTGGTGAGATTGATAGTCAAGAAGAACCGGTTGGCAGGTCGAAGGCAAAACAGCCTAGAGACAGTAAAATGAGGATTCAGTTGGAGAGCGTCGTAGAGCAAACAAGTAAATGTAGTGGCTCGAGGTCGGTACCGAAAATTACCAATAAGGAAGTCAGCTGGGGAACGTTGAGAAGTGAACAGGTAGAAGGTGCCTGGTCCACAGGAGAGGTGCCTGGTAATAATATAGTTGCCAGGGGTAGTCAAGCAAGAAGATAATGATTGAAAATAAATAAAACAGGTAAAGCTAATCAACCAAAACAACAGAATTTCATAAAAGAAATTAAATACCATCTTTGTGGACATGGTGTACAGGAATGTGTAAGGTGACCGATAATTAACAAGCCAAATCTCTGGTTCTAACAATGTAAGTGATTTGATACTGAATAATATGTTTCTGTTATTAATAACCTATTATGGTATATTATGCAACTAATTTGTCCCTTAATTTATTATTTAATATTTGTGAATTTTAATTTCAATGGGTAATCACCATTAAAGATGCCTAACTTTGTATAATTAGATTTTCATTTAAATCTCCTATTTGGCCTTCATAATAGAAGTGGTAATGCATAATTAAAATAGAAAAAGACCAAGTAATTAGCAAAGACCAATTATACAAAAGAATTACCAAAAATATAAAAAAAACAAGTTGAATCCTTAAAATCCTGAGAGGGCTGAGAAAATGGAAATTAGAAGTAATTAAGACGGTAAGTGAGTAAAATAAATTATCTTCTAATTGACGGGGTAATATTTGCAGGTTTTGGCTTATTAAAAATATATTAGATAATGATATTGGCAAACAGTGAGTTGCCTGGCGTCCAACGGTATAAATTATTAATATAAAGATATATTAGAAATTAGATTTATGATTAGAAGTAATTAATGTAATATCAGCATCTAATTAGTAATTAACAAATCATTAATTAAAAAGCCAGACCATAGCAATATATATATATATATATATATATATATATATATATATATATATATATATATATATATATATATATATATATATATATATATATATATATATATATATATATATATTGTTATAGGGTACGTAGTCAGACAAATATACACTTTACACCAAACATGAAAAATGAATCTACGTTATAATGTTCAAAATTAAGTTCAAAAGGAACATGCCAAATAAACTAGGCACACTATTGTAAAAGAAGTTATTCTTTTCGAACTTACGATGCAAAGTGATACACTTGTCTTTAAGAAAATACCGACATATACAATGGTTTATATGAGGTAATAAAATTACAAATAAAAGAAAGATCAAAAATTTTAATACTTAAAGGTGTACGTTCCACATTCTGTAGAATCACATGGTAGGGAGACTGCTAAGTAAATCCAGAGCAAGGTCATAGTAAATTTAGTTCAAGTGCTGAGCACCTAGAAAAATAAAATCGTGATCAAAATTCTTTAAAATAATAAAATAAAAACTAAACCTCTAAAAATAGGTAGTATTATGTACAAGGCGTTTCTTTTATTAAGTAGGTAGTCAAAAGAAATAGATAACTAATATGAAATAAGAGGCTGGTATGTTACGAGAAAATCAAAGGTCCAATGACAGAAACAAAGCAATAAAATCCAAAGTAAGGGATTTAAAATGAATTTACACATTATTAGGATTAAGAAATTACCATATGTCAAAATTTCAAACTTACCGCTTGATGACTATAAATTTTTACTAATTATCCAGTAGGTTCATAAAATGTTAAATCACATTTTTCAAAAAGAACTTTCTTTTGATAATATTTGTTGATGAACGGTGCTATTCGTCGTTAGAGCAATGAAACAGTGTATCGAGATTAAAAAACTCCGGAACCAAAAACAATTTGATGAAACAATATCCCTCTTAGTTCACCAGGAGTGCAGCAGGAGTAACATCATTTTCAGATCTATCGAATTCAACATGACGTAAATTGGTATAAATGATTACAAATTTAAGTCCAGATAACCTCAAAGACAAGTAAGGGTTATGGACAGGGGTTATAATAAACTGTTTAAGATCAAGAACAAGTTTGTAAGAAGTGATATAGTTCCCAGTAGAAACAGTGACTGACACGGGTATTTGTAAACATTGTTTTGTCAATATAAACCAAGATTTTTGAGGGAAAGTTCTCTCTAAATATTGCAAAATGGAGAAGAAAAATAACAAGGCCGTGATTTTTACGTCAAATGCGTACTCAGTATGTAAAGTAAAGGAGTAAATTGGTATTAGCACCATAGTTGTGGTGAATGTCGACAGAGGGAGCAGATACCAGGTATTTAAAATTTTAATCGTCCATATTTTTAGTCACTATAGGAACCGATAAAAATATCGTTACGATAACAACCGATATCGAGGGAGAAAGAAAGCGGAATCTATTTTTGTTTTAAACACGTAGGATAAATAAAAATAGTTTCAAAAATATAAATAAGAGATAATATTTTAAATAGGAAAGGATCTGTGATATGAATAGGTTCTTAGGAATATACATATATATATATATATATATATATATATATATATATATATATATATATATATATATATATATATATATATATATATATATATATATATATATATATATATATATATATATATATATATATATATATATATATATATATATATATATATATATATATATATATATTTATTCGTTTGTGTGAATTAATTTGTGTAGAGAATTTTAAACCCAGAAATCAACACACGAGACAGCTACAGAGAGCAGCTAAGAGAGGATAAGAAATAAAAAGAATGGTAGATATAATTTACAAGTAAAAAAGAGAACTTTGCATTTATATAAATATTGAATAATTTTCCATCGACTTAATGGTGAAGAATGAGCTAGAAAATAGATGATTGGAGATTTATACAAACATAGCATATAACAAGTGATCAATAAATTGATAAGTAAGCCAAATAGATAGTAAAATACATAATAACATAAATACAAAATATAAAATATAACAAATTATAGCGAATTTAGAACATACAAACAGCCAAAAAGATGTATAAAACTGTATATACGTAACAAAATTTGGCGCAACATAACTAAATACAACAACAAATAAACGAAACACATTCTAACAATATGACATAAAATTATATAAAAATAACAAGATATTAACTGTTACCCTTTTCTAACCTATACAGTATAAACAATGTACCATATTATCAAAATAACTTATTCTCTGAAAATGTACAAACATTTTCCGAAAATAAACTTAAAATGTTTCCGAGAAAACTGGTTTTCCAGCCAACGAACCTTAGGCTAATACCAATTTGAGTTATTAAAATTTGAAGCATTTAATAAATATTTGCTACTAAAACGTACTTACTGCATCTCGATTTTTTCTCACAAACATGCATCATATTTCGATAGAAAATCCAAAAATGCAATAATATAAGGGATATTCGGAAAAAAATTGTAGGTATCACCAACGACTTATGGCCCATCCTGTGATTGAAAAAATAATTTTATAAGATGCAACTCAAGACCCTATAGTTAACGTATACAATTTTTTCTCGTATCTTGTATAATAACAATTATATTGAGCTTTACCTTAGAAATGCGTTACCCTGTATATTGAAGAAATAATAAAATTCAAAAGTCGCGGTTTCCTCATTACCGAATTTTTTCTACGAAAATTAGCTACAAATTATGGATCGTTAAACCATAAACTAAACTAAAATTACCGTCAAAGTATCAGAGAAAGGGGGTCTATTTGAAATCAATTTTCTGCAAATATTTTGGTAGAATGAAGGACCAGTACGGTTGAAGCTGTGCAGAACACTTTTCTGGCGACATTTTCTTTACATAACCCGTATTTGTTTCAGGTTTTTTATCTAAACGTTTCAAGTCGCGCCTTTGACATTTTGAGGAAATCCTCAATTTTTTTAAGTACCTATAAATTTTTGTCTTCAAACTTACAGACCAAAATTTTTGTACATGGTTCACTCTTTACAATACAAACAGGAGTGCCAAATTTTTGTTTCCCTTACTTTGCTATTTACGGCGATATAATTTTTTCCGGAAGCAAACACAAAATTCTTCGTGGAAAACCTGGGACGATCTTCCTGGAAAACGAATGTATCCAAGCCACATGCAAAGGGAATGTACGTACCAGATTTGATCAAAATGGCCCCATTATTTTTTGAGTTATCGGTGTGGATATGGATTCTAGGGGTCCTAGTTCACACTCATTGTAAAAAAAATTAAATTAAAAAGTCGGGATCTCCTCATTAGTGATTTAAAAAAAAGAAAATTCAGTAAAAGCAACGAAGCTGTACAGCATAATAAAGCAACATATGTTGTCAAGACATAAATTTGTAAATACATTTTTCGTATGTGCTGAAAGCACATAGTACTTTATGCCGAACCGTAACCGAGGATATACTTGCGCGTCTGCGCGTGGGAGATCGTTAGCAACTGATCTTTCTCCATGTGACCTCTTGAATGTTGATAGGCATAAGATGACTACATAGTGATAATTACCAGATTAAAAAGTTCCCTTTTGTTAGCGAAACGATCGTTAGGTCTTTGAAAAGATGTGTTGTGGTGATTTGGGTTCTTCAACTGTGCTGATCTATTAATAACTATTATGTTATCAGGTCTCAAAATCAAAGATACGCACTGTATATGAAATGCGTTCAAACTAGCAAAGGAGAATCGCGACGTTATACATAATTCAAATTCGGGCCCATCATTTAACCATTGTGACACATTTGACGATTCTGAGCACCATATCGCTCTTCTCAAATATTTACCTTATCAAAACTCCTTGGTTACACATCATTAAAACCAGACGGCTTGTTTGTGCTTTTCAACAAAAATGCTTCCTAATTTACATAGCTTTCCTCTTTGTGGTATAAAATAGAACACTGTCTTGAATATTTTATGCTTTCATTTCGTAAAACGGTAAAAATATTCATCCAAGGATTTTACCTTGCAACAGAAATTTAGAATTGATGAATACATTTTTTATGAACATCTTCCTCTACCCATCTCATTATACCGGTGTGACAACATTGAAGGAGTGTATTAATAAAACTGAACCACTTCCGGTGCATTGTAGATTTTTAATGAAATTGGTCTGTGGGACTTCAAGCCAAAGGATTTCATTCAATCTATCTCAAGGTGTTATTTACTTGTCGTCCCAAAATTGACTGCTTTGTGTTATCTCCGCATAGAAAAAAAAATCTGAACCAGCAAGTGCGTTATTTAAGTAAATTTTCATAAAAATGTTTTTAATAGCAAATATGTCTCTCCAATGCAAGCAGGCTCCAATCTAGTTACCGGTATAGCTTATATAGTAGAAACAGAGTACCATATTTTATCAAAAATACTTATTGTTTGAAAATGTACACAAATTTTAAGAAAATAAACTTAAAATGTTTCCGCGAAAACTGGTTTCCTATCCAACAAACCTTAGGTTTATAGCAAATTGAATTATCGAAATTTGAAGGATTTAATGAAAATTCGCTACCAAAACGCACTTACTACGTCTTTTTTCTTACAAACATGCATCATATTTCAATAAAAATAAAAAAATGCAATAATATAAGGGTGTTCGAAAAACACAATTGTTGGGCTCACCAACGACTTATGGACTATCCTGTGATTGCCAAAATATTTTTATAAGATGCAGCTTAAGACACCCTATAATTAACGTATACAATTTTTTGTCGTATTTTGTATAATAATAATTATTTTGAGTTTTGCTGTAGAAATGCGTCAACTTGTATATATACAAACAGATAAATACTGAAAGTAAACCTGGATTTGGATTGTAGGGGGGCCTAGTTTGTGCTCATTGGAAAAAATCTTTTAAAAATTGATAAGTCGCGGCCAATAACGAATTTTTTCTACGAAAATTAGCTAAAAATTATAGACAGTTAAACCACAAACTTAACTAAACCTACAGCTAAAGCATCGAAGAAAGGGTCTAGTTGATATGAATTTTCTGTAAACATTTTAGTAAAATGAAGGACAATGGCGGTTGAAGCTGTGAAACCTAAGGGTTTGTAGAACACTCTTCTTGCGACATTTTCTTTCTATAATCCGTATTTGTTTCGGATTCTTTGCCTAAATGTTGCGAATTTTGACGTTTCAAATCGCGACTTTGACGTTTTGAGAAAACCCCATTTTTTTCTTAAAATGCCTATAACTCTTTTGTCCTTTAAGTTACAGACCTTTGGTACGTGGGTACCAAATTTGGTTGCCCTTACTTTGTTATCACCGGAGATATAATTTTTTCTGAAAGGAGACACAAAATTTTCCGGGAAATATATATATATATATATATATATATATATATATATATATATATATATATATATATATATATATATATATATATATATATATATATATATATATATATATATATATATATACCGAGTGACAACTTTCAAAGCGGAACATAGGCGAATAACATGGGAAATGAAATATTTGCAAAATTAAAAGTGTGAGCAGCCCTGACATGCCAAATTCGAATAATTTTGTTACCGTCACATAAGACATTTCTGATTATCAATACACATTTTCCTGAAAAGCTTGACAATGAATAATAATAATAATAATAATAATAATAGCTATAGTAATGAGGAACAAGTGTTTATTGCAAAAACATATAACAGTGCTGGCAGTTTGCGAGAAGTTTGAGATTTGTCCTCAGTTAAGTACGTTGATCTGATAATCGGGCATAATGCTGATTGCACACTCTTAAAAAATTACGAAAATCCTTGTTTATCATGATTTTGTTTTAACATAAAGCACTTTGAAGAAAAATCAATTATAACAGTAGTGCCTGCTGTTCCAGAACAATAATAAAATCAACTATTAACAAAAAAATAAGTAACAATAATTTAACTGAAACAATTTCAACAAATATTCAAATAGTCCCCCATTTTGATATAAACAATATCCCAACCTATTATAAAATTCCTTTCGAACTTGTGCGAGTTGTTTGTTATTAACGCGTGCACATTCAGCAAAGATAGCCTCCCCCAAAGAATTAATATTTGGTTGACGAGTTTTATAAATTTTGTTTTTAATGTGACCGCACAAGAAGAAGTCACAAGGTGCCAAATCGGGAGATGTGGCCGTCCACTTAATATTACCACCGCGACCAATCCAATGATTAGGAAAAAAATTATCTAAACAGGTTCTTACGTTTACACCAAAATGAGCTGGACACCCATCCTGTTGAAACCAGACTTCCCGATTATCATTTGCAAATTTGTCTAATGCAGGACATACCTTATTTACCAAGATTTCCAAATAATTTTCTGAATTTAATTTTCCAATTAATTCAAACGGTCCAATGATATGACTATTAAAAATTTCTGCCCAAATATTAATTTTCTGAAGGTATTGGGATCTCGTCGAAAGTTGTAACCTTGGGTTTTGTTGCGCTCAGTATCTTGTATTATGTACGTTAGGTTCATTATTTAGCGTAAACGTGCACTTGTCAGTAAAGCAAATCGATGAAAGAGAATGGCGATCTCTATTGGTGCGTTCCATAACATCTTCACAAAATACACGCCTCCTCTCTTCATCTATTGCCAACAACTTTTGATGGCACTGCGGCTTGCACGGGTGTTATTTGTCTTTTTAAAGGATTTTTCGCACACGCTCCCGAGAAACACTACATTCTTCTGCTGCAACTCTAATACTTGTAGTTGGATTGACATTGAATAGCGCTAGCACTTTTTCCTCTAGTTCTACCTAAACTTGTCTTCTAACGCCTGTTTCATTATAAAAATACATTGACATTGAAATAATACAAATTCAGCTGTAAGCTTACCACCCCTATTTTCTACTTCTACACTTGCAGTTTCTTCAAATTTTCTTAAAATACGTTGGATTGTGCTCACGGATGGAATGGGTCGATCATCGTACTTAACTGAGAACAAATCTCGAACTCTTCGCAAACTGCCAGCACTCTAATATGTTTTTACAATAAACACTCGTTCCTCATTACTATGGTTATTAGTATTATTCATTTTAAAGCTTTTCAGGAAAATATGTATTGGTAATCAAAAATGTTTGATTTGACAGTAACAAAATTATTCGAATTTAGCATGTCACGGCTGCTCATTTTGAAAATATTTTAATTATCATCTCATGATAAAAAGAGCATTTAATTATTAGGTATTTGGTATCAGCAGGCTCAGAAAATTAATTCTCTTTTGATAGACACCACTACCGTTCTTGTAGATAACAGACGTCCGTGGCAAACTGCAAATATGTGATTTCCCATGTTAGTCGCCTATGTTCCGCTTTGAAAGTTGTCACTTGGTGTATATATATATATATATATATATATATATATATATATATATATATATATATATATATATATATATATATATATATATATATATATATATAAAGCATATAAAATTGTAACTGACTCCGGATATGGGTTTTAGGGGTCCTAGTTTGCGCTCATTTGAAGACATTTAAAAAAAAATCAAGATCTCCTCATAAGTGAATTTTTTAAAGAAAATTCGCTAAAAAATACAGAAGGACATCTTAAATAAAAAAACGACAAGCTTTCTCACTATACCATCAAATTGACATTGTAGAAATAGATACATTATAATGAGATACTTTTTTCAAATTGCATGAAAGAGCTTTTAACCAATAAACCGCTTCGAGACGTTTCAAAACGCGTTGATACATAATGTATTTGAAAGAGTAAAATAAAGTCTTTAGAAAATCAGCCACATAGCGATAACGCTGGAGGTTTCTTTGTTCAAAATACAAAAACTAATCGAAAATGTATTTTCTGAAAAATTGTAATGCAACCCTATTTTGAGATTCTTTTACATTTATTTTAAAATGGCGGTCAATTTTTTTTAGTTCCACTGTTAATACGCCAAATATTAAAATCAAAACAACCTTTAAGTAGACATCAAAAATGTCAAATTTATATTTGTTCATTTCTTTACCAACAAGCGTTTTAAAAAGACAGGCAATGTCTTTGTATCTCGAACGGTTTTGTAAACAAAATAATTTAAGAAAGCCTTGAGCTAAATTCTGTAAGTTTAAGTGAAGATTGTGTGTATATCACACCGATAACTCAAAAAAGAATGGGATGATTTTTATAAAGTTTGGTAAGCACCTTCCTTTTGCAAGTGATTTGGACAAGTTCGTTAGTCAGAAAAATCGGCCAAGGTTTTCCCGGAAAATTTTGCGTTTTCTTTCGGAAAATTGTGCATTTTCTTTCGGAAATGTTTTCTATCTCCGGAAATAACAAAGTAAGTGCAACCAAATTTAGTACGCGTGTTTGCATTACAAAAAGTAAACCACATGCCAAAATCGAGGTCTCTAAGTCAGAAGACAAAAAAAGTTTAGGCATTTAAAAAAAGGCCTTTCCCCCAAAACGTCAAAGTCGTGATTTTAAACGTTAAAATTGGTAAGATTTAGGCAAAGAACCTGAAACAGATTTCAGCTTCCACCGTCATTAACCATTTTGCCAAAATATTTCCAGAAAATTCATTTCAAATAGACCTTTTTTCTGATGCTTTGGCAGTCATCATCATCATCATCAATCAGCCCTTTGCGTCCACTGCTGGACATAGGCCTCCCCTAGTTGAGTCCATTCTTTTCTGCCTTGAGCGCTACGAATCCAGTTTTTTGTAATTTTCGTAATGTCGTCTGTCCAGCGAGTTGGTGGTCTTTCTCTGCTTCTTTTATCGGATCTGGGTCTCCATTCAAGTAATCGTTTTGTCCACTTATTATCTTCCATGCGAGCCACATGTTCCGTCCACTTCCACTTGAGTTTTGCCACATGTACGATCACATCAGTCACTCCTGTTCTTCTGCGTAATTCTTCATTTCTAATGTGGTCACGTAACGAAACGCCAAGCATCGACCTCTCCATTTTGCGCTGTGTTACTTTCAGTTTCTTAGCAGAAGCGTTGCTAAGGGTTAGTGTTTCGGCGCCGTAGGTCATAACCGGTAGAACACATTGGTTGAAAACTTTTCTTTTCAAGCATATCGGAAGGTCGCTTCTGAAAACGTCTCTAAGTTTGCCGTAAGCCGTCCAGGAGAGTATAACTCTTCTGTTTATCTCGCATGTTTGGTTGATTTTGGATATGTTTATCTCGTGGCCCAAATATGTGTATTTGTCTACCCATTCCACCTCAGAGTTTTCAATAATTAGGTTGTTACCAGGGACGAGGTTTGTCATAAATTTTGTTTTTGCGATGTTCATTTTTAGACCTACTGTTGCATAGACCTCCCAAAGTTCCTGTAGCATCACTCTAATATCTTTCAAGTTGTCAGCTAGCAACACAATATCGTCTGCAAACCGTAAGTTTGACAGACTTGGGCCATCTATTCTTAGACCTTTTTGGTCCCAATCTAGTTTCTTGAACACATACTCCAGGACGGTGATAAACAGTTTTGGAGACATCGTATCTCCCTGGCGTAATCCTCTCCCAATTTTTATAGGATTCTTGTTTTCATGTAGTTTTAACACAAGAGTAGGATCTTTATATATATATATATATATATATATATATATATATATATATATATATATATATATATATATATATATATATATATATATTGTAGATTAGTTTGGTGTAGCGATAGTCAATACGGCATGCTTCCAGGGACTGCAACACTGCGTCCAGCTCCACGAAAGCCTTGTGGAAGTCCACAAAAGCAAGGGCAAGTGGTCTTCCATATTCGATGGTCTTTTCAATCACTGTTTTAACGCAATACTTTTCTACTCGCCTGGGGTAGTTCAGTTTTTACATCTGACATGATCATAGGGGGTATTTAGCCATAAAACACCACGTTGGCTAGACGTCTTGGTGAGTTTGGGACTCCAGCCGCCCATTCTGGGTCAGACGCTGTTCTTAGCCGCCCACTCTGAGTCAGACGCTACTGTACCTGTTGGTCCGCGGGAGGTATTTCATTTCCCTCCTACCACTCATATCTGAGAGGCATTCCTCGATGCGCCACCTGAGGACGCGCCCTCTAGGGGTTACAGGTTCCCCCGAGGGGCTCTGGCAGTAGTTTCAGTTGAGTTTATGGTTTAACGGTCTATACTTTTTAGCTAATTTTCGTAAAAAAGATTCGTAAATGGGGAGACCGCGACTATTGAATTTTAAAAAGACTTCTTCAAATGAGTGCGAACTAGGATCCCTAGAATCATTATCCGGGTTTAGTATTATTTTTTATCTATTTACATATATACAGAGTGAAGCATTTCTACGGTAAAGCTCAAACTAAAAATTTGTATGATGCACGATACGAGAAAAAATGTATACATTACTTATAGGGTGTCTTGAGCTGCATCTTATAAATGACAATCCCATAAGTCGTTGGTGATACCTACAAATTTTTTTAACATTTCTTATTGCATTTTTGCATTTTTCAACGAAATATGATGCATGTTTGAAAAAAACCGAGACGCAGTAAGTGCGTTTTGGTAGCGAATTTTCATTAAATGCTTCAAAATTCAATAACTCAATTTGCTATTAAAATAAGGTTCGTCGGCTAGGCAGCGAGTTTTCTCGGAAACATTTTAATTTTATTTTCGGAAAATCTTTGTACATTTTCAAACAATAAGTTATTTTTATAAAACATGGTACATTGTTTCTACTATATAGTTTTGGACAAAAACGATTATAAAGATAGAATGTATAACGCCATAGCGACAGGACCGTATAAAAAACTAAATAAAAACCCGCTACCAAAAATGATTTCGGACGTTAAAAATAGTCTAAAAAGTTGTCAAAATCTCATATCAAAAGACTTAGGAAGAAAGTTACAAGTTTCTAATCCGAAAATTCCCAAGAAGTACGGTCTCCCAAAAATTCATAAACCGGGAAATTCAATTAGACCTATTGTTTCGGCTATAGATTCCCCGACTTATAATTTAGCTAAGTGGTTGACAGATGAGTTTAAGGGCTTGCCTGTAAAACAGAAATGTTTTTCAGTAACAAATTCTCTTGAATTTATTGATAAGATCAAAGAGATTAAATTGACCGAAGGCGAGGTTTTAATTTCGCTCGATGTGAACTCATTGTTTCCTAGCGTTCCCACGGAGCAAACTTTAACATATTTAGAGCAGTTGCTAAAAATTAATAACATAAATGAAAATGTCTGCAGGGAGTATTTAACTCTAACAAACCTTTGCATCAAACAAAATATTTTTCAATTCAACAATGAATTTTTTCAACAAACACAAGGCACGGCAATGGGAAATCCGCTATCGCCATTTATTGCAGACCTTTTCATGAGCAGATTTGAAACGGATCTTGAAAGTGAAAGTGGTTATTTCCCTAGAGTGTGGTGTCGTTACGTGGATGATATTTTCGCGGTGTTTAACACAAACATTTGCAGAATAGAAGATTTTATTGCCAAATTAAACAATAAATTTGATTCTATAAAATTTACCCACGAATTAGAAACTAATAATAAACTACCCTTTCTAGATGTACTAGTTATCAAGAATAAAGACATTTTAGAATTCGATGTCTATAGAAAAGAAACCACTGCCTTAAGCTACATCCCGAGCGACTCACATCATACGTACGCACAAAAAATGGCCAGTCTGAATTTTTTAGTAAATCGGTTAATTATGTTTCCTTTAAACAAAAGTATATATACCAAAGAATTAAATTATATTAGGAACGTGGCCGAATATAACGGATACACTGCTGGCTTAGTGGAAAAATTAATCAACAAACAGAAAACAAAGAAAATGGTGACGGAATTAACGACGTTCAGAAGAGAAAAATCGGAAAAAAACTTTGTTTGCTTACCATTTGAACCTAGAATCACGAGGGGTCTAGACAACATTTTTTTAAAAGTCGACTTACAGGTAGCATTTTCAACAACAAATACTTTAAAAAACTTTCTGGGTAATCCAAAAGACAAGGATAGCGCGGAAATAATGTCGGGAATTTATGAAATAAGTTGTAAAGATTGTAATCTTAAATACGTCGGACAAACAAAAAGATCGATTGGAATCAGATTCAAAGAACACATATCCCAATTACGTTACGGTACTGTAGATAAGTCTGCCGTCGCCCGACATATTTGGGATAGTAATCATCACGTTGATAAAAAAAATCTGGAATTAATAAAAAATGTTAGAAAACCAGGTCAGCTGAATGGGTTTGAGAGCGTATATATTGCGAAATATAGTTGCAACGAAGAATGTATGAACAGTGCACCAGCGCCAATTACGAGTCACTTGATAGATTACTTTGCTAAATAAAATTCCCACGTTTTCGGCACGTTTTTACCGATAACAAGTATACAGTTTATTGCCGCCAAAGGAACCGTTGTTAATTTAGCGGTCGTTGAACTTTCTCAAGACTATTACAGATGGACACTTTTAAATAAAGCAATAAGGATAGCGCAAAGACCTGGTCAGGCGATAAAAATACAATACACTGTGGAATTTGCCTACGACTAGTGTCTCATCTCGGTTCGATCTCTGTACCTGAGATCCGGTATATAAGTTGATGTTAGTTTTTTAAGTATTTAGAATGTTTCATCCTCTGATGACGCTAACTTGGTTAGTGAAACGATCGTCAGGTCTTTTTAAAATGTGTTGTGGTGATTTGGGCTCTCCAAGTGTACTTATCAGTGCTCATCACAGGTTCCAATCTTCACTTAGTTCTACTATATAGGTTATACCGGTGGCCAAATTGATGCCCACTTGCATTAAAGAGACATATTTGCTATTAAAGACATTTTTATGAAAATCTACTTCCAAAACGCACTTGCTGTCTCCAGACTTTTTTATTAGTGAATTTTCTTAAAAAAATTCACTAATGAGGAGATCCAGACTTTTGAATTTTGAAAAAATTTCTTCAAATGAGCGCTAATTAGGCCCCCCAGAAAACATATCCGGGGTCAGTTTCAATTTTTATATGTTTATATATATATATATATATATATATATATATATATATATATATATATATATATATATTATATATATATATATATATATATATATATATATATATATATATATATATATATATATATATATATATTTATATATATATGTATCACACCGATAACTCAAAAAATAATGGGCCAATTTTAATCAAATTTGGTGAAAAAATTCCTTTTGCAAATGGCTTGGATAAGTTCGTTAGTCAGGAAAATCTGCCCAGGTTTGCCCGGAAAATTTTGTGTTTTCTTTTGAAAAAAAATTATATCTCCGGAATTAACAAAGTAAGGGCAACCAAATTTTGTACGCAGATTTACATCCTTATGGGTAAGTTACCTACCAAAATTTAGCTATGTAGGTCAAAAGACAAAAAAGTTATAGGCATTTAAAAATAAATAAATTGGGGTTTTCCTCAAAACGTCAAAGTGGCGATTTAAAATGTCAAAATTGGCAACATTTAGGCAAATAACTTAAATCTAATACGGGCTATAGAAATAAAATGTCTCAAGAAGGATGTTTTACAAACCCTAAAGTCTTAGTTTCAACCGTCATTGTCCTTCATTTTACTAAAATATTTGCAGAAAATTCATTTCAAATAGACCCTTTCTCTGATGCTTGGCAGTAGCCTTAGCTATAGAGTTTATCATTTGATGGTATATAATTTTTGTCGAATTTTCGTAAAAAATTAATAAAGCTCAATATATCCGTTATTATATAAGATGTGAAGAAAATTTGTATATATTAATTATAGGGTGTCTTGAGCTACATCTTAAAATAATATTTCTGCAATTACAGGCTGGTCCATAAGTCGTTGGTGATACAAATTTCCTTTTTTAAAATTAAACACGCCTTATGTTATTGCATTTTTGCATTTTCCATCGAAATATAATGCATGTTTGTAAGAAAATAAATTCTGGACGCAGCAAGTGCGTTATGGTAGCGAATTTTGATCAAATGTTCATATTTGAACAGCTCAATTTGCTATTAACCTATAAGGTTGACCAAGAAACGTGTTTTTTCGGGAACATTTTAAGTTTAGTTTTGGAAATTTTTGTACATTTTCACACAATAAAGTTATTTTAATGGAACATGGCACATTGTTTTTATTTATCCCTTGCAGAGTTTGTTAATTTAATATGTTTATTTGTAAAAATCTAGCCATAACACACTTGCTGCGTTCAGAACTTTATTATGTTGGTAAAACAGAACAATTCAGTAGTTTTTAACCTCTCGAATCACATTAAAAAGCACTCTAGCGATAATAGGGCCTATCAGAGAACGGTTTCTTATGGTAATAACGTCGACCTATTTTCTGGATGTCCGAAGGATAACAATAAAAATAATTGCTTTATAATGTATAACAGTAACAGTTAAAAGAGTATTCATGTAAAATGTGAATGTAAATTAATTAAACAGAGTATCTTTTAACAGCCTAAAATTATCCAGTTCTGTTAAATAATCAACCACCATAGCCGACTATAGACTTTTTCCTCATCATCGGTTGATACATTACGAAATTACCAGCGAACATTTAGTGCCCTAAGAAATTAATATGCCTGGTAACGCGTTTTTTCGTCTGTTTTCATTTAGCAAATTGGTTCGCGAAATAAATGGGGGGAATACTTTTTAAAATTATTTAAGCTAGTGGCGAGAAGGCAGAAAGAATCTACATCATCATTATTTCTCAGTGGTTTGTCGCGTTGTAATATATTTCAATTTCTGGTTTCAGGTGAGTCGAGCAGCTGAAGCGGAGCAGTGGTTCAGGAAGGCCCAGCGACTGGCCCCTCAGGAGCCCAGCGTCTACCACCATTACGGTTAGTAGTAAATGGAATCTCACTAATTGAATTTCGCACTATAACGCTCATTTCCTCCCGGCACGAAACAAATAAAAAAAGCGATAACATTAGAAAGCTGCTCTACCCGTGATACGCCATCAACGAAATAGCCTCCCACTTTTTAATATCTATAAAGCAGCTCTCCGCAAATCATATTCTTTTCTCATTTGATGGATATATCACATCTAAAAAAATCTACCTAATCCACTTATAACGAAAGTAATTTATGGTCTCCGATAAATTTTATAACATTTTTCTAATTTTATAACATTAATGCAGCTTATTTAGCGTCAAATTAGAAATGCTTTTAGTGCAATTTAAGCCTTTTTTTATCGCATTACACTATAGATGCAATGTCGCCTTGTCATCGAAGTCATTTTCTATTTTATTGCAGCTTCAGTACTCATTCAATTGCACCGCAAGAGAACCGTCAACAAGGGCGCCTTTAAATTTCAGGGCATTCTTTAAAGATCTACGGCATCACAATATAAAATATCAGGCTCTTATCCAGTATGTTTCGTTAAATATATAAATAAATAAATTTTGCCAAAGGTGCTCTGCTTTTAGATGGATGATATTATATATATATATATATATATATATATATATATATATATATATATATATATATATATATATATATATATATATATATATATATATATATATATATATCCCAAGCAACAAATTAAGGCATGTTAACCAGCGCTTTAGTCCAAATAACCTAACCAAGTTGTAATTTAGTTATAATTCACCAAAATGTTGGCTTTATTGTCAAAATCACTACAAATTTGAGAATTCAGCTCCTAGTTTGCATATTTTTGACTACTAAAATTACTCTTAAGCCAGTAACTTACAAGTAACTAAATTGGGAAAAGTGTGGTTCAATTTTACCTATATATCAATAAATATAGTTTTGAGTTTCAATTTCCCAGTTGGTAATTTTTAGGTCGAAGTGTGCCCTGAATTGGACTGAAAACTGACTACCAAATCCAGATATCTAAAATACCTATTTTAATGTAATTCGTTACCTAATATTAATTTGCAATACGTCTCTGTGGTATAGTATATTGGAGGTCTTCTTATGAGGTCCAGATTACATTATATATATATATATATATATATATATATATATATATATATATATATATATATATATATATATATATATATATATTACCAATCTAACTGCAATGGAACACATGAAATATTTTGCGCATTAAGATAACCTAAAATGGCTTTCTGATTGGCCATATGGTCATAATTACTGCAGAAATGGTCTTTTTAGTCAAATTGCCTACATCAAAGTTGAAAATATCCATAAAATCTGACTTCAAATAAAATATGTCCTTAAAGTTCAAAGTATAAAGCAGTGAAATCAATTTGTGAGTGTTGAAAGTGTTTAAGTTGATGAACTTAATAAAAGTTTTATTCTTTAGTCACAGTCTCCGTGTAAATCCTTAAAACGGATGACAACTTCATAGGCTACTACTGGAAAGAAAAGCTGCTGATTTGAAATCAGCACGTTTACCCGTGTATTTTCGGAAAATATTTATATTTTTTGAACAATAATGTGTAACACGACCCTACCTTGTTTATATGGAAACCTTGGCATGATTGTTATATTTCATCCCCATAGAAGCATGCAGGGTATGCCAGCCCTATCGGACCAGTTTTTCTAAAAAAAAAATAGAAACATAATTTTCCCGAAAAAAAATTTTGTATCTCCAAAAAATAACCAAGTTATTTTGATCAACTTTGGTAGGTACGTAGCTCTCGTAAATACCTTACTCCAAAAAAACTCAACCTTCTAGGTTTATAGAAAATTGAGTTATACAAATTTGAAGCATTTAATGAAAATTCGCTACCATAACGCAATTGCTACGTCCCGAAATTTCATCTTGTGACAAGCCGTCAAGGATTTGCTCTTCTTTCTTCAGATTTCGTGTTTTTGTTTTATTTTGACACTTGTAGAAACAATAATGCACAGATTTTATACGTTTTGAACAAGATTTCATTTTTGTTTAAAACGCCTAAATAACTTTGTCACCTTGGAGTCTGAAATTATAATGTTCAGCAGATATTTTGTTAATATTGATATGGAAAAACCGGTTTGCTTAGGTTGACTAAAACGAAATCATACTGGCGATTAAAAAGGAAAAATAACTGCTACGTTTATAATTTTGGCAGATATTTTACTTTTCTAAATAGGAATTATGTTTTTTACTGGAAATATTTTATATAGCTTAAATGAAATTTCTAATACGTGTTTCTTTTAACCCTTTGAAGACAACTGGTTAGTGACAGAAACCACCTTCTATGAAATCGGTGGTAGCAATGCCAACTGGTTTCCAATGACTGCCATGATGTATAATGGGCTGCCTATGTCCACTAGTAACTGTTAGTCGCATTTATTCAATTGTTCAATCTTAATTCGTCTGGAATTAGTCATTATCTCCCGCGCGTTTTTCACGTGTGCATGTTAAGTTTGTATTATACCAGTTTTTGTGATTTTCATGGGAAAATATTCTGAAAAATATTTGGTAAGTTATGAAATATTATCAAACAAACACATTATTAGTTTAATTGCTTCAGTGTCTGATTATAATGTCTTCGCATGACATGTAATATGTGTGGCCACTGCTGATAACCACCGGGCTAACGTGCTATTATTTTGTAGGTTGTAAAGATAAGTGGACGTTTGAAGACTTAGAGGCAATGTCTCAAAGAGACATTTGGGCAATTTTGAACGATATTCCCAGCAATATTGAATCTATCATATCTGATGTAGATGAGGAAGAAGCTGAACTTTCAAATCAAGAAGAGCTGCCAGATCCAAGCCAAGAACTGTTTGATATAGAATCAATGGAAATCTGATACGAATTAGACAAACATGTACAAGATAGTGACTATGAGCCTGTTGATGACATCTCATTGTCCGTACTAAACTATATAGAGGTTCAATTTCCTGGACAAACGATCCTCAGTTCACTACTATAGTATAAACATTTTCGAAGCAAACTGGTCCTAATGTGCCAGAAAGTGTGGAGAGCCCACAAGATATGTTTCTTCATCGGTTCCCAGAAGAGCTTATAAATCATCTTGTGTTTCAAACTACCTTGTACGTTGTCCAGCAAAATTGCCAAAAACCATATGTACCTACTAATACTTCGGAGTAAATATGATCATGACTTTGAGAAGATTCCTAGCTATCGAGATTACTGGTCATCCAGAGAAGAAATGATAGACTTATATATAACTTCTGCAATTTCAAGGAACATATTTTCATGGCTACTTACCAACTTACATCTGAATGATACTGCTTTGCAACCCAAGAAAGACGAAGTGGGGTTTGATAAGTTGTACAAAGTACTACTGACGAAATTATCAGAGACTTTCGCTGCTGCATTACATCCAAGTGAATACCAATTAATCGATGAATCGATGATCAAATTCAAAGGACGAACTAACATCCGGCCGTACATGCCGATGAAACCGACCAAACTTAGATATAAAGTTTGGGTACTAGCCGATTCTACGGGTTATATGTGCCAGTTTCAAATATATACGGGTAAAGTTAGTGATGCTGTCTTTTAAGACCGTCCTCTCGGGAAGGGAGGACTGAGACCGGAATCAATCGACCCTGTTGAGAGCGGACCACTGCTGGTACTCTGACAGCTCCAAAACCAATTTGGGAGTAGGAGCCGGCGCATATGGGGGCAGCACCGATGCTAGACTATCAGCTAGCCTCGGCAAGTACGCAACCATACACCAGGCAGAAGTGTACGCCATCGAGATGTGTGCAAGGGAAAGTTTAAAAGACCTGTGCACAAACAAATCGATAAAGATATATGCAGATAGCCAAGCTGCAATAAAGGCTCTTGGTTCCTACCGGTGTAATTCAAAGACGGTATGGAGTTGTAAATCTGCCCTTAACGAATTGGGCAGCTGTAATGAGGTGTCGCTGGTCTGGATACCAGGTCACTCGGACCATGACGGCAATGTTGCGGCCGACGCGCTTGCCAAGAGTGGGACCCAGAGTGACTTTGTTGGACCAGAACCGGTGCTGGGGATAACATCTTGCACAGCAAAACGCACCTTAAAGACCTGGACAGAAAGAATGACAATCCAATATTGGCAAAATCTTCCAGCATTAGCCCACTCTAAGGCCTTCATAAATGGCCTGTCTGAGTCAAGGGCTAAAAAGCTTCTAGAGTTGAACAGACAACAACTGAGAACTCTAGTCGGCCTGTATACAGGACACTGCCGCTTGCGGCACCACATGCACTGTATTGGGGTCGGTCAGGAGACCGAGTGCCGGCTGTGCATGGAGAATGAAGAAACAGCAGAGCACGTGCTGTGTTACTGTCCGGCAGCGGACAGGACTAGATACCTGCTCTTTGGCAAGGTAAAGCTTGCTCCAGAAGACCTGGATCAACTTTCGCCCACAAAGATTATCGACCTCTGCAGGAGGCTGGATTTGTTGGGCGAAATATAGACTTTAGGCGTGAGCCACAATAGACCTTAAGGTCGTGGTGGAGCGCCGATATGGCCCACTCACATACAAACCTAACCTAACCTAACCTAGTGATGCTGTTGAAAAAAAACTTGGGAAGTCCTATTGTAAAAGGCCTAAAAAGAAGCTTAGTTGGTAAATACCATTGAGTTTATTTCGACAATTTTTTCAACTCTGGTTAGCTTCAGCAAGATCTGCTTCAAGATAGAATTTACTCTTGTGGGACAGTTCGTCGTGGGAGAACAAATCTACCTGATTTCAAAGCAGACAAAATTCTGCAACGAGGAGAGTCAGATTGGCATGTTTCCAGGGACGGTGTAGCTGCTTTGAAGTGGATGGATAAACGCAGTGTTCTGTTGTTGAGCAATTACCAAAATCCTTCCATTGTAGAAACAGCCTCAAGAAAAAGGAATAATTATTTGGTAGAGGAAATAAACTGCCCTCTGCTCGTGAAAGAATACAATTGACATATGGGATATGTCGATAAATTTGACATGTACAAATCATGGCCCGAAAATCGCACAAATGGTGGCACATAATTTTTTGGTATTTTCTGGATGCATGTATAGTAAACGCCTTCATTTTGTACCAGCAGAGAACACTAGCAAAAACTATGAGTCTTAAGCAATTTCGTTTGTCAGTTGCTGTTGGTTTGATTGGTGCCTCACCTGAAAATGAGAAACGTGGCCGTAAATCGTCCAGCACATCTTCAAATAAATTCAAAAAAATTGTGCCATTAGAAGTGCGATATGATAAATTTGCACATTTGCCAGAACGTTGTAGTTCACTAAGATGTGCTAACTGTAGCACTTCAAAAGATGTCCATAGAACCATATGGAAATGTTCCATTTGTAATGTGGGACTCTGTCTTAACAAGTCCCGGAATTGTTTCACCGCGTACCACACTAAGTGAGCAGGTGCCCAGTGGTTACTAACGGAGACCATATCCTGTAGGACAAAAGACGTTTCAAACAAATAAGTGTGTCATTTACTTTACATTAAATAAGTATAATAAATATGTTTTTATAAGCAAAACACATTTTTTCAAAAAGAAATTAATTGTGTCCTCAAAGGGTTAAAGAAACTTGCACTGACTACAGATATAGCAAAACTTAATTCTTTAGCTTCATATAAAATTGAGTTTTGGGCATTTTTCTCAAAAAGAGTTAGAACAAAAGATTTTTTTGATAATAGAGAGATAAATGGTAACACTTTTGAAAGTATTAACTCTACTTTTTTTTATCAGAATCGCAGTTTGACTTCAGAGAGGGTCTGTCAACACAGAATGCGTTAAATACCCTAACTACAGGAATTTATTCTGCCCTGGATAAGCAAAGACAAAGTATTTGCATCTTTCTAGACGTCGAAAAGGCCTTCGACGCTGTGGATCACAGGATTCTTCTCAAAAAATTGGAGGGTATCGGTTTTAGGGGTGTTCCGCTGCTTTTGATTGGGAATTATTTGCGGTCTAGAAGGCAGTGCACAAGGATTGACGACAGCTGAAGCGATTTTGAGGTGGTTGAATTTGGCGTTCCTCAGGGTACAGTCCTGGGTCCGTTGTTATTTAGTTTGTATATCAATGATATATTTGATGTGCAGACAGCTGGTAAAGTCATTGGTTTTGCAGATGATACTGCAATTCTATATGAAGATTGTTCTTGGCAGCGGCTAAAGACCAAAATTGAAGATGATTTTGTGAATATTAAGGGGTGGTTTGATGCCAATGGGTTGACTATTAACACAAAGAAGACGAAGTATGTTGCATTTGCCTCCTATAAGTCACACCTGCCGTCATTTAATACACTGAAAATAGTTTGTAATGACCAATGTATCCAAATTGAGGCGGCACAAAAAGTTAGGTATTTGGGGATCATCATAGATCAACATCTGCGTTGGGATGAGCATGTTGGTGTGGTTGTTAAAAAGTTGAGGACCATTTTGTATAAGTTTAAATACCTAAAAACCTTTCTGACAACGGTGTGTCTTAGAATGGTCTATTCGGCATTGGTTGAACCCCTTCTTACATACGGGATTGTTGTTTGGGGTGCTGCGTTGAGTTGTCACCTGAAAAGGTTGGATATAATTCAACGTTGGTTCCTGAAACTAATTTATAATAAGTGCTACACTTACCCGTCTGAATCGTTGTACGCTGAAGCAGGAGCTAATGATATTAGGCAACTTTTTTCATTGGCTGTGTTGACGTACGTAAGAAAGTATGATCGCGTCTCTAGAATAGAGCATTCGTACATAACTAGGCTAAACGCAGCAGCGGCCGCTCAAACGAACAGAGCAATTAAGACTGTGGGCCAGCGTAGTTATACTTATATTGCACCAAGAATTTATAATACTCTTCCAGTCAATATCAGAACTGCACCAACTTTACGTTCTTATGTGAGGATGGTGAAAGCATGGGTTTCGAAATCTAGACACATCATTCATGGTTTAGTACACAGATAGGTGTTGAGCAGGTCGTATGATATCTTTTGCGATGTTGTACCGCACAGTAATCATTTTAAATATGCACACTTTTTTTTATTATTATATACATTTGTGAGAGTGTACATTGTACATGTGAAAATGTGTGAGAGAATGTGTTTGTGTGAGTGTGCTGGTGGGTGTTTTTGGTTTTTGCGCCTGTTGGTATGTGTGTGTGTGTGTGTTCTTGTGTTCATTACTTAGTTTTGTATACTTTGCTTGGTCTAGATGTATCCACGCACAAGTCTCTGACTTTTGTGGATCTCTCCAAGATTTATTATGTTCAGTAGATCTATGTATGTTATTGTTATTGAACTGTATTTTGAAAAAATAAATCTATTATTATTATTATTACTAATATGCCGTATAATAAAAGTGTACAATTCTTATGAAAATTTGCTACTATAACGCACTTGCTGCGTTCCAAAATTTATTTAATTAATAAGTAAAATTAAAATTAATGTCTGAGCTATAAATTCCAAAAATTTGCATGTGATATTTAGAACCGCCACAAATTAAAAAGGATATTTCAGTTTAGTAGTTATCGGACTGTAGTTGTGGATAGATTGCAATCGATTATATTGACTTAAGAAAGGGAAACAATGAGTAAAGCTAGATGACAGTAAGAAGTCGCGATTTGATTACACAAGACTCTGTGCAAATTTGCAATCGCAGCTGCTGTTCCAAATGAGAAATAGCTACGTCTAATAAAATAATGAAACTATTCACGGAGAAAATGAGAACCGTCGCCTTTGTAACATAGCGAAATACGTTTTAATGAATACAGTATCTGCAACTGTAAGACTTAGTTGCTAGAGCCTGTTCATACATGTTTTAACTTTTAATTGGCTCCCAACCTCATTCTAGCGAGCGTAGAAGTTTTTGTTGAAATCAGAAGAGATGGTAAAGGTATTAAAAATAATTACTCGCTTTTCCCGCGCTCAACATAATCCCCAAGACAGGTCTGTTGTCGAGCAGCGTAACCAGAAAGGCACGTTTTTAGCTCAACAAATCTTAGCAAACAAAACCCCGGCTGTAACATGCTACTAAGTACTTCTAGTGGCGGTCCCAGGGCTGCGGTTCGGCAGTCTACTAACCGGGACATTCCCAGAGAGGCTTGGAACATCTCAGAAGAGGAATTGTGCCGTTCACAGAGGACACCTTGCACGTACCGCTTGCAAATTCATGCAAATTTAGACGCTTCTGGTGTAGCGAATAAAAATGTATACATATTATCAAATGTTGCGCACATAAAGTAAAACAGAATGGGACAAGCAAATCGGTTAGAGACGGCACAGATAGAATTTACTTATATGAAATATATGCAATATAAAGTTGTAAAATACTTTTATTTAGCGAATGTAAAGAAATGTGTTAACTTTTTAGTTCGTGCAGTAGCAAATGCGTGATGGTAGCGAATTTTTATAGAAATGACCTGCACTGTTCTACAAAAACTATACATAACATTGAAACTAACCTCTGTAATCGTTGGAAAAACTGTTAGATGTTGCTCTCCTTACCGGTCAGATTTTTGCATTGACAAATTTCTGTGTTCGAATTTAGGCGATGTTTCCACTTCATTTCTCTTTATCGACTCAACAAGGTATTACAAAACGTAATATGTTTGTATGTCTGTACAAAGAATATGGGATGGCTTCTGAAGATGCATCTACTCTTTCATTCACCACAGACTTTTATAAATTCAGTGTTGCAGCAAGTATCGAACCGCTAAAAAAGTAACTAGAATGGCAAAGGCATCCTTTGCAAAAAAATCTACCTTTCCTATACTTTCACTTTGATTTCTCTTTTCTTTTCAATTTCTCTTATTTTTCCCTTTTTTCTTTAGTTTTCTTTCCTATTTTTGTTTCCTTGTTCTTCCGCCCCTTGTTAGTGAATTTTAGTTAAGAAAATTCACTAAGAGAGAGGTATTGATGGTTAGATTTTTGCAAAATTTCGTTAAATAAGCGCGAATTAGGGCTCCTAGAACCCAAATCCAAGATCAGTTAAAAGTTTATATATATATATATATATATATATATATATATATATATATATATATATATATATATATATATATATATATATATATATATATATATATATATATATATATATCTGTGTCCAACCGATAACTCAAAAAATACTTCACCAATCAAAACCAAATTTGACAATTTCCTTCACTTCGTTAATAGCTTGAATGAGTTCGTTAGACAGTTTTGACACTCACATACTTTCAGAAAAAAAATTGAAAAACTATTTGAAAACGCACGATCTTTTAAATTACTGGGAGTATGAAACTAAAAAACTTTACACGGACGTAGATATCGCATCACTGGCCTTCGCTACCAAATTTCAACTTAATCGCTTTAGTGAATTCTGAGTTATAACGAAATAAAAAATAAATAATTCACGATATAACCTGAAATTACCTCTGGATGGGTGTTTATAATGTTAGACAAGGTCAGACAGATATATCAGGGTTACGCTGCTATTCCAAACAAATGCTCCAAATTAAACTTCAAATAAGCAGGTTACAAAAAAAAGTTCGGACGCAGCAAGTGCGTTATGGTAGTGAATTTTTATTAAATGCTTCAAATTTGAATAACTCAAATTTATATAAACTTGAAAAGTTGAATTTTAGTATGTAGTAAGGTATTTCCTAATGTAACATACCAACCAAATTTCATTAAAATCGCTTTGTAATTTTCGACGAAAAAAAAAATTTCTCGAAAGAAAACTTAAAATTAAATAACTCAAGTTTCTTTAAGCCTACAAAGTTGAATTTTAGTACCTGATAAGGTCTTTCCTAAGGCAATATATACATCAATTTTCATTAACCTATCTTTGTAATTTTCGGAGAAAAAAATTTTTTTTGAAAGAAAACTCAAAATTTTCCCCGAAAACTTTGTTCCATTTTCTTGGCTAACGAACTCATCCAATCCATTAATAAAAGAAAGGCACTTGCCGAGTTTCTTTGAAAGCGGTTGATTATTTTTTGAGTTAGCGGTTGGGTACCTATATATATATATATATATATATATATATATATATATATATATATATATATATATATATATATATATATATATATATATATATATATATATATATATATATATATATATATATATATAGACATATAAAAATCGAAACTGACGCCGGATATGGGTTCTAGGGGTCCTAGTTTCGCTCATTTGAAAAAAAATTCAGTCCCACCATCGATACCTCTCTATTAGTGATTTTTTTTAAATAAAAATTCACTAATATATCACAGAAAAAAGTCAACGGGGTTGCAATTTGCCAAAACTGTCATCTGATTTTGAAGATATCGGGAACGTATATATTAATAAATAAAGATTTTAATGAAAGTTATTTAATTTGTTTAAAGGCAATCTAGAACTACGTTTTATTATGTATAAATATTAAGCTTCCCATTCTTCAAGGTATTTAAAACCCATCGCCCTTTCTTAGTTAAATCTGACAACGCCAGTTATCTACTTGTCACTGTCATTTGTTATTTTGTAAACCGACAGTAGGGGGGAGTCGAATTCGAGGTTATCTTCTTCTTTGTTTACAGACGTCATTAACAAATAATAAGGCTCAGCTAATACCTTAGAATCTTAGAATAAGGTACTTATTGTTTACTTTTAGTTTTAGGTGAATTTTCATTATTATTTACTCTTCATGTCGTGTATGAAAATTTGAGGTAAATGAAACTACATAATATTATGCAGCAGTTTAAAATATACCAATAAACAGATGTTGTGTAACTTAATAAAATTTTAATTTCAAAATTTTGTATTCTTTATTTTTATTTATTTCATTTTCGAAAAGTATGGATACGGCAATAGTAAATAAATGTTGAAAAGGGTTTAGGTACAGCAAGTGCGTTATTGTAGTAAATTTTTGTAAAAATATTCCAAATGGTGATAATTCAATTTCTCATTAAACTAGTATCTTCAGTTTTGATACATAGTAAAACCTATATAAAAGCGGCGTGGGTACTAAATTTAACAAAAATAACACAATAAACATCACATGCAACGATAAATTTGTTTTAAGAAACCATTTTGGTTATTTTGTTTGCAGAAACTGTTTCGACTGAGTGGACTAAAACGGGTCATCCAAGCGACTAATAAGGAAAATACCCGCCACGTTTATCATTTGGCAGGATATTCGTTTTGTAAATAAAAATCAAATATTCGGTAAATTTGCAGATTAGCACACGGGGGTAAAGGCTAGATGCAAAGGCTAGATGAATTCTCGCAACAATTAGAACCGTAGACCGGTTTCGCTCTCATTAGAGCTCTTCAGTACCGCATACTAATTGCAGCGAAAATACACCTATAAAGTAATACGGCTATAGTAGCCAGCCTTTCAACACAAAGTGAGTGGTGGACGTGCCGCCACCTAGTTGCGGAATCAAGTAATATGTTGTCACGCCAGCTCCAAATAACACAAAGTGTTAAAAAATAGAAACTGTATACATATATATATATATATATATATATATATATATATATATATATATATATATATATATATATATATATATATGTATACAGTATATATACTAACTAACAATTTATTAAATTGTTAGCCCTGGCCCATTTCTACCCAAATATAAGGACTAAGTATGTAAAGGCTAGATGCATTCTCGCCACAGTTAGAACCATAGACCGGTTTTTCTCGCATCAGAGCTCTTCGGGGGCTTTAAGAAAAAAATCAGAAACATGCTTAAATCTCGTTCTGGATGCACAAACCACAAGAAATATTTCCTCCAAATAGCCCCTAAGAAAGTTACGGGGCCAGGATTGAATAGGGGTGTTGGACGGGGAAGAACATAAAAAGGAAATGTGAGCGAAAAGTGCGAAAAAACCAGCTTAGTTGGATCTCTATAAGCTGCCTTCATCCCATTTTGCAGCTATACCTCCTTAAAATTCTCTTTATCTCGCCCAGAACCCCTATATTTACCGCACGTCACGTAACTTTCTGGCGGGTTGTTTCCAAGAAATTTTTCTTGTTTACATTGTTCTTGTTTATGCATTGAGGGTGGCTGTTTGCAGAAGGGGAAGGGGAACCTCTGCGACAAAGCAGCAAAGCAAGATTTTTAATTTATGTTTAAATTGTTATCCCATTTCATTTGTTTAAATAATTTTTCCAAAAATGAAATTTAGGTTGCCTTGTTTGTCTGTATTATATAGAGAGCTACAATATTTCATCATTTTCAAAAAGTGTGGATACAGCAACAGTAAATAAGTGTTGAAAAAGGTCTGGGTGCAGCAAACACATTATGGTGGAGAGCTTTGATAAAAATATTTGAAATCCGATAACTCAATTTCCCATTAAGCTAGAATCTTCAATCTTGAACCATAGTAACACCTATGTAAACTCAGCTGGAGTACTAAATTAAATAAAAATAACATAATGAGCTTCGCGGATAACTACAAGTTGGTTGTAAAAAACATTTTTTGTTGTTTTTTTTTTGCAAAACTAGTTCGATTTGGTTGACTAAAACAAAACAATCCAAGCAATTAAAAAGAAAAATACCCGCCATATTTATGATTTGGCAGGTACATTCCCTTTATGAATAATTAATTTTTTGTTTTTATTCTTTTTTAATTTCAAATCGTCTTTTCAAAGTTTTCTATTTAATTTTGTTGGTACTTCATATGTTTTAAAGTTATGAACTTTTTAAAGAAAATTCGCTAGAAGGCGATCTTGTCGATAAAATGCATAATATTTGTTGTATTACACGCAGTTTGAGTAGACTTAAAGACAATATCAGTCTTTATAATGAGCTGATTCGGATCGATAATCACGCGAAATGATGACGTGATAGAATTGAGCGGCTTGTTCCCTACCGATTATTAAATTACTTGGAGGCGCTTTAAATCGGTGTCGTTTCGAGATAATTGAACACGAACTATTACAAACTACTAAACTGCCTCTTGCTGAAACCCATTTCAAATCTGGCTGTTTTGTACGTGTGTCAACGGAATCTGCTGTAGCACAGTGCGTTGTTACTTCCTCATGATATTAGATTGTCAATAATTAACGACTCTAAAAACCAGCAGCTTCTAGACACTATACATGTGCTTGGTTTAGGTGAATTTGGTGAATAAAAAATCACTAATGAGGATATATATATATATATATATATATATATATATATATATATATATATATATATATATATATATATATATATATATATATATATATATATATATATATATACAGTGTGTAAATAAATAAATGCGGAAATGTTCAAGCGGTGATTCCTTGTCGAAAAATATGGGAGGTCTTTCATATGAAAAAATTCAATTTGAGCATCGCTTGTTCAGATATAGCCCCTTGAAGAGGGCGTGAAAAGAACCGTTTTCAATTTTTTTTCCAAAAACGACGAAAGTTACGAGAATGAATACGAGCGGACTTTCTCTGCAACAGAGAGACGACCTATTGACTATTTCTGTGATGTTCCCCTATGGTTGAAAAGGGTAGAAAATGACACCTCTAGCAACCATAGGGAACACCAGTAAAATTGAGTATTTAGTGCCTTAATGACGGCAGAGAATTTCGCTTCAAATTCATTCTTGAAACTCTCGATATTTTCGCGAAAAAATAAATAAAAACATTATGTGATGCCTTCTTCAAGGAGTTGTATCTGAACAGGGGTTACTCTAACGAAAATTTTTTATCTGAAAACTCACCTTATTTTTTGACAAATAATCATCCCTTGTAAGTTTTCGTACCCATTCATTCATATTGAAATTTGAACAACATGCCATTTTGTGCGAATCTTACCATGCGCTTGATAATAAATATTTTTTTTCTCAGAAACAGTTGACTTTACGAAAAAAATACAAAAAAGCTTTTTTGTTGAAAATGAATCAAGTTATCCAAAACTAATTTTCTTATTTCACAATGTGGATCAGGAAAAAAGTTTCATAAGGAACAAATTTTAGGGGTGTCTTTTTCTACTCCTTGCAACCATAGAGGAACATCACGGAAATAATCAATGAGTCCTCTCTCTGTTGCAGAGAAAGTCCGCTCGCATAAATTTTCGTAACTTTCGTCGTTTTTGGAAAAAAGAAATTGAAAACGGCTCTTTTGACGCTCTCTAAGGGGCTGTATCTGAACAAGGGATGCTCAAATTTTTTTATATGAAAGACCCTCCATATTTTTCGACAAGGAATCACCCACATCATTTTTTTGCACTTATTTATTTACACCCTGTATATATATATCACACCGATAACTAAAAAAATAATGGACCAATTTTATAAAATTTGGTAGGGGCCTTCCTTTTGCAAGTGGCTTGGATATGTTCGCTAGCCAGGAAGATCGGAGCAGCTTTTCCTGGACAATTTTAAGTTTTCTTTCGGAAATTTTTTATCTCCAAAAATAACAAAGCTAGGGCAACCAAATTTGTTAAACTTACCCCACATACCAAAATTCAGCTCAAGTTGAAATTTAAAAACTTATAGAAATTAAAAAAAAATTGGGTGCCACTGCTGACCAGAGAAATGCACAAAACCAAAATATTTGGTATGGATCACCAAATCTATTGTATATTACAGACAAAGATTTGGTTTTCTTGACGCAAAAAGGTCAAGAAATAACAGAAAAATTACTTTGAAAATTTTATAGTTTTTCTTCTTTAAATGTCAGAGTCGCGATTTGAAATGTCAAAATTTGCAATTTTTATACGCAGAACCTGAAACAAACACGTGCTGTGTAAAGCAAATTTCATAATAAATGTGTATTACAAAGCTTTAAGTTACAGCTTCAACCATCATTTTCCTTCATTTTTTTTTTCTTTTTATTAGAGTTTTGACTTTGAGAACTGGCTCAGTCAGTCATTGTCATTCTTCAAAATAAACAAGGATGCATCTAACCTTGCTTTTCACAATGGCAAAACCTGTCTTAAGAATGTTAATCTAACAAGTTCTTTAACTATTTTCTTTTATCTTGTTTTATCCCCTTATACACCTGCTGTTTATTAAAAACATATATTAAAATTAAAACTTGCATACACATCCACTCACATACATACGCGAGCGCATATACACTCAGTCCTTCATTTTACTAAAATATTTGCAGAAATTCAATTTCTCTGATGATTTGGCAGGAGTTTCAGTTATAGAGTTTGTAGCTTAATGGTCTATATTTTTCACGAAATTTCGTAGAAAAAAATCGTTATTGAGAAGGCCGCGATTTTTTTTTCAATATTGCATCAAAGGAGTGTGAACTCGGCGCCTCCGGAGTCAATTTCAGTTTTTATATGTTTAGATATATACACGGTGGTGCATTTTCACTGTAAAGCTCAACATATCAGTTATTATACAAAATACAGGAAAATATTATTAAAGTTATTTGTAGGGCGTTTTCAGATGCATCTTTTAAAACTATGTTGTCAATTATAGGTGGCCCATAAGTTGTTGGTGATACAAGTTTTCTTTTTTTCTTCATGAGGCAACCCATTTATTATATTACATACAGACTTGGAGACTACTTCTCTGAATTTTTATCTGTCTGAGAATGCTGTCAAGCAGCGAAACTATAGTCACAGAAACGTTGAAGAACATCCTAGAACTTCCAGAATTCGTAAGGGCCACTTGCTCCCGTTAGCTTACGCGCTGACTACGTCCTTCACCAACAGAAACGAAAACCAACAGTGAAGCCAGAGAAGTAGTCTCCAAGTCTGTATGTAGTATGGACAAGTTTCAGCAAGTAAGGGCAACAACAATCAATGAAGATTTATTCTATCATTATTGCATTTTTCATCCAATGTTATTGCATTCTTGTAAGGAGAAAACATTTATATCTCCCATAGTTGTCGAGCCATTTCAATTGTTTTTCCATTTACATTTTGGAACATATCAAAAATTGTGATACGGAGTGTTTACCGATGGAAATCGGAGTTCTATGAAAATGACTCATCAGGAGGTTTTCAATTATATTTACCATGCAAGAGGAGAGTCTCATGAAAGTGTCGTATTGAGAGATGTTTTCGTTTAATACTATTTGTCGAAAAAATGGAGATTCCGTATATAGAACGCTCTCAAATAGTGACTGAATTTGAAAAAATTATAACTGTCGTACCCCAGTTTTTTTTCAAATTAAACAATTCCCTATACCTACAAACTCTAGTTTTGGAAATATTTTTTTGAATTCTCCTATTTTTTTGTCATATTTACAGATTAGGTATATAATTTGAATTTTATGCATTCTTTAGGCAAATTTTTTGTAAAAAGAATAGTCAATTTTCGCAGATTTTTTTTAATGTTTTCATAAAAATCAGTGTTTAGAAGCTTTTGTGACATTTTGGTAATAAATTATTATTATTATTATTTGTTTGCTAAAAATTATACATTGGTCAGTACAAGAAAGTCCCAGTATTTAATAACAACATTTAATAAGAATATTCCAAAATATGTTTGCTACCTTCCTTTCAAATATTCTTGCATCGGTGTTGCTCCTATATGCGCCAGCTCCTGCCCCCCGATCGGTTTTGGAGCCGTCAGTGTACCAGCAGAGATCGGCCCTCAATAGAGTTGTTTGATTTCGTTCCCAGTCCTCCCTTTCCAGAAGGACGGTCTTGAAAGACATATCTCTACTGATCTATGTAGACATCAGGTCTTAGACCATTTTCAGAGCCTCATGACCCTCAACGTCATCGAGGAGTGAGGTCCTTCCCAAACTTATTGCCTTCGACATGCTGTCAGCCGTTTGTCGGTGAAAATATTGCAGTATAAGTACCCTAGTTTATGCAGCTAAAAAAGAACATGCCATAGGAAGTACTGTCAAACGATCTAAAATTAAGAAATAGCGGAAAATTTACATAACACTTATCTTTTTCATCACAAGCAAACGAGGTAGGTCCGGCTCTTGACGCAAACAACTTGCGACCTCGGATTTTCCTCATTATAAAAACAATGCAAGAAACAACTAATATGCCACGGACCACTAAGTCGCGGCACATGCACGCTGAGACCACTGAAACACAGAATTTCTAAAATTTCTTGAAAAAAACAGTCTAACCCACGACAGGCAGTATGGATTCCGACAGCGCAGATCGACTGCCGACGTCCATTCCTTTGTCACTCATTCTTGAAACAAGTCTATGCAAATACACGGTGTTTCCCAGATTGTCTCTCTGGACATATCCAAAGCATTCGACCAGGTCTGACACGCAGCGCTGCTTAATAAACTTCCTGCCTATGGCCTACCACCAAAACTCTGTACCTGGACAGCAAATTTTCTCTCCAACCGGAGCATTTGTGTTGTCGTGGATGGCCATTGCTCTAAACTGTATCCAATTAATGCAGGAGTTCCTCAAGGTTCAGCTTTAGCCCTTACTTTGTTTCTTCTCCACATCAAATGACCTCATCCCTAGCACATCCAACCCAGTTCACAGTTACGCGAACGACAGCACCCTCCACTCAAATATACAATATTCTAAGCCTGTCTCTTTAGCACAAATAGATGAGGATCGCAGATTAATGGAGGGTTCTGTCTCCGTGGATCTCCAAAAAATATTAGACTGGGGAAGTAGAACACTTGTATAATTCAACCCCACCAAATCTCAGTCTTGCTTTCTTTCTCATAAGAGATACACCAGCCCTAGACCCATCACAATGAACAAGCAAGTTATTCAAAGTAACGAGTCCTTTCCACTTGTTGGAATTTCTGTGGATCGAAATCTCAATTGGCACCAACATGTCACATCAATTGCAGAAGTGACAGCTAAGAAATTAGGGTTCCTCTTCCAGGCTCGCAAATACTTTTCACCAGATAATTTTTATACCTTATATACTTCGCAAATAAGGCCAAACCTCGAATACTGCTCCCACATCTGCGGTGCAGCTGCCGCTTCTACACTCGCTATTCTGGACTCCATTTAAAAGATAGCTATA